>JAMJFZ010000199.1:27252500-27507500 GCA_026225945.1 Cricetomys ansorgei
GGTGTTTGAAACAAAATTGAATAAAATTGGTATTAATTACTACCATTACTGTCTTTAGACAACTCTGATAAAATTCACCTTTCTGGGTTTTCTTTCTTGTCCATTTAATTAATTTAATTTATTTAATAGAGTCTTTGCTCTAATTGATTAAGTTTCATCAAACACATAGGGGCCCATGGCCTTTAAGTAAAATGAGTATTCTCCCTTAGCCTCAAAATTAGTTATGTTGGGAACTTCTGCCATTCTCCTTACCTTGTAGGAATAAATTTTCTTTGCCCAAAAATGCATTTTTTGACAAAATTGAGGTTTAGCTTCCTAATTTCCAGTTTAGAATTTTTATATACATTCAAATACAAGTTTATTCTATGTTTTCATTTTATGAAAAGCCTTCCAGAATTTTCCAGTTGAAGTAACCTTTTTTAAACTTTGTAGTTCCTTTGAAGAAACATCTTAGGCTGTCTCTTGAGAGCCTGGGATAACTGAATCTTTATTGTGTGAGCTCACTGAATGTTCGTCAATAATTTCTCTAGATGTCTATGAAATGTCTAAAATCTTCTCTGGTCAGTGAGATTTTTAAAGAATCAAATCTGAATTTTATCTTAATTCAATAAACTTAGCTTACATATGAAGGCTTAGCCTAAATGGTCTGAGGGGGCTGAGCCCTCATTGGAAGAGTTCTAACTTCAGGGATCACATAGCCCTATAAGCTCTTAAATTAAGCAAAAGATTATATAAAATGGGTATTTATGTGTTTTAAATTTTAATCTGTCTTTTATCTGGTGTACACCATGATATCATGGAATATTAATATTTTGTAATCCAGCTTTATTGCCCTATTTATCAGTTTCTATTATTTCCTTTTTAACTTTATTCATAATTGCTATTAAATACAAAATAGAAAATACTGTTTCTAAAGGTATCCAAGGAAAATGTTGATTCTTAAGATTCTAGGTTCATTCCAGTGAAATGAATTAGTAAAATAGTAATGTGAAGATTATATTAATTATGATATATTATATATTACTTAAAAATATCTACCTTTTAAAATTAGTAATATAAACCATTTCTTTCACTAGGAGTATCCTTTCCAGATCACTGGATCTGATTTGGAATTTAAAAACATAAAACAAACAAACAAACAAACAAAACACAGATGGCACTGTGAATTGGTCCAGATGTTACACTATACCATATCAGTCAGTGAACAAACTACATTCATCTTTGGGAAGCAGTCAAACTACACGACTCAGCTCTTAAAGCTAGAATATGTAAAAGCCCTTGAACTTGAGTCCAGATTAGAACATTCTGTTGAAGCATCCTTGTGGTTTGGGAATTGACTTTCATTATGGAAACTCTACTTTTGTAAGCATACCATAAGCTATATTTAAAGAAAACTACCCAGAGCTCAGTGGATACTGACAAGAGCACTTTGAATACAATCTCCACTCTTAGCCTTTGTGCTGTATGCCTCTAAATGAAGCATAGCATGACATAATAGGCAGATCAGCCACAATTAAGTCCCTGAATTAAAGGCAGGAAATGAGACGTTTTGACAGCTTGGAACATTGTGTTTCATGGGCTCGTTGCACAGCGAGGTAACACAGGTGTTACTGTAGTTTCAATACAAAAGGAAGATTCGGAGCTCTGCGGCCTTTTGGAGTCTCTTGTGTGATGAGTTGTGAAGATCAGGTGTTGGTATTATATCCCTGTCATTAAGTGAAACACAACTGAAAATACTTCAGCTTTTGCAGTGACCTGTACTAAATCAAAGGTACCTTGGGGACTTCTTTCTCACAGTGCAATGATTTCTGTATATGTACCCATCTTTCCATAAACATCAAGTACAAATATTTCAATGGCCCTTCTAAACAAAAGATCTAGAAATGTTTTAAAATATCACCTTTGCAGTTTCTCAATTTTGCCCTTTTCATATTAAAATATACCCAAATTTTGCCATTTTCTTAGCCAGTCTATGAAAATGATGATCAATGATAGCACTGAGAAGAGAAGGAACATGCTTACTGTTGTGTTCCTTCAGTAGAAAAAGGAAAAGGAGGCAGTGGAAGAGGAGAAGGAGGTGTGGTCTTCTGTACCAGCTAGTCATCATTATGCTTATAAGCCACACACCATTTGATGTTCTGTGATAGAGAACAGTTGCTGTTTAGTGAGGGATCTCTGGAAATATATCAGATCCCAAGAGCAGGATTCTGGAAAGTACTGAGAAAATGTTAGATGAAAGTTAAATCTATTGGGAGAATGCAAATGACACTCACAAAGTACAGATGTGCACAACTTTGTCACCTACCGAGAGCATCCGTGGATAAATGGAACAGGGAACTACATCTAAGCACAGAGAGGCAGCGATGGAGCTTCATCGCTGGTTCTACTTCCAGCTGTTCCTACCAAAGGGAATTTACAGTCAGGATTCACAAAGCTGTCTTCATCTGCTCAACAGAATAGCAGGCACCCAGGACTACCTCCATGCATGAGTCCCTTGATATGTGTTATCCATATCAATAAATCCAAGTGTTAGAATACCATTCTTAATCCATAAACAAGAATAAGAGTCTCAACTATAATCATTCATGTTTTAAAACCATTGGCAATGTATTCACTGATTATTTAGGAGAATATACAGAACATTTCCCAGGTACTCCTGATCCATCCCAGTTTTTCTTCTTTGTGGCTTGTATTTCACAAGATTAGTTACAGAATATGGTGAAAAACAGCACATTGTTGAGACAGGGTCAGACTGACTAAAAGAATCCAGATTCTTAAGGCATCCCCTCCAACTCTTGAGCAGGTTAGCTTAAGCACTTGAGCCCTGTGATTCACATCACCCTCATTTGTATCAATGCGGGTAATATTTTTAGGGTCCTTCATCTGATGTGCAAGTTGAGTGTACCCAATGGAACATCTACCCATGCTGGACAGTTTGCAAGATTCTCCCGAAAATTCAAAGCTTATGTTAATGTCTGCTGTGTAGTAAGCCTATTTTGTTAAGTCTGTTGTTAGAAAGTCTATTACTGTGGATTCAGACAAGTTTTTTATCTTCAGAGTGAACCTGCTTCATACACTATGAAATGTGTAGCAAAAGGTTGCAATAAAACTATAAAACAGTAACATTTTACAGCTGTTACTCATAAATTGGAAAAGAGAATTTATCTGACTCTTTAAGGACACCTGTGTGAAGACATTGTCTGTTGCTTAGGACAGCATTATATTTTTGTAGTATTCACCACTTCCATTTCTACAGATGCTACCATTGTTCTGTCCAGCTTCTCTACCTTGTCCTTCTGATCTAAAAATTCTACTTGATGGGCAAATTGTTTTGTCTATAGAATCATCTCTTCTCAAGCAAGGATTTTGATGATGACCCAAACAGTAAGGATTTGGTGGAAGTGAAATGATTCACACCAGATCATTATTTAAAAGTTTTAAGTCCTTTTTACTTATAGCCAGACCAAAAGTAGGCTTGAGTATCTCGGTGCCCAAGTTCAAGAGTACAGCATTTCTAAAGACAAAAGCCATAATTATATCATTGCTTAAGGTGGTGGAGGTGGAGTGGGTGTTACATTAGTGAAGGATTTAGAGATGTCTAGTAAAATCTGCTTTATCTGTAATGCCCAGTGCTATCTTCCAGATACTACATAATAAGTGTGGACCATGACCAAGGTCACAGAGAGTCCCAGAAACATTGCCAATGTGAATTTAGTTGTTGGGCATAGAGAAGTGACCAAGCAGGCACAAAATAACATTGGGACAGGATAGCAGTCAAAAGATACTGTGATGACATAAAAGAAATGGAATTTGCTCTGCTTCTCCAGGGCTCAAGGTCATCAGAAACTCCTGAAAACAAGAGCAGGCATCACCTTGTGATAGTTAAGAAGGGTCACATTTCAGCCTTTCAGAAATCACCAATACACCAGGCCACTCAGTGCTCCTCAGGTTTCCAGTAGTGGAAAGTCACAACTGCCTCCTCCTGATTTTGTCTCCTTCACAGAGGGATGACTTCAGATAAAGTAACACAAGTCTTCTCATCACCCTACTGATTCTTTATTCCAACAGTAAGCAATACTTTAATTGCTGAAACAAACAGGAAAAAGGAGCTACCTACAATCAAGCTCCTTTTGTTCTGACTGAAGACACACATATATAATCCTTTTTTTTATTCCATATCTTTAATTTTCAAGACATCTGGTACTACCTGGATCAACAGTGAAGTCGGTTGAAACGTAGTGGGGTACTTACCTTTGATGACTCATTTTAGAATGCTGGCTTCACAGAAGGGGCATTTTTGTTCCTCTCTGGCTTGGGAGTTCTTGTTGTTCATTTGGCTCAGAACGTGCAGAAAGATCAAGGTTCCTATTTTGGTGTCACCTCAAAGACCACCAAACTATATTTGCTAACAACTTTATGTTCCAACAGTTTCTGCCATCTGGAAAGTACTTCCTAGTTCCTCTCACCTTTTCCAATATCTATGTATTAGACAAGCAGCTTTCTTAACTTTTTTTTTTTTTGAGTCTTAATTTCAACACAAAATGTTTCACAGAGTAGCTGTGATATTTAAATAATGTAATATGTGTGAAAGCCTTGTGCTCGGAGCAGTGAGTACAATCTACTTGTGACTTTCCTTTTTCCATTTCAGTCACTCAGGCCCACATTAAATCTTCACCATATACTGCTGTCTTGAATATAGAGTAGTACAAATTTCTAGAAATCAATGTGATGGTATAGCTAACCACTCATACAACTAACCATACCCTTTGAGGCAAAAAATTTTCTTCTGAGAATCAATGTGGACTTCAAGGGTAAACATATAAATATTTACACACCAAGATATGTATTGTAAGACTGTGAATAAGGAAATGACTAAGCAAATGATGGTAGCCACAGACTGAATTATTGCATACTATGTAAAATTATACTAGAGAATTTTTAAAGATGATACGCCGTATGTCTATTTTTCTCCATGACCTGACCTCAGGGTGATCAATTCTTCTCTTGCAAAGTAATATGAAACTCTTTCTGCTTCTCTAGTTCATAGTTTCCTTAATATATCATTTTTCAACATCAAATTTGAGCACTTTAAGATATTTTCTCTAAAGAGTAAGTTTCAGGACAGCCAGGGCTACACAGAGAAATCTGTCTTGAGAAAAATCAAAAAGGAAAAGATATTTTATCACCATAATCCTCATCATTGTCATCATATTAAAACATATTATATGTGCTGTTGTTGTAGGCATTGTGCTATGAAAGTTTCCTCTAGAGTTTACAAATCAGGAATAAAGCCATGGGGCATATTAAGAACTCCTTGAGTTTGTGGCAGGATTGAGTGACTGTCCTGACACAGTGGATAGAACAAAGGTCTAGCTTTCAGGTTAATTCCTATGTACTATCTAAATAAAGAAATGGACAACTAATAACCTCTTCTCTAACTATATCTAAATAATTTATTTCTTATTTCTCTTTAATCTAGGAGAGACGTTTCTCTGCAAAACCTCCTCAATGTTTCTGATGTTTTTGTTCCAGGAATGAATCACTTCTTCCTCACTCGGGAAAACTGTGGGATCATTTGTACTAAAACCATGAAACAAGGAGTCTGGGGAGATGGCTCAGTGGGTAAGATGATCGCTGCACAAGCAAAAGAACCAAGGATTGGGTCTCCAGAACCCACGCAGAAAACTGTAAGCAGCAACAGGTCTGATGAGATGACGACCAGGAAATCCCTGGGACTTGCTGCTCTAATAGAAACAGATCTCTAAGTTATGTGAAAACACCTGTCTTAAAATCTAAGCTAGAGGAGAAACTGAGACCTGATGTTTACTGCTGGCTTTCACGTGCCTATACAAATACATGTATACATGAGAGAAAAGGGGACAGACTATAAGGACGTTATCAGGCCATGGGCATTGAGACATTTTACACAATTTAAAATTTAAAATTTTACACAAGTCTATGGCCAAGCTAAATCATTAGACAAACAGATAACCAGTATCATTTTCTCCTTAGAGTTAGAATGAACAAAATAGTTTCCCAAGAAATCAATGAAGGAGGATGCAATGAGATTTGGAGATTTGGAGATTAAAGTGTTAATTTTACAGTATTGGGAAAGCTAAACAAATTTGCCTTAAATTTTTCTGTTTGTAACTTTAAAAAACTTTAAGGATGCATTTCAACTATAGTGATATCAAGTTGAAATTAATCCTATAACATTTTAGCATTCTGTATATTAGTCTGCATAATTGTCAACATGTATAATTAAGCTATACAGGACAAATCACATAAATTTTATTAACTATGAACTACTACTCTGTTTTCAAATTCTATTTGAACCTTGTTATATCGTGGCTATAATCTTCAAATCTAAGAAATGTTGCAAAAATACTATGATGATCACTAACCACACAGGTTAGATCTGTGGTCTTAGGATACACTCTAGAAGTCCTGCCAATGGCAGAGGTATTACACGGTGTCAGACTCACTTTAATGCTAATCTAGTCAGAGTACTTCTCTCCATCTCTTTAATATGACTCTATTATTCATAAATGTTCATGACCTAGAAAACCTTTTTCATGTAAAGGGCATTTCTGGAAAGAAGGAGTTAGAATAGACTAATACTTTCTATGTGTTTGGGATTTGTATAGTTTTGTATAACTGACAAATCACCTTAATATTTACTGTTGAATTACATGAAAATTCAGTGTATAGGAAAAGTAATTTCCAGATTTTAATCTATGTGAGTTAATCTAATGAAGCATCTTCAAAGTCTGAAGTCCATTCAAAATCAGAGAACGGGCTGATGGTGTGAGTTTTATAAGTATTCTAAGTTTTAATGAAAATATTAACAAGATTTTTTTGGTGAAGAGATTTTCATGATTACCATTCTTTCCATACCAGGAAGGATTTTTGTGACAAGCTTTACTTGTACTTATTATCAGACTTTAAATCTTCTACTTCTTCCAGCCATGACTTTCAGTGATCATAAAGAAAGGGCTGTGGTGAAATGGCACCATTGGAACAAGGTATTAGTAACCAAGCCAGAGTCATTTTGTTAATTTGCATCAAGAAGACCAACTGCTAAGGGAAGCAAGTGCTCAAATCCATTATACAGGATATGTCTACCTGCAGACATATATGTCAACCATGAAAGACAAATTATTGTGAGATTGGTTGGCAAGTGTGAACACAGAAGATGGAGAACCCTCTGATCTTCATACTGTCCTCACAAGCAATGACTACTGTATATAATCTTTTATAGGTAGGTTCTTGGGCATTTGAGACAATTTTCTTTCTGGCTCAAATATTAGAGGTACAGTGAAAAGTTATAATTGTATTTCACTTTGAATAAAATTTTGTCAGTTTCCTTCAGACAGAATACAATGCCATGAATAGTTTTAATTCAATTATTATTACTATTATTATTGTTATTGTTATTGTTAATTATTGTTATTTTGTTTTATAGGCACTAAGTACTTTATTGGTATACTCTGGTAATCTATATATTTTATTGGTAATGATGTTGAAATCCTTCTGTAGATGGCTTATTGTTTTTATTATATCATTAATTATTAATTTATATGTTAGATGGCCTTAAGATGTAATAGCATTACAGATACATTTCACAGAAAAAAATGCACACCACATAAAGTGTTTGATGGGGAACTTAAAATTAATCCCTCCATGGCAGGTCTCTCAAACTCTACCTTTTATGTCTAAAGCAGATCAAACGTATATTTATTTTCAAAATGAGACAAAATTTAAGGACATAAAATGTCTAATATATAATTCAACTCATAATATACCTACCAAATATAATGCAGTCCTATGCCTAAGCACCTTGTAAAATCGAATCTAGATAATGACTCATGTCATGTTCTGAAGAACTAGTTTTGTTTCCATTGAGAATGGGGATGAGCAAGAGACCTAAGGTTTGCTCTACAGCTACAAGCAATAAAGAGTGCTAGTGTTTATCTTCTCCGTGTTTTATTCAAAGGAAAAGTTTGGGAACATGATGACTCACCTAGTCACCCTGTGACTCTAAAGAACAGGAATGGCAGGCTTCACCCTACTGTATTTAAAAGTGAAAGAGTGAAAAAGTGAAAGTATGCATGCTCTCTAGACTGAGATACTTTGAACAGTCTGCAGGCAATATTAGTCCCCTTCCATTGTTCAAGGGATAAAGACAATTTTTAATTTAATAATTATATATTATTTATTTATATGTTATATAATATACTTAATGTAATATAAATATACTATATATAGGAATATGTGCATGTAATATAAATATATTATTATTTATTAAAATTTAATAATAATTTTAAAAATTGAAATTTTCATTCATTGGTATTGTATTTATATTTTCCCCCCTTACTCTCAAACTCTTCCCATATCCCTCATCCTTCTCAGGTTTACAGTATCTCATTTATTATTGTTATACACAAACACACACACACACACACACACACTTGTCCTTTATTGTCTTTCAGAATTTGAACATAAGACCATATAGTTGAAGACGCATGCACACATTGGATCTAGGACATGGAGGAATCCAGCTGGAACTGATATGGAAGGAGTAGCTCTCATAGTACCATATGATGATATGCAAACTGCCAGGGGAAAGAAAGATATCAATAGTCTTACCCAGCTGTAAAGCCTATGGACAACAACAATAACTGGCCTGGCAAGACTTCTGCAAAAGAGTACTAGAGGCACTTTTATCTTGAGGGTTATAAACAACTGTTAAATTGGACTTAGGGCCCACTCTGTGGGAGGGAACTCATCCCTGGTACTATGGTTATAGCCAGCTACCCATGACTGGAAAGGCCACAGAACCCCAGAAGAAAACCTACTACTGTCTTTCTAACAATATAGTTTCCAACTCCATTCTAGATACGATCTTCTTTTAGAAACAGCACAAGGACTTGATCTATGCAGCTAAGGAAAACTAGGAAAAATAATTGCCCTGTTACCTCTCAGAAAACAGTAGTTTGAGATCTCTGCACCCAAGCAGGAGACTTCAAATCTCCCACAAAAATGCTCCTCAAGTAAGTTGATTATTAATTCCACACACAGACTCCTAGTAGAAAAAAATTCACCTCCAGGAAAATTCTGATCTTTTCAGTTATCTTAACCATGTGCTAATGTGTTAAATGATCAATCAAAATCAGCTCTAAGTAACAACTGTGTTTTTGTGCTCTCTAGACATGCACATTGTGATTCTCTCATGTTAGGTAGCCCAGTAACTTTTAAATCACAAAATATCCAAGTCTTCTCTCAAACCATATTGATTTTTGTTATTGTTTGTTTAACTTTGGAATTGTAATTTTGGAATTTCAATTTATTCACTGTAAGCAAAGTGTTTTCAAGTTCTGGGAACAACTTATCTTTATTCATTTCTATCATTTCATTTTATTTAAAAATATCAGTATTATGTGAACATATCTCATGCCAATTTTTAATATGTAATTTCAACATGGTTAAAATTGTAACTTTTAAAAACATCATCCCATCAGAGGAAATTGTAAAATACATATTTTTCTCCACCAAATTAAAATGTACTATAGAAAACAAGAAGTCAGGCCTTGAAAACAGTATCCAGGGCAACAAGACCCACTTGTACAGTCTTTACAAGGTTCTCTGTAGGATTATTCTGTGTACTCTTTAGCAAATGGTCTTACTTACAGATTACTGAGTTCCTTTGTCTGTCAGTCATAGCTACCTCTCCCCACACCTGCTTTTTAATTCTGTTGCCACATAGGTTTCCAGGAAGTCAGAAGGCTGTGCCCTTCACAGTTTATACTTTTATTGGGTCCATTTGGCTTGTTATCCTGACTGTTTTACTTCTGTTCCTTTTAAGCATCTTCTAAGAAGAATCTCAAGGTACCTAGGTATCCAATTACCTTTTGTTTGGGAATAGAAGGGTTCTGGTCTCTTTATATTTGTTTACCTATACTCTGTTAGATTGACATAAAAGTTGTCTTTTTTTTTTTTTAGTTGAAATACGGTCCAATGTATACAAGTTGAAATGCTGCATGTACCATTTCTTACATATACTTGAGAAAATAAAGAAAATTATGAGACTGATATAGGCGAAAGGTTTGACCCATAAGAGCTTTTTCTATTCTGTCTTAGTCACTAACATTATTATTTAGAACACTTTAGTGTAGCTAGACAGAGCCTGGAGTAGTAGCTAAGATAAAATCTACAGTTGACAAACATGCTTAGGTAAGTACTGAGAATATAATGTAGCATTCTTTAGACATTCTAATGTTATTTTAAAATGGCCAAGCGTTGTATTTATCATTGTCAATATACTTGCAGTATTTTATTTTTATCCAGTCATATGCATCAAGCACTGTGATCTGCTTTACAATAACATCCCTGGGTACTTGTCAGTGTTCAAGAAAATAAGTCAACAGCAGATGTAAAGATCTAGATATATAGCAGTTATTCTAAAATTCTGCACAGCAAACATATCAAATATTGAAGCTTATCTTTATTTATGTTCAAATGGTATAGATCAAATATTCTTTAAATCTCCTTTGAATTATCTCACATTTTCAAGTTATGTCAATGTCATCATTTCTTTAAAAAGACTGCCTAAACACGAGCAGAATAAAAAGCATAATCAACACGCTAAAGTGGACTAGGAAAGCCCAGGAGGCTTCAACACTACACAAAGAACTACAGGCAACTAAGGAATGCTGAGACCTAGAGAAATAGTCTTCCCCAGGGAAGATCACACCATTGGCATCCAATACCAAATGGTCAGCCTTGAAAATATAAATTCTAGCAACATCATAAAGACTAAGTAGGGTGTATTTCTATATTTAGACATAATATAATATAATATAATATAATAATATAATTAATAAATATAATATAATATATACATATATATGTATATATATAAATATATATATATATATAAACAATTTATGAAAAAAGAGGCCATTAAATTGAGAGGGAGGGAAGATAGTTTGGAGGAATGAAGGAGAAACAGTGTAAGTATATTATTATTATTATCTAAAAAAATAAAATCTATTTTTAAAACTTAATTTCACAAAAAGAGAGGTAGAATTGCTTTCTGAATCCTTGGACATATAATCATGTGTCCCATTAGCACTAGTCCCAGACATAGCTTTATGGCCAGCACTTCTGTTCAATGTTAACTTGAGCAAAATTCAGTAAAGAATATACTAACTTAAAAGCTGAATTAAAGGGTTTGCTAAATACACATGTGTGCCTTCTTGTATTGGAGACTTTAATGACTGTCTCTCTTAATGCAGCATTGTTGTGGAATATGGGTGGCTTTCATAACATGCTTGTCATTGCTATAATTAATTCTCACTTGGAACACACACAACATCCATCACATTTTAGATGGTGCTCCGGCTTACTGTGTCAGAACAGAAGGGAGGCAGTGACTGACAAAATGTTTATGTGACGGATACACTCACCATATAAATACACATTTGATGAACTCGAAAATTAGCTTGCAGTTTGGAACAGTGGTGCATATTTTAAAGAACTAACTTCACAAAAATGCTATTTTCCACTGCTCATTTCAGCTAAAAAGAGAGTAGTAACATAAAGTTCATACACCAAAACAAAATGATTTACTTTATTCAGCCATTTCAAACAACTTATGGCAGGGAAGAGCAGGAAACTTAAGGCTAAGCCATTTAAATTCCAATAACATACAAGGACTGAATTTTATTTCAATCAAGGGAGAAGGCCAACTGTTTTTGTCTAGCACTGATATCCTTTGACACTTTTTATTGAATCTTAGGTATGTATACATATCTTTAACTATCTTAGTCTTCAGAATTAATGAAGCACACATACTAATTAGGTGAACTACATTTATAGTTTAGTTGCTTCTCGGTTTCCAATCCTAAATTCTAGTTTTGTTCACCCTAGTTTCCAAGGAATTATTTCACTTTTGTTCGACCATATACAATGCTCAGTTGTCCTGCTCCTTAACCTTCATTCTTTGCTAACCGGTACTGTATAATAATCTCATAAATAAGAGGATTGCCATGATAATTTCTCATGAATCTTCAGGCTCCTTGGGCCATTTTTATTTTCTTTCAATTTAGCATATTATGCATGTGCACCTCAGCTAGTCAGGCTGTTCTAACATAACCTAGTTCACATGTTTTATGTGTGGTTGGGCTTATCAGGATAACTGGGCCATGTGTCTCTCCATATCCACCAGCATATCTGGACTCTCTCTTAAAACAGCTTATACATGGAGAACAAAGAACAAAGATATTTTCAGATGTCCTTAAACACACATCTTATATTGACCCAATTTAATTTTACATCTTATTTGGCCAAAGCAACTTTCAAGACTACCTTAGATTCAAGACTGAGGGAAACATAGGCTAAAATGTTCCACTGCAAATATCCTGATAAACAAGAAATAAAAGAGAGATGTCTCGGTAGTTAAGAGAGTCTTTTCTTACAGAAGATCCAGGTTTGGTTCCTAGCACCCACATAAGTAGATAACAACTGCCTGTAACTCCAGGTTGAGGAGATCCAACATCCTTGCCTGGCTGCTGTGGGTATCCACATGCATGTGGCATACACACATGAAGATAAATAAAAATAAAAGTAAATAAACTTGAAAAAAGAATTGGGAACACTTTGTAATCATTCAACTAAATCTATTCACTATTATTTCCAAAATATCTTCTCAATTTTTTCCATTGCGCATACTCCTAAAACCCAAATAGTTTTGTTAAATAACTTCCTACAGACAAAGTCAGACAAGCAAGACAAAAAACAGAGTCAAAAGAGAGGACAGAAATAGTTATTTTTTTGTGTTTTTCATATGTGATTTCAGAGTCAAAAAGCCACAAGTAAACCCTCGACTACCTAGCAGCTTCAAAATGAATGCAAATCCTACTATTGATTCTTTGGATCACAGTCTCAGGTCTCAGGAATTTTTATAAGAATATTATAGAGAGTTTTAGAAACAATCATTCTTTTGTAAAATAGTTTTGCATTCTAAAGGAATTATCAGTTCATGGTTTTAAACATATAGACAGGAATATATAATAATATTGTAATAATAAATTTAGATACAAGGAAAACATAAATGCAAATTTCACTTCTGAAATTCATTGTTGTGTGACTTTGGCCAAATTGTCACTCTAACTTCACACTGTATTACAGACTCATAGTGGCATACTTATGGGGTATTTTATGAAATGTAAATACACATACCAAACATCAATCAAAATTTCCTTTTGTACTAATTCACATTTTGACAAGAGAGGAGGAACCCAGAGAAATTTGGCACAGAATCTGCCCATCTAATAGAGACTTTGAGGGCCCATATTTTAAGTTCATTGAGAAAGAATGATTTACTAAAAGGGACATTTTTGGTGATATTTTCAAACTCATTTTTAATGAGTTTTTGTTCATGCATAAGCTGTCCAAGTATTTTCTTGGATCCAATTGTTTAATACCTTCTTTAATTTGACATAAAGAAAATTATCTTAAGGCAAACACTGAACTTTAATCAAACCTGTCTAGGAGGGATTTGAGGGTTAGCTCAATGGTTATGAGCACTGGCTGTTCTCCATGCAGACCAAGATTCAATTTATAACACCCATATGGAAGCTCACAAGCATTTATAACTCCAGTTCCAGAAGTTCCAATGGCCTCTGTGGGCTCTTCTCACACCTGGTTCATAGACATACAAACAGGTAAAATGCCCATACACATAAAATAAATATACATAAATACTTTTAATCTGTCTAGGAAATGTGTAGTTTGCTCTTTTTCATTTTTAGGCTCTTTCTCTCTGAAATATGAATTCTTGAGTCCCTTGATAATCCATGTCAAAAATACACTGACAATTCAACATGTATACTTAAAATGAATAGATAAAAAGATGTTTAGTGCTTCCAAAAGATTGTTTGCTATAAGGAAGAAGAGAACTTCTCTCTCATTTATTCAAAAGATAATTTATTCACATCTCCTGTACCCAGAAGAAAAACTAAATCATTGCTATATTAATGTAGACGGTATTTTACAGAAGTCTCAAGATTTCACATCCCAAGAGCCATAGTTAATTCTTGTAGCTCACAGATACTTTGAGCTGGTTATACCCTCTATTCTGTAAAAGGTTTTTTCATTTATTCCAAATTGTTCATTTACACATTATTTATCTCCTCTGTCAAGGTCACTGATACACAGTGAGGCTTCCTCCTTATAAACAGACTGAAAATGCATCCCTGGAGAAATGGTGTTTTTGAAACCTCGTTTCGGGTGCTATTTCCTAAAAGGAAAATTGTTGAGAAAGGGTCAACAATCTTTAATTCTATCAGAAATTTAATCTTGTAATGAGGCCTGAAAATTCCATTTTTGTTAATAGAAAGAGAATCAGCATGAAATGTGGTGAACAAACCATTTCCACTGGCAGCTAACACAGTCACACTGAGTCACCACAGACTCAGCATAATAAAACTGATTTAATTACATTGAGGGGACGACAATGGGGATGGCTGGATTGGCACAGTCAGCCAAATATAAAGAAGATGCACAACTCAAACTCACTATTGAGAAAGTAATGTGTTTTCTGTATGGAGCATAAGTGCTCCTCTCTGCTGAGCTATTACCGGGTGCTCTGAAAGGTAGCAATGTTGTTCTTATTGAAAACCAACAGAAAAGAAAACAATTAACCGTTGTGTTCATTTCTTTGGGCCACTTCTTAATCCACAGTCTCATACCTGAATCTTTTTATCTCTTAAACCTGAATATACTGACAGTCTAATCTTCAAGATGATGCCATTAGGAGGTGGTGGCTTGAGGGTGAGACAGAATCCCCCAAAATACAATTAGCACCCTTATCAAGGAAAACTATGAGAGCTTGTTTGCTTTTCACCCTATGAGAGGACACATCAACAAGTCACAAACTACAAACTGCGAAACATGTTATCTCCAAGTACCAAATCTGTTGTCTGCCTCCATCTGAAATTTTGCAGCCATTGTTCATAAGCTGTCTAGGTTATACCATTGGACTGACATCATTTTTGTGGATTAGACTAAAATATGTTTCTTATAAGCTCTAGGGACATTTATCAAAAGCACATGGAACATTCCAGTGCCTGTTTTCCTTTTTATTCATTCTGCTAGCAAATTGATTTAAAAAATAAGGCTAACATATATATATATATATATATATATATATATATATATATATATATATATATTTGGATGATTGTGTGATACTACAAATAGAAAGGAAGCACACCTAAGAACAGCCTTCATAGACCCAATCTCCAGGGGAAATTTTATATCTAGCTATCAAGCCAGTGATACACACACACACACACACACACACACACACACACACACACACACGCTCCTGTCTAAGCTCCATTATCCCTGGGTCCTAAGTACTCAGGGTTGACACTGCCTTGGTAAACTCAAGGTTCAGGCCCATCCCAGTAAGCTCTAGCTCCATTTCAAACCCTGACTGTGGCTCCATGATCATTTCTAAAGATTCAACTTCTGTGCCTACCCCAGTCACAAACTAAATTCTATGAACACTGGCTTCAGGATGTCCCCTAAAGATACGGATTCCAGGATCAAATCTGCAGAACAAACAGGTCCAGATGAATAGCTACAAATATCAGACACAACCCTGAGGATGAGATGTCAGAACTATCAAACTGCTAACCCATGTGACTGGACAACCTGTTCCTAGAACTCCTGCAAACTCACTAGACATGGAGTTTCCCAAACAAAGCCAATCTGCAAAGAATGATATAAATCTCTACTTCATCAAATACATACACATCAGAAATACAAAAATACAAGAAATTAAAAAAATGGAGAAACCATAGTAGCACAGAAAACATGTAACAATCTTCTAGAACCTTATCTCAAAAAATGTAAATGTGTGCCACCTAACAAAGAATTCATTGTAACTAGTTTAAAGCCTCATTGGTAGCTTTAGAATAACAGAATGCAACAAATTCAATGAAATCAAAGAAGCAAAATCAGAAAATTAACAGAAACTGCTAAGGATACACTGTGATACCTTGTGTACATATCTGTGGCAGGGACATATTTGACATGTATGAACCAGTGGGAAAAATAAGGAAAAATTTTGACACATATATTGAATGTATGTACATATATGCACACATGATATTTGTATCAGAAATTCTGAAAGAAAAAATAATGAATTTATTTGAGAATAAGCCAGGCAGTGGTGGTGCACACCTTAAATCCCAGCACTTGAGAGGCAGAGGCAGGCAGATCTCTGTGAGTTTGAGGCCAACCTGATCTACAGAATGGGTTCCAGGACAGCCAGAATTACAACAGAGAAACCTATCTCCAAAAAAAAAAAAAAAAATGAGAAGGAGGAAGAGGAGGAGGAGGAGGAGGAGGAGGAACAGAAGGAGGAGGAGGAGAGGGAAAAGAAGAAAAGAGAAGAGAAGAGAAGAAAGAAACTGAGAGTTTAAATAGAATACCAAAAGCAGAATTGATCAGATAGAAAAAATAAAAATACATCAGGTATCCTTTCTAATCATAATGGTATATGAAATGAAAAGGATGACAGGAAGAATTCTAGAAAACTCACAAAAAGATGTAAATTAAATGATGTGACTCCCATAAAGTCCTTGATCCACTGAAGCTGAAAGAGAACCTTGAAACAAATGAAAATGGGCACATAGCATAGAACAAGTTGTAAATTGAAGAGACACAGCTTTAAAGAGAAACACACAGCAATGAATGTTCACATTAAAAAGGAAGAAAACCTCAAATACTTTAATTTACCTTCAGAAATTAGGAAAAAAGAACACTAAGCTCATAATTAATAGAAAAAATAGCAAAGATTAGAGCAGAAATAAATGAGAGGCTAAAAAATAATAGCAACTGCCAATAAATGCACTATTTTTTCTGAAAAGATAAAAACATATACAAATTATTAACTAGACTAAGAAAAAATTTGAGAGCGTGAAATTGAGGAATCAGGCAGCTGGAGGAGGCATAATTTCTAACCGCATTCTAAATACGTATCCTTACATGCACAGGTACTTATAGATAGCATAGATAAGAACACCCATCACCAAGGAAGCTTCTTTATGCAGCAGATGCATATCATCACAGTAAACCACAACTAGTCAAACTACAAAGAAAAACTTATAATGGAGTGCCCAGCACCAGTAGATACATCTATAAACAACTCCTGTACCTAAGGCTCAGGAAACACTACGGAAAAATGGAAAGAGCCAGAGGTCCAGGGAATCTTCTGTGAGATAATGGCTCCTATAAATAGGAAGGAAGCTACACTCACAATGCCTCAACAGTATGGATGCCTAAATAAGACCTGAACAATGACAGTCCCAATAGACACGCTAAAGTGGAAGAGGAAGATCTCCCAGGCTCCCACCCCTAGATGAAGAGACACAGGTAACTAATGAATGCAGAGAAAAACTACACCTTCTGAGAGATGGTTATACAATACCAGACATCCCTGAAATTGTGTACATACATGCAAAACTAAATGGACTAAGCAAGTTGTATCAATATATTATGCATATATGTATACATATGTAGCAATAATAAAGAAAAATAAGCCATGAATTTGAGAAAAAAAAAGGAGTTATAGGAAGAGTTAGAGGGAAGAAAGGGAAAGGGGGAAGTGACATAATCAAATTATAATTAAAGTTTAAAAAATGGGCAAATGGCCTGACTTGAAAGTGGTGGTATATGGTATATATTTTATGGTATAAAAATGGCCAATAATTACATGAAACAATGTTTGACATGGACTGAAGAGATGGATCAGCAAGCAAAAGCACCTGCCACCAAATCTGACAAACAGTTCAACTCTAAGAAGACACACGGGTAAAAGATAGAATGGACCTGAAGTCGTCCTCTGCCCTCCACACCCATGGAAAAATAATAATTCTAGATGATAAATGTTCTTATTGCAGAGAAGTGTCAATGAAAACTATAGTGCGTATTTAATTCCTGTTAATGTAGAAAGTATTGAAGAAGTTAGAAGTGGAGAAAATGGAGAAAAGGAAATGCCTTTAGAAATAGGGAAGTGATGTCATACATGACAACACAGATATACATGAAAGACATTTCAGAGGTGGAACAAGCCACCACACAAAGGCAAATGTTGCTTAATTTCACTCTTGCAGAGTCTTCTGAGGATAAACTCATACAGGTACTAGAATAGCATTGGAAGGTTATTGGTTGAAGGATACAAAGTATCAGACAACAGGAATACATTCAAGAGATCTACCACCTGTTGGTATAGCTAATAACAACATTATATTCCTGATGATCATTGATCGATTTTAAGATTCTCATGATTAAAAAAAAAACATAAGCATGTGAGCTAATAGATGTGATCATATCCCACATTATATGCTGCATTACAAAGCATGACCTGCTCTGTGGTGATTTTTGTCTATTTAAGACAATAAAATACATAGAAAAGGGGGAGGTGGGGAGTGGCAGCCCAGCAAGGACGATGATGGAACCAGAAAACATGAAACCCACTGAAAGTGATATCAAAAACCTGCTGGTGGCTCTTCAGTGCCAACAATTTCCTCATGTATAAATAAGACTGGCTGCAGTTGCTGACAGTGCTCTTCCTAGAACTAAACTTCTACAGTCTATCATTTACCAATGATAGATTTACAGTCTATCTAAATGACAGCCTGGATGAACCAAAGCAATGCCTAATTTTTTTTTAAAGAATTGCTTATTTATTTATTATTGCTACTTTGAAATAAACTACAGTGACATCATTTTCCTCCTTCCAATGCTTTCTATGCCCCACCCCCTTGTTCACTCACAAAATCATGCCCTCTGTATGTAACAACAATGAAAAAACTTTTAAAGTGTTTAAGTTATAATTTTAATATAGTACATAAATAGAAATAAAATAGCAGACAAAATCCACAGCTGTACTCAGTTTCCATTTGAGAATCACTAGCAATTTGTTTTACGAACAGTTATCTGACAAAAACATGCTTCATAGCTATTCCACTTACCATCCATGCTTTTATTCCTCACCCTTTAACTTGACCTGAACGAGACAAGATATGTGAAAATTGATCACCGTGTTTTGTCCTTTCCTGGTTTAAACATTATGTTACTATAAGCATTATTACTTTACCCTTGGACTTCCATGGAATTAATGAAGCATTGCAATAACCAATCATAACGTGTTTACAGTCTGGTGTCCTGTCGGGCTGATAATTATTTTTAAGACAGATCTACTAGTTTAGTAAACACCTTCATTGTGTTATTCTTATAGCTGAAGAAGCTGTTCCTTATGCAAAGCTTGTCATGTTCTGTAACTTCCTTCTTGGCCACTGCTTGTAGTAAACATCCTTTTGCTCCATTTTAATAGAGCTGCCTGCAGAAGGTCATTTATTAGGTAATCACTTGTCTGTGAAAAATCCTAATTACTCTATGTTTGTCAAAGGGAGGAAACAGCATTCCATTTGAATGCAGAATGAGGAGCAGCCACAGATACAAATCAGGAGAACAGAGGAGTTTGTTAAATTGGCAGATTAAAAAAAAAAATCTTAAACAGGCTACAGTTTAGGACCTTAAAAGAACTGATACACTATCAGCTATAATGAAGATAAAAAACACAGAGTTTATGGTGTTATCAATTTGGAGTTAAAGTAAAAGAAAATTGATTTGTGAATGGTGCAGGGATGTGGCTTTTCCTATGGAGTCTTAGTGCCCCCTGCTGATCTTCAAGAAATGTGCTTTTTTTTTTTTTCCTCCTATTCATGATGGTTCTTCTTAGTCTCCCTAGAGGCACATTTCTCTTTTATGAAATACGGGATCTTTCATACATGATACTCTATCTCAACAGGACTATCATATAATAGTCTCTTCAACTTTCCACCATGGTTACAGAATATGCCTGCTAGGCCCCATCACTTTCTGGGGACCACGTGACTGTTAGCGGTTGCTGGGAGAAGGGCTGTCATTTTCACTAATAGTATAGTCACTATAAGATTAGTGGGAAAAAGAAATAATTCAAAGGAGACACCAGAGGATAACTGGGAGTAAATATAATCACAATTCATTGCATGTATCTATGAAATTGTAAAAAAAAAAAAAAGAAGAAGAAGAAAGAAAGAAAAACAAAGAGAGAGACACACACTTTAAATGATAAATTCACAGAGTATGAAACTTCCTACTTTAAAGAAAAGTAGGGTCAATAGGACATATGTAGAAGCCTTTGATGAGAGTGAATACACATCACCAAGTTTTCACAATGGCCGCAATCATAGAAGGGTTCTGAATTGAATGCTTGCTAAACAAACCAATAGTTTCTGTTCACACCAGTTTATGACCAGACATGGGCACAGCAGACACCAAGATACAACGTATCACCAGAGACCACTCACTAGAAATCTTAAGTGTGATTATAATTTAGTCATCTCCTATTCATCAGCTGTGAGGATTATTACTATTGTCATCTAAGGAGTGAGAGAAATGAGAGTTTGAAATCTTCTATAACTAAACCTAATTTGGGTTATACAATGATTAATGGCAGATATATCTACAAATTGAATGGAAGAAATATATTTCCTACATCTACTCCTTAGCTCTGTTAAATCATTTCAAAGCAAATCAAAGACATTTGTAAGTATATTTCCATTTCCTCTTCAGAGAATATTTCCTTGATTGTTTTTAATATAGTAAGTTTGACTATTTGAACATGGCTTTAGTAGCCATATTCTTTACACCTGTTAATCAAGTCTTTTATCACATGGAATGTGATGATATGAACTTGTGAAACCTTGTTAATCCATTCCATGTGACTATAAAGAAAACTGACCTGTGAGTGCATTTTTCAGACACAAACCAGGACTGACTCCTCAACCATTTCCTTCAAGACTCTCATGCCTAGTCACCATCCATCTACCCTAATGTCTCCATGGCCAGGTACCGAGCAACCAATGGAAGTTTTCTGTGTTCTAGAACTCACTGGAAATATTCGAACTAACCAGTCCTAAATATTCTTGTCCTATTTTGTCCATTTCTGGCCTACATTTCTTACATGAAAGGCATTTCTCGCTGACCATCTTCTGACTCTATTTCCTAGCTTACTCCATATGACAAACCTGTGGAAATTTAATGAGAAAATGATAGATTATTGAGTCAGTCAAGCACACACACACAATGAAAAAAGTCTTTCACAAATGCAACGAGTCTTTCTCATGAATTCAAAGCAGCAAATGAAAGTTAACATCATTAAGAGTCTTCTTTGAGCTCTAATAAATATCTATCAAAATACCATTTCCCCAAACCACTATACCCACACTGCTTTAGGCCATGATAACCCCAAATAGTCCACTTAAACAAGGCTGTTAAGGTTCAACAATGTTATGATGTTTCCAAGGTAAAGAAGTCAAAAAGTCAATCAACCTGAGGTATTACAGGATTGAAAGAGGGAAAATTCAGACATTCCATTTTGTGTGTATGTGCTTGGCTGGTTTTGATATATAACATAAGGATTTCAGTTACTAAGGATCAAAAAAACACTATAAATACTTGGTAAAATTCTATTGCTAAAGACATCACACATTTTGGCTTCAAGACATAAGAAATCAATCTCAAACTGACCAGAAAACTTCTTCCCTGATTGGTAAGATTCATAATGCCAGAAGGTGATATACAGGCTGTTGGGTGAGAAAAAATATATCTTCAGTACTAATCCACCAGGAATGATATGCCTACTAGTACCATAGTGGTATGAATGTCATGGTAACTAACTGCTTTCTGATTAAATTCTCCACATGAAAGGATTTCATTCCTGGTAGTATAATTATTGCCTAAAAGTTCATGTCTGTGGACTTTTATCCATCTTAGGTACTATGTGTCCCCCACACACATACTACCAATGTTCAAGGGGCATCGTAGAAGAGAAGTTGGGAAAAATACAAATCTGAGGGATAGAGAGGAACACTTTGAAAACCCTTTCTTCTATATATGGCACAGATATCTTAATCATGAAACAAAGTCCAGCACAAGATCAAGACAACCAAAATCCTAGCATAAATTGGTAGATGATCTCCAGGAACCACTGTATAGTGAGGAACTATGGCAGCAGATAGTTTTTTCTTTATTTTTTTTAGGAGGTGGCCTCTGGTAAGTATCCCATGCTCCAGTGGATGGTTCCACATCCGTGAACATGGGGGCGGCACTAAATGTACTTAGTGGGTTATTTATTTAAAAGGCAGAGCATGAAATTGGAAAGGTATGAGGCATGTTTGGAAGTTATGGGGGGAGGGAGTTAAAGGGCAAAATGGGGGTAGATATGATCATATTTCATTGTATAAAATTATCAAAAATACAGAAACATTTTAAAGGTTTAATAGGAATTTTTCAGCCAAATCAGTTCATTTAATACTCAGCAGCATAGTGTTGGGTTAACTAGCCTCACTTCTTAGATATGAAATTAAAGACAGAAAGATAAAGTTTGCATGTCATTTATGGACATCTTATTTGCACTTTGCACATCATATTCTATCCACTAAATACAAACGTATCTACAAACAACTGAAACTCTTTAAACAAAGCCAGGTGGTGGTGGTGCATATCTTTAATCCCAGCACTTGGGAGGCAGAAGCAGGCAGATCTCTGTGAGTTCCAGGACAGCCTGGTCTACAGAGTGAGTTCCAGGAAAGCCAGAGTTAACAACAGAGAAAGCCTGAATTGAGAAACCAAAACAAAGGAACAGCAAACAAACAAACAAACAAACAAAAAACCTCTTTAACCAAAACTGCTACGTGAGGCAAGGTAATTCAGGTTTTCAAATAAGTATATGAATTTATATGTAGCCTGACTTTTGATAGTAAACATTAGAATTTCTGTTAGTTTCTATCATGAAACCCAAGTTCAATTTTCAGCTCAACCCGTGTCAAAACCAGTAGGCAGCAGTCATCTGCTAGTACCCATAAGTGTCCTTTTCCACATCCCTACAAGATCTTGTTTATGCTCCTATGTTCCTGACCAGACTCCATAACAAAGACCCAGTTCAACACTGAGGCACCTGTAGCTCAGAATGAGTAACGAGACAGAAGGTGGAAAGTGATACAGAAAACTAAGCTCAAATTTGAATTCCAGATAAGCGGTAATGATATTTAAGATCAATATCTCCCATACATCATTTAGGTAGCATTTACACCAAACAGCAGCGTTCGGTATTTACTGGAAATAAAATTTTACCTCATATATTGTATTTTACCTGTTAACTGTAGCCCAAAATCTACTAGAAAAATCTGAACTCCTTTTGTGGATTCATCGGGAGAAGGAAGAAGGCTGAACCTATTTCTCACACATCTACTAAAATATAAAAATTCCATAAGGCTCCTCTGGCCCATATGTGTGGCAATTTCCACTGCCACAGCCCATCCTGTTTAGAACAAAAATATTTCCGGATGACATACAACCAGATAAGCGCCCAGAGTAAGAAAAAGAGAGCTGGTGTGGTCCTTTACTTTTATCTCATTCTGCCTCTCAACAAGTCCCACAGGATCTCATGTTTGGCATTTGATGCCTTTTCATTGGCTGTGTATGAAGATAAAAGGAAAATACCTGGGAACAAAGGACATGAAGTTGTTCGAAAGGAGATTTAGTCATGCTAAAATAAAAATAACTCCCCAAACCACTAAATTGCATATAACACCAGAAGAAGCTTTATTGTATATATTTCTCTAATTTCATGCCTTATTTCCTAATAATAAACAGTTGTTTGGGAAAAATTGGTGTTTTCGTTTGAGGCTGCTGAGGCAGACTTATGTTTTGCCCACCATATTTGTAAGTTCTTCCTTTGGTGACTTCAAAGACAATTTCTGTTTTAGACCCTCAGTATATTATAATTCCCTGGCCCCACAAGATATGGAAGCATTTCTTTTTTTTCCCTGGTGATGATTCATTTTTAAAGAAAATTATAATTTATTTATCAGAATTCAGACCGCTATTGCTGCACTTTCTGGCAAATATTTTATAAGTCTCTCTCTTTTTCCCCTTAACTCTGAAACTCGTAACTTGGTTCAGTGAAAGTGAAATCTTTGACTGAAAGACAAAAATGGCAAGGGCAGTCTCACGCAGAGCGTTAACAGGGGCTCTGACTTGGGGGGGAATATTGGTGGTGTGGTGACATCCATCTGCGTATTTCTAGAACAGCAAATATCACATTGTTCCACTTGCCAAAATGTCATAAATTTAAAGCTGGCTTCAGAAAATACCATCAATGCTGGCTGTGAAATTTCCTTTGACTTAAGTGGGAGAACAATATTACATGCTCTCTTTTGTGCAAGAACTGTTATTATTAAAGCAATTTAAATCAATGTCAGTTTTTCTGGGCCAGTCTTATACTCAGAATGCCTGATTACAGGCTCAGAACTAGTTGAGTCAATGAGGATACTTAAAAAGTGTTTGAATGGGATGGTAAAGAACATTCTAAGCTGACTCTCCTTTAGTACCTACTTTTTATCATCCCTATACAAAAAGATCTTGGTCTAGTGTTGTTCCATGTATAAGAAAAACATTAGTACAATGCAGCAATGGCAGTATTAGGAACACATTTACTATAAAAATAACTAAAACTAAAATGATCAGGAAACCAGACATTAGGAAGCAGATACCAAAGATTCAGCAGAAATACCTTAAGTTCAGTAAGAACTCTGAAGGAAGAAAGACCACTGGGAATGGCTCACGTGCTGGGAAGCAAGGAATGCATCATTGTGTGGACAATGTGACTTTGATGTCTACTTCCTTCTCTGTAGTTCCATTATGCTCTGATCATCAGACAACTTTCAACCTGCTTTCATGATCCGTGGATAGATGACAGGAAAACTACTTATGTCTCTGCTTCTGATCTCTTTTAAGCTTATTTATTTAAATTTTTGATATATTTATCATAATGCTGTTTCAGATCATATTTAAAGTTGAGATAATTTGTATTAATGTCGATGACTTTATAAAGTTAAAGCCAAATAGGACTGTTTTAAATTAAACATGGATAAAACCATACCAAGACATATCATAATTAATCAGTTGACTAAAATTAATTTTGAAAATAGATAAAAAATTGTTCCATTAGAAGTCAAGAATAATTCAACAAGAATAATTTAATAATGGGAAACTATAAAGGCCAGGAACAAATAGAATAAAATCTTCAAAGTGCTGATAAGAAAAACCTTGTCCAGAGTCCCCTGACAAGGGAGAGAACCCATGCCTGATTCTGCAAGGTAGGCCAGGAACTAGAGACTGGATAGTAGCCAGGAGATGATTTCTGATGATGTCCTGTTCTACTCATGAATCTCATCAGTGTCTAGCCAGTCTCCATCAGGGAGGCTTCTGCCTGCAGTTGATGGGAACAGATGCAGATGCCCAGAGCCAAGCATCATACCGAGCTCCAGAATACTCTCAGAAAAGGGGGAGGAAGCATTTCGGGGATCAGAGGGGTCAGAGACATCAGAAGAGCAGGCCCCATAGACTCAATGGACCCTCTTGGGGTCCCTCAGAGACTGAAACGGAGGACAAGCAACCTGAAAGGTCTCCTAGATGTGTTATGTGGTTGTCTGGCTTGGGGTTCTTGCAAAGAGCCTGCAGGCTGGAGTGTATGTGGGGGTTCTTTGATGCTTTTGCCTGCTCTTAGGAGCTTTACCTCCAGCTGGGTTGCCTGATCTACCCTCCTTATGGGGAACTGGTGCTGGGCCTTGTCCCATTTGTTGTGCTCTGGGTGGATTGCTCTCTTCTATGGGGAGAAGCAGGGGGTGGGAGGAGGAGGACCGATGGAGCGGGAGAAGGATATATAATAGGAGAGGGAGGATTGGAAGAGCTAGGATGAATGGAGGGAGGGTGGGAGGGCTGTTGACGTATATTATACAAAGAAGAAAAAATAAATATAAGCAAGTAAGTAAGTAAGTAAGTAAGTAAGTAAATAAATAAATAAATAAATAAATAAATAAATAAATAAGAAAAGAAAAACCTTGTCAACAGGACTGCTATGTCTGGTAAGCACACACTTTACAAATAAAGGCAGATCTTAGCATAGAAAGTCCTGCCAATATGGACATAAGTTACCCATTTCCATTATGTTAAGGAAAGAAAGCCAGAAACAGAAAAATAAATACAAGCTCGCACTTCTATGTGGAATCTAAAATACTCAAACAAATGCACATCAGAGTTCACAGCTTTAATGTTCATCTTTTAGCATTTAACAAATAAACAATAAATTAGCAAAGACATAAAAGATACAGATAACTCTAACATATACACTGATCTGAATATTTGTAACAAAATTTATGTTTTTTTAGGAGTCAGATGCTTTATTGGAATCAAGTCGGCCATCACATATTTCTATTCAAGTATTTCAAAAGTATATAGAGCATATTCAAGAATTAGAGGGTGCTCAGTATAACAAACAGAATCTGGATGGTTCCATAGCTCAGTCTTGTTCACAAGTGACTGAAAGTAGAAAGGAACATGTGCTCTGAGGTCAGATAGACTTAATAAAACCCTAGTTACATTGCATGGGGTGTAGTACTTAATCTCCCACAATCCTTCCCCTTCTCTTCTGAAAATTGTAGATAATGATAGCACATGTCTCATTGGGTTAAGCAAGATATTAGCATCAGAGTGTTAGCCCTGCTGTTGTATTTTGTCAAAATCAGGAACTAAATTTGTTCTACATCTCTGTAAATAAATACATTTTGATTTGGAAAGTGCAGATCAATCAAACTTGTGATGATCACAAGAAATCTTTGAATATCACTGAAGTCCCTGGAGATTTATCCTGCAAAGCTACTGAGATAAGATTGAAAAGTTCAAATCACTACACCAGAGCTAAGCCCCCTATGGATGAGGAATCTTTGCCTGGAAATACATATGCCTGAGTAAAGATTTCAATTTGTTCCCTTCTGAAATTCATAGTTTCTCCTCTATTGCACCCAAATATTTCTTTCTTCCTTCTCTAGGTTGACAAAGAATATTGATTTTGGACAGTGAGAGATTTCTCTCCAGAGAGGTCAGAGGAGTTTACATTTTTTTTCCTTTCTTAATAATGTCTGCTTTAAGTGTCTTTTAAGCTATTTGGTTTTCTGGTTGCTAGATATATAGATAGCAGAAAAAGAACCTAAAAGACTGACACAAGTTGTGACAACAGCCTTGTGATGAATTGAAGTTTGAAGTAATCCCTCTCTCCATTTGCTTTGACTTTCAATCCCAACAAGTCCACTTTTAAAGCAATTTATCCACAACCTGACTTTTCAATAAATATTCTTCAATAAGTTATTCAGAACAAAATGTAGAATAAGATAGCTATAATTTAGATATGTCTATAACTTAGATATAATTGTCACTGATACTAGTCATGAAAATCTTTATAAATGAGACAAAATTTAGAGTACATTTTTTCCTATCTGCACGTTTTTACTATAATATGCTCATTGAAGAAAAACATTTTAATTCTATTTTCATGGGGGGAAACATAGTTGTTAAATTAGGGGCAACCTTTTAAAAGTTGCCTTCAAACCATAAGAAAAGGGTGATCTGCACAAATATTTCTTTACATTACATTTGTTTGTCAAAATTTCAAATGAGAAAAGTAGTTCTTTTCACTGCATGGACATTCAGCTCATGGTAGAACAACTTTTCAATCCATGAATATGAGGCTCATAGTGGAAGGATGTTGGCTTCAGAGTGCTACGCCATTACAACTCCTCAATTCCCGAGGTAAAGCATCATAGGACAGCAGCTGAGGCCTGGAACTTCCTCCTCAGAATCCATCACTGCAGCTGTAGCTGCCCTCAGAGAAATGGCTGCAAAGAATAAAGTGGTTCAACCTCACAAACACAGAGTTTAAAGTCTATGTGAAATGTTTCCTGTCCTTTTTCTTCTTTGTACTGTAAAGAATTCCAAGACTCGTGGCTTTCTTCTGAATGCCAGCACCTAAAATGTAATCAATTATTTTGATGAGAGCAAATTATGAGATGGAGTGGGAGGTGGTCACTGTGTTAGGGGCCGACGGAAGACATCACCAGGATTCAAGAGGTTTATTTCCCACGCGTTGGGGTCCACTCTCACAGATTCCTCAAGCAAGGAAAGCAAAGCGACCCCCAGCACACTCCAAGTACAGTTTATATAGACATTTCAAAGGCAGAGCTTAGCAACAGAATATGAGGTGCAATTTCATTGGTTACATAGTTATGTAAGTATTGACCTTTAAACTGATTGGTGCTGGCATATAGCAAGGTTGTGGACACTAGAAAATGTAAACCTATGGTCATTAGTCAATGGTCCAACAGTCCATATCTTGTTTGTCTGAGAAATTGTTTTCCTTATTCTAGTTCTGGGAACTGTTCTCGGTCATCTTGCCCTTAACTTGGGCCTACACAGTTTTGGTACTTTTAGAAGCCTGACTAAAGTTTGGCTGCTTTGTTGTTCTTCTTTCAACTGTAGGCCTCCAGCCTCTGTTTCTGGGTGCCAACACGTGCCATATGTTGCTCTGCTACCTGTCCCTGCCTCCATTAGCCCTGTGCAGGAAGGAATCCATGAGGTTCCTCCACCAGCTTGCTTTAGGGATGGAAAGAGGCCAAGAGCTGGCTGGCTAGGTCCTTTAGGTAGATGGGACAAGTCTGGAAAGTGGGTGACTCTAACATGGATGATTCAAGGTCAGCCAACGAGGGCTGCCTGCTAGGTAAGCCCCTTAAAGGTTTTGACAGAAAATGACTTCTGGGATAAGAGCAGGTTGGGTAAGATTAGAGGGATGGAACCAGAATTAGATAAAAATGGACAGACCTGAACAGAGTATAGGCCCTTAGAGGTGCAAGAGGCTAGACTCCATCCCTCAAAACTTCTTGAGTTCTATAATGTCCCTAAAGGCAAGCCACTCCCAGCTTCTGGAGTTGGGAGAGTGGCTAAGCCATGTCATCTCGAGTTCTCTAAACCCTAATGGCCATTTCCAGCCCCGAAGGCAGGAAAGTGGGCCAGTTTAGGGTGAAAGGGGGTGGGAAAACAAACAAATGAACACTGAGCAGTCACTGAGCCAGAAACTCACCAATCGCTGAGTTTAAAATCCCACTAATCCCAGGCCACCCTGGAAATCTCCACCTACCCACATCATGAAACCCTATATAAAGAGTTGCATTCTGCTCAGTTCTCAACACAGCTCCTGCTGCTGCCTTCCTCCCAAGCAAAACCTTGGTTTTTTTTCCTCCCAATAAATCTCTTTTGTAAGATTTGCTGCATGAAGTTGTCTTTGTCCACAAAACAGAGCTGTAGTGCTTCAGCTCAGCTGGAGACACCTCAGAGCTACAATACCTGGGAAACTCCTCACCCCTGAGTAGAGCAGAGCAGAGCAAATCTATTACACTGTAACACTCCAGCTCAGCTGGGGACAGCTTCCCCACTTCAGAGCTGGTGGCTCCTTGGCTCCCTACTGCCGGGGCACCTTTCCTTCCATCTCAGAGCTATAAACACTTACAGTCAGTCCTCAAATGTCATCTGTAACTGCAAAGACCTATAAGTGAATGTGATGCTTCTGACCATCATTTACTAATGGTTTGCTATCAGAACATCCTTTGAAATCTTACCAACATGCTAGACTGGATGGTTGCCAACTTAAGACTGTGCTATTTCTATATAATTACTCCCGCATGTTAATAAAAGGCCTGAAAATAGATCCGAATGTATATCTTGAGCATTTATATTTAATTTCAGTATGTAGTGCATATTAATGCTAATCTATGCTAATTATCATTAATATATTAAAGAAAGCAAAAACAGCTTCAATTTGTCAGTGAATTTCAGCTCATGCTAAATGAAAAGAGGTGTCAAATACCTGTGTTGAATTACTTAAAAATAAAAGGATCATCTCCCTGTACCAGTAATGTACTATATTCCATCCTAGATTTCACAGCCTAAAATGATTAGCAGCTCACCACGAACTGTGAGAATTATTCAAAAGAATTAGGAAAAAGGAAGCAGGAGGTAGTGAGAAAGTCATATGGAAAACAGTGAATTATACTTAGGTATTTTGCATCACGGAGCTCACAAAGGAAGGAAACCCATTGCTTTTACTCTCAGCTCAATGAGAGGGACACTTTATCAAACATTTCTGAAACTAAGGCTTCATGCTGATTTTATTTTGTTAAGCAAGGAACAAAGCACATTGCTTTATTAGTAAGAATGCATTAAAGCCATGGATGCTTAACACAAAAATCAAATGAAAAAAATCATAATTGCTATATCTGCTCACCCTAAAATGTCACTGGCTATAATTAATGTAGAGTTGAGAGACAACTGGCAGATGTACAACTAAAATTGCATGCCAATGTGATTGTGTGTTTGATTCTCCAATAACCGTAATACCATGTTACTCTACTAACTAAACAGTACATCTTTCTTTTTATATAGTAGCATGGTAATTGTGGGAAATGACTTCTGGGAGTTTTAAGAGCTCTCTGAATCATGCAGTCAATCTAAGTTACTTTTCCCATTAGGATGTGCTGTGTGAAATCTGGATTCAATCACCATTTTATTAAGCTAGATTGCATGTGTGAGTTAAACAATAACACGTACAGATTGCACAAGGTAGTATGCAGTGACCAGATTATAGGCCCCAGAAACAAGTCTGATTGACACTTGTAATCATAGCAACTCAGGTGTTCCCATGGCTCCTGCTCATGACCTGTCTGTTCCCAGTTCCACCCTCAGGAGGCTGCAGCCGCATGTAGGAATGCATCTCTTATGAGCTCATCTCTGCCGTGAAATATATACAAATAAAGAAATGAGGCAATATCGTGGCTATGGCATGATTTCTTCATTAGTAGAACTGGCAATACAGTGTTGTAGTTGAAAACGTAGGCTCTGCATGGACACAAATTGTGGAATTGCCCCTGATGCTTACTCTGACGGTGGTGGCAAATGCATTAACCTTTTTGCACTCAATTTCTTAACTTGCAAAATGAGAAAAGACCATCTTTTTAGAGGACTTCCTATCACATCTCCCAAAGAATCACCATCCTATTATCTGCTGCAAACTGTGAGAGGCTTCAAGAATGTAAATGATGAGGGCAAGAAACAAGGCTGAGGAGCAGAAAGCATGTGTCATTTCCTCAGTGCTACAAACTCTTCCCTATTCTCTGTTCTGGTTTGAATCTTAAATGCCCCCCACCCCCACAAACCCCCTTATACACACAAGCTCATGCTTTTGTGTTTCAGACTAGGACCTTAATGCAGCAGTATTTAGAGATGGGCCTTTGGAAGGTAACTGGGTCATGAAGGTAGGGAACTTGTGAAAGGATTTATCCGCTTACATATTTAATACCCATAGTTGTAGGGAAAGAGCTTTGTTATTAGTTGTCTCTTTGCTTCCTGACTCGTTGGGATGATGCCTTGCTTCACTATGGGCTGAAAAGTGACTATGCCAATGGGTTGAAATTTCTGAAACTGAGATATCAGAACTGGGAAGCAAAGACATACACAGACTCCAGAGTCCTGGGCTGATATAGAAGTGGGCAGATACAGTTTTCGCTAACTTTGGCTGCTCTTCCCACTCTTATAATTTTGTGCTGTGCTTTCTCTAATTTTTCCCCTGGCCTCATTTTTTCAACTCAGAAATTTATTATTTCTTCTTCAAAGAAATGAAAAGACATTCACAAATCAAATCCAATTAAGATAATACTGATGGCAAAGCATGTTCCAGCACATGACTCTCTCAATTCTCATACAGACCAGCAATCTCAAAGTTTTTACCCTCACATATCTCCTCTTGTTGGATCTAAAACTTATGAGAAGCTGGGTTGTTCTTTTTCCAGGCTGCTTACTTATTCTGTTGAATAACAGGACTCAATTCAGACACATGAGCATTGCTTGCTGAACATGAAGTTTCAGGTCTGAGTAAGGTATTATGAAGAGGTCCCACTGAATCAAAAAGGATGAAAAATGCTTTCACTTACTGGACATACAGAAAAGTTCAAGTCTACCAACAACAAAGGGTTAAGTGACAGTCTCTGAAATAGCACATCTAGCCCGTTAAGGCAGTACCAAATTATTTCATGTCATAATTGCTATCATCAAAAACTCTACAAAGAACTCTAGTCACACATCCCAAAAATGAAGGACACAGTCAGCATAACAATTACAAGGCCTTAAATTTCTAAAGATTTCCATTTATGGTAGCTTGTTTTCCTAAGTCTTTTTTATTATTATTATTCATTTTGTTTGAGATGATATGTAAGCAATTTTTAAATTCATGGTCTATTTAATTTCTTATTTATTTAATTAATCACCTTAGTTAACAAAATTAACTGTTAATTTAAATCCAATCTAGAATTTCATATAAATAGCAAATGTAGATATGGACCACTTATGATTATCTCAATTCAATGAATTTAGTAGAACAGGCTACTGATGTTGAAATTGATGATGATTTTCTTCATTCCAGATTTCACTTAAGCGAACCAGGTCAACAGTTTTATACCCTCTGCGGTGTTTTACTTTCCTATATATTTTGGATTAGCCTTTTCAGCAACACTTATTAAACGAAATGTGAGGCCATTGTTTTGTACTAACCTCCTTCAGTTCCACAGACAGAATCAAGCTAGAGGATGCACTCCTGACAGATTCCCTGTGATGAAACTCAGCTTTGGAAAAAGGTAAAACTTATTAAAGTGGAGATTCATAGCAACCTATGCCAGGTATGAAAGAAGATCTCTTTGTTTTAACCCATTAATGACTAGCATATTAAGGAATTCTCCTCTAGCCCTTTTTATTAAACTGCAAATCCACTTGCATCCTCTGTTTCTGCTTCCTTAAGGCCTTTTCTGTCTAGAAAACAAAACTTCAGCTCAGTTCACTGGAACATTCACTTTTTTGTAGAATGAGGAACTGCTTAATTCTAGAACTTCACAGAAAAGCCAGTAAGATTCTTTTAACTAAATGTGTTATTATTTTGTCTTTTGACATCGGTGATGTATAAAAATAATAAATGCATTATTTGAACTATGACATACTTAATGACACTAAGAAATTGATAAAGAGGTGATAAAATCTTTGATTAGGTTCCTGTTTATTATGAAAATAGGAACCACTGTATGGAGGATGTGTTTTCTATGCAAATGTGTGCGTAGAACCCTCAACAAAACAAATTACTGAGACAGGGTTTTGAGTGATTTTGTGTCTTGCAATTACTATTGGATATGTAAATATCTATTGACTAGAAACCTGACTTGGAACTAAAGAGTACAAAAATGCAACCTTGGTAAAAAGACAGATGCTAAGGATACAAAAATAAACAAATAAATAAAGGGGAATAATTATAGGGAGAGAATACTTTATTGCTTACTGTCAACCCAAACCGAATGTATGAATCGTAAGAGGCAATGCCAAGGTGAGGAATTCTGATAGCCAAGGTAGTATTTATCTCTCCCCCTGCACATAGCCTTCCATGCAGCACACAACAGTGGACGTGAAAAATGAACTCCATATGGGAAGAAAGGACACCTGCTAAAATCTTGTTCCTGGAGGAGTTATAAGTAAAAAGAAACTGTGGAAACAATGCCACGATGAATGCTTGAAATGCATGTGCCTTCCCATTCTCTGATCCCCATTCCTCTGCCTCCCACTCCCGCCTCTCATGCCAACATCTTTATCAGCTTTTGTTTTCATTCTGTATAACAAAAGCCAAGGAAGAATAGTGGAAATGATTACGTAAATGCAAAAGAAAATGTCTATTTTTGACCAAAAGTGACATTACTCTCTGCATTCCAACTGGATCTGATTCAAAATGCAAGAAAAGAAGGCGGTGAGAGGAGTGAGCTTAATTGAAATATAAAATGAGAAAAGGATATAAGCTGTGCTTTTTCTTCTCAACAGGAATGAAATTTACATTTTTTATTTTTTTTTAAACAGAACAGCTAACGTTTCAGCAAACAAGCTGCTTCTGGTTTTGCCCAGCCGTCATGCAAAGCAATGCAGAGCAGAACTTGCTTTGGGTTTGAAATATGGTAGATTGGGAAATGTTTACCATCCACAGGCATATACTAAAACTACCATTATGAAGATTTGTTTAACCAGAAGTTGGAATTCTAAATTCTTTGCTCCCTACTCTGCTACTGTCATTGAGTCAGCCTCTGTATTGCTAAACTACTTCCTATTCAAGAGTTAGTTCTTCTTTAAAGTTTCCTTTACTATAAAAGGCCATGAACTCTGACACAGTGCCTTTTCCACTAATCTTCTAAGAGGCATTCAGATCTACTGTTTTGAAAGAAAAGATATGTGTTTGTTTGTATATTAATTCTATTGCATAGTAGCTGCATAATCTCAGACCCAACAAGAATAGGGAATACTTCAGCCACCCTGGTCTCCTTAGTTTGACCTATGTACACACCTCTTTTCCAGTATTGCACTTGGCAACATGAAAGACTTTCCTGCACATACTATATTTCTGAGTATGTCCTGATGCTAAACTGGTACATATGGTACATTGCTCATGGGGTACATGAGAAATAAGACAAACTGTGGCATTAAAGGGAGCCTCCTCTCTTTATCATCTTGTGTCTATGCATACTGGGTATGAATATAATAAAGTCAGATGCATTTTGAGAAGGACCATACAGAGTGAGCAAAGGCCAAAGAGAATTGTTAACACTACACCATTTAGCAACCAAACTCCCTCTTCTCTTGAACCCCATAAAAGAAAGCCTCAAGCAGTAATCAGAATCTGTGAATACTCTCACTCATGTGACTGTGGTAACACTTAATAATGCATTTGAGTTGTTCTATTGCTCTACTATAAATAAATAAATAAATAAATAAATAAATAAATGAATGAATGAATGAATGAATGAATGAATAAAATTTCCCTTCTGTTTTTTACAAATCTGAATGAATCTTTATTTCCATTCCCTAAATAATATGCCAAAACCGGGCTGAATATGATAACACACATCCTTAATCCCAGCACTTGGGAAGCAGAGTTGTAAGTTGAAGGTCAACCTGGTCTACAAAGCTTGTTCTAGGATAGCCAGGGCTACATAATGAGACCTTGTCTTAAGTAAAATAATATAAAATAAAATAAAATAAAAAACAGGCCAAGAACCCAGAAACAATGAGCTCAGACCCTTCTACCAAAAACATATCTATCCCTCATGTCTTCATATTTAAGTTAAGACCATTATTGAACAGATTCAACTCTGTGTGGTCATATGTCAAATACCAGGGAATTACTTCCACATGTTAATGTTTACTCTAAGCTATTTAAATGCAATTATCAAAACACATACAAATTCCTTGTACAGGTAAACTTAGATCCTCACAAAGAAATAGGATAATGTCCAGGATATGACATGTGCTTTGAAGAAAGTAAAGGAAATGGAAGGTTTTCAAATGTGAGTAAGTCAAGCATGGTCAAAGATGGCTTCTCAAAGAACCTAGAGTTGAGACTAGTCACAAGCAGGTGGAGAGAATCAAACTTGTCCTGATTTTAGAGTGGAATATTCTGAGCATATAAGTCAGAATTTTGAAGGCCCTGGGAGTGTGTGCTTTGACTATAAAGATATATAAAGGACTAAAGCAAAATTAGCAGTGGAACAAACAAGTGAGAAGATCCCAGTGCTGGGCCTGAGACGAGATAGATGGTGCTTGGAGATGTACTGGCAGAGGCTAGAGACTGTGCCTTCTAATCTTTTTGGCTTTCCACCTTTGTCTTTCCTGCAGAGAAGGTGGCATGTACTTGAATAAATAGATTCTGTTGTTTGTTGTTGTTGCTGCTGCTGCTGCTGCTGTTGCTATTGATATGGTTGTTGAGACAGAGTCTTCTGTAGCTCAAGCTGGCCTCAGATAAGCTATATGGCCAAGGATGACCTTGAATGCCTAATCCTCCTAGCTCCATCTCCCATGTATTGGGATTAAAGGAATGCATCAAGACACAGGCTGGAGGAGGCTTGTCAGTGGAACTGGCCAAAGATGCTGCCAGCTGAATCTCAGCTAAAGAATGAAGGGTTGCCTTTACCAGCCACTTTTACTGATATAAATGGCTTTCATCTGTGGAATCTACATCTTCCATTATGGAGACACGGATTCTTAGAAACTGTCCCTTCCCCCTTACACTTCCAGGCCTAAAGTAGGAATGGCCACCGACTACAAGCCCCGGCCAGTATTTTATACTATGCAGTGTAGTACGGTGTGTTGTCCCTACCTTAACTGTGCTATTTAGTTCCTTAACTAAACAGTTGCTTCTTTCACCAAAGTTCTGACAAGTCATTCATAATGAATGTGCTAGCTTCTTTTCTGCCTAACCTCCAACTGATGTGTACAATAGTGTAATGATTTTGTGGTTTGATTCTAAAGAATAAAATGCATCTGAAATGACTCACAGTGTGCCAGTAAGTACTCTATGATTATCATGTTTAGGTGAAATTATTGGCTCATCAATGCATTGAACATCATATTAGCAGTATGAGAGTTGCACTGAATAATGATGCTTCCTAGCTTTCTTGGTCGTTGGTCAACAGTTGCCAGGCCAAGACACATATTTTTTGGCTTCATACTGCAAAAAGTAAATATACTCAAATAAAATAATGGACTCTCTGCTTCATCCTCCTCCCATGAAAATGCAGAATGACATGTTATGAATATGAGTGAGATTAATGGAGACACTCTAATTAGGTTACAACAGGTGTAATTCCACACACAAAATGAAATCTCAGAAAGAACGAACGCTGTAAGATTAGTTTTTGCCTCACTTGTATCCACTTGATAAATGTTATAAACAAAAAAGAGGTGTCAATTCACTGAAAATCATAAGCCAGTCATCAAATGGACAGGAAGAATGGCTTAATTTCCTATTCCAAATTCATGGTTTGCAGTAAGGCATTAAATACTTGTTTTTTCCCAAAAAGAGGGATATACTGAAATTTGTATGACCGAATATCAGATCTGAATATACACTACTGCTTTGACAAATGCTTCAAGCTTCTTCAAAGAATATTCAAATGTGTTTTCTGATCCATCCGTTGTAAAATAAAAGGCTGAGGGCATTTATGTTGGAGAAGGATGGGACATGCATGCACATGTGCGTGGAGGCCAGAGGTTGACCTCAGTTGCCATAACTCAGGATCCATCTACTCTGTTTTGTGAGCTATGATCTCTCACTAGGATCTGGAGCTACAGACAGGCTGAATGGCCAAAAAGCTCCTGCGATTCGCCTGTCTCTACCCAACATCTTCAAATCACTCCCAGCTCTGTTCACAGTGTTAAGGTACTAATACTGCCACGGTGGGTACTTTACTAACGGCCATCTCCCGAGACTCTAAGTGGGAAGACATTTAATCAAAGTTTAGGTTTTGTATAAACACAATGTGTGTACATACTCTTATCTAAGGTCTGGAATTGCCTCCAGGATCATAAATTTTATGTTTACCTGGGCAGACCTCAGCAGAACTTGGAGCAAGAATTCTGATTTTGCTCAATAGGAACAGTCAGCATGTAATCGCCCACTTCCGGTCTCAGTCTTGGTTCCACATGAGTTTTCAGCAGTGCATTTTTTTTTTATGTTGGTCATAGCAAAATAACCAGCTGGCAAACTGGAAGTTTTGCATTTTCATTTAACCTTGCCCTCTGCAGGAAAATTTAATCATCCTTCTGAAATTGAGCATTCAGTCTTGAAATTAACATGGTGCTAAGTAAAAAGCTGGAAATTGCAGACTTGAATTGTGTTACATTTTCACAAAGTCCCCAAGTCACCTGTCATTTTTCCTGCTGACCCTAGGGGAAGAATATTTCTATTTGTAAGGTAAAAATTTCCTTGGGCAATGACTTTAGTGAAGCCAGTAAGCAAGGCTATTGGAACTTTTCTGTCAAATGGTAAATGTCAGGAGAAATCTTCTGGGGGAAGAAGTATGGCTGAGTGTAACAGAACTTGAGAAAGAGAAAACATTTAACTTACATTATCTATCCCTGAGGCTTAAGAATTTTAGGTACGAACCTTCTAATAAATAACTTTGTTTTCATTCTGCTATAATGGATGTACAGTGAAGTTATGGGAAATAATGGAGGGGAGGAAGTACTTCTTTTTCACTCCACCAGAACCTGTGAGAATCAAGTCTTCATTTCTGTACCTACAATCCTTCCTTCTTTGGATGGGTAACTGGTTTCTTCCTACTCTCAGCTTTATACTCTGTTTATTCTTCATATTCATTCATCTATTGAACATTATATAGATATATAACGTCTAGGTACTAAAAATAGCTCCATACCAAAGGATATACAATTGTTTTAAACAAATATGGTTCTTTTCATGAAGACTGTTAATAGCCTCTAAGATGCAAACAGTATTCCCAAGCTAAGCAAAGGTATCCATTTTCTCACTGTTACACCAGGATTCTGCAAAAATGAACCCTCACTCTTGCCTTGCTTTTATTTAAGCTAGCACTTAAACTAAGTGTAAAAGAGACTATCAAAAACAAATCAAAGGCCGTGATACCAATATCAGACTTGGTCTGTTGTCAAATAACTCCTGCCTGGGAAGTTAGACCAATTGCTGCACTTTAGGGAGAAGATTCGCAGCGGAGGGCATTAGTGCACAGGCTTTGTATGCAGCCAGTAAGCTTGCATCACATCTTTTGTAAATGCACTAAACTTTTCATTCCTCTCTAAACGTTTTCTGCTCACATTCTTTAAGAAAATTCACTACACTTGCTTTGGAGGCACTTAGCGCATTTAGGGTTAACTTTTCAGAGCATGACAATTCCTAATGACCCAATTTCTAAATGGAAAGTGAAGAAAAACAAATCTCACAACAAAATCCTGCTAGCGCGAAAGCAGTGGCGCTTCTAAAGTAAACTCACCCGCAGCTCCGGGGTATCCTTAATACTCACAGATCTTGTCTTCTTAGGATTTAACAACTGCGCTTTAATCTGCTTAAGTTTGGGTACTCCTATCTTCTCTTTCTTTTGATAGAACTAAACAAGCTCCCAGAGACAGTTCTTTCCCTGAGATTGCAAATTAAGGAGTAACGAATCAAAAAAGAAGATAAAGAAGAGTTGTGACACTGGTTAAGCCTATAAGTGGCCATTCTGGACTGGTTCAAAGTCAGAGGTGAGTTCCATGGAAGAGAAAGAAGAAAACTTTCAACTCTTTATTCCAGGGGTCAAGACTAGGGAAGAGGGATTGGAGGAAATGAAGGCGGTAGGCGCCTTTGTGGACTAGCTCAGTCCCTCAGCCAGACCACGCAGCTTTGGACGCAGCACCTTCCCTGTTTTCCCCCATCATGGTTGCTCAGTAGTTTTATTTATCAATACCTTTCTTTTCAGTGTTTTCAATCTGGTCATTTCTGCAGAATATTTTGCATCTTCCAGTATTTTGTAATACTGGAAGACAATTACGTTGGTTAAGACAAACATCATGTTATTTACATTAGTAGTAAACCAACAGTTATTATAAAGATAAGTATAATTTATACTAATTTAATTCATATTTCAACAAAATAGAATGTTACTTTTAAATTCAAATGTAAGTGTTTAAGATGACACTCAAGAAAACTGAATCACATGAAAGTGGCAATATTAAAATACTACCAAATACACTTTTCAAATTTTTTGTAGTTCTGTGTATCATTCCAGACTTTAAGGAATAATTCACTAGAGATTCAGAGCCCAAGCTTTGAAACTAGATTCTACAACTGAAGTCACTCAGACCGTTTCGGAAGAGAATTGTGCTAATTTCAGAGATGCTCAAATCTGTGTAAATTAGGTTTTGCAACAATAATGTTAGTTTCTTTGCAAATGAATAATACATTTTGACAAATAGCACACATTATTTGAATATAGAACATTCAGTAACAACAGTTGAACTCAGTTTATTGACAGTTAACAGGTATGACTGTAGGAAATTCATAGCTAATCTTATCTACTACTTGAGATTCATATGTATACTAGAAAATCCAAATGAATTTTCATTGGTTATTAAGTTCTTACTAAGTGTTGAAATTTTCATGAGGTCTCTGTTTCTATATTATCCAATAAGATAACCATCAGATACATATGACCATATAAGCATCAGTTTAAAATAATTAAGGGACCTATGGTGCCTATTGATAGAATTAAATAAGCTTACAGAGACAATGTCACTGGGGTTGCAAATTAAGGAGTTATGATACAAAGGAGATGATGTGGCTAATGGACATTCTATGACATGGTCCAGATTTAGACATAGCCACAACACATTGGACAGATCTGATATACAGTCACTGTACTCAAAAATGTAGTCCATCAGCTTAATCTGGGTCTCTGCTGGAATTTAAAATTGCAACACAATATTTTGTAATCCACACTAGTGTCCTAGACATGATGCTTTTCCTTGAGAATTTTGTTAAAGTGAAGATATTGATTCAGAATGTCTGAGGTGGAACTCAAGATTCTACGGTTCTAATCAGCTCCCTGTAGACCCTAATACTGTCAGTTCATGGGCCACCCTTCAAGCAAGGATCCAGAGAAAATTAAAATGTGTGAAATCATATGGGCATATCTGAAGCATCAAAACCAATATAAACCCAGAAAATAGTCTTCATAAAAAAGACAGGATATAACTTAAAGCCACTCAAGTTCTTTTTTTTTTTAATTTGAAAGGTTTGTATATCATAAGCTGGAAAAGTCTAGGATGAGGAGAAATTGCTTGCAGATGAATCTATGCTTCCAAATATTAATCAGTGAAGGGAGTGGTAGGAGGTAGGTGGGTATATAAAATATAAATACGACCCCAAGAAGCATTTATACAACTAAAATGAAGTAGTAAGTGAGCAGGGTAAAACACTGAAATTCAATAGAAAGATGAATGATTTACCCTAAAGTTCCCGTAGGGCTCATTGTAAGAAGATATTTGGTGGAGAATAGCTCTCTGCAGAAGATGAAGGAAGAACTGTAAAGAAAATAAAAAGGCTAGTTGCCTGAGTGAAAAGTTGCTGAGAACCTAAATCAAATGAGACTGCGGGAATACATACCAAAGTCAGTGAGAAAGAAAAGATAAAACAGGAGAGGACGATGAGTAAGAGAGCTTCCTCTCTTCCAGAGGACTCAAGTTGACGTTGCAAGACCCACATCAGGTGGCTCACTGACCTCCAATTCAGGGTATGTGGCACACTCTTCTGGTCTCTGTGGGTACTCAAGTGCACATGTGCAAACATAGACATATATGTACATATATACATATACATAGTAAAAATAAATCTTAAAAATAGAAAAGATAAAACAGGTCTTGATAATTATAAGAACACACACACACAAACTGAAACAACTGGATAAAAAATCATGCAACACATAAAAGGAGAAAAGATAAATATAAATCTCCTCAGAATTCTGTATTTTGAAAGCAAACTATTAAATGGTCTACAAATTTAAGATGACTAATTTTTGTTTCATTTTTATGTTTTTTTTGAGATTTTTGTTTGTTTTAAGTTTTTCATTCATTCATTTTGTAAATATAAGAGAGTAAAATGCAATAAGATAAAACAAAAAATATTACACTGAAGTTGGATAGGACAGAGAAAGGAAGAGAGCCCAAGAGAAGACACAAGAATCAGAGACTCAATCAGGAATCCAATTAAATCACTAAACTAAAAGCTATAATATAGATGCAGACTCGTGCAGGCCCTATGCTTGCTGCTTCAGTCTCTGTGAGTTCATATGAGCTTTTCTTATGTTGATATAAAGAGCCTTGCTTACTTGGAGTCCTCCATGTCCTCTGCCTCTTACATTCTTTCCATCTCCTCTTCTGCAGGTTTCCCTGAGCTCTGAGGGTAGCTTGAACTGAAAAAAAAATCTATTGCCAGGTATGCAATTGATCATGTCTGGAGGCATTAAAGATCTCATATCTAAGAACTCAATAACTATCCTGCACATTCATGTTTTATTTTAAATGACATATTTATTACTGAAGACACTACACTTCAGTTGTAGGACATAGAAAAATCAAATAGAACTGGAAAGCATCCTTGTCACCAACTAGATGTCACTGTACAGGAAGGTACTGTGCAGGCTGCTGGGGAAGAGCTGTCACTAATTCTTCCTGAATGCTATAGCCTTTGAATGACTGCTACAATACTGTTCTATCAGCCAACATGGGCCCACTGGTGCACAGTGGCATGACTATCATGCAAGTAACCAACTGCTTCTTGACTGGGTTTAAGGCCTTCTGCAGGTGAAGGGATTTATATCTGGTACCAAAAACCTAGTTAAAAATCTATGACTAAGCAGGTCATAGGTCCTAGCAGGGAAGCTGCGGCTCTTATTTTTGCTGAATGAATGTATTATGTCGATCAAGTTGTTTTCTGAATGCTTGTGTTTTTGCCCATAGACTAGTTCTGCTCTCAGCTTTAGTCATAAAAAGAAATCTTTTTCAGGGTCTGGAGAGATGGCTCAGCAGTTAAAAGTGGTGTCTGCTCTTCTAGAGGACCAGGGTTCAATTTCTAGCACCCACATAGCACCTCATACCTGTCCTTAACTCCAGTTCCATGGGATCTGATGCCTTCACACAAGTATGATGCTTTCATACATGCTGGCAAAACACCAATGCACATAAAATAAAATAAAAAATTATAAAAAAATATTTTTGAAATGGGTGCTTGTTAGTGCAGAAACCAATAACTAGTCAAAGAACTGAAAACAAATGACTACTAAGTGTTCATCTTTAAATGGGACACATAACTCTGCACTGACATTCAAGGAACATCATGGAAGAAAAGATGGAAAGCATTTAAGATCTGGAGAATGGGGTAGAGCTCTTGGGAATACTGTCCTCCTGGCATGAGATAACTGTTGTACTCTTGAACTCTCAACAACTGTGGATTACCCAAAGGAGACATGCATAAGATTAGGCCTGTCAACCTTTATCATGGAGGGAGAAAGGGCTCACAAGGCCCTGTTCCTCCTCCAGGATTTACAGGCAATTAACAGTTATTTAGAGGGGGGGGTGAAGGAGACATTTTCTTTAGTGGTATAGCCACTGGAAAGATGCTCAAACTCCTGGAAAGAATACCTAGTCCGTGCTCCTATAAGCAACCCTAAACTGGGTCGCCAAAACAAAAACCATGAAAGTAGAAGGAGGAAGGGATCAGTGGAAATGGGAAAGGACAAAGGAGAATAATGGAAGATGAACTACGGTGAATATGATCAAAATGCAGCGTATATATACATATATATATTCATATATATATGATATTATAATAAAATTTATTATTACATATAACTAATATGCAGTAATAAAAATTTTAAATAGTGAGATACAAAAGCAAACTGAAATAAATTAAAAACAAATAAATTGTTGATGATCACTATAATCTGAAATTATTAGAATTATTGTCTAATAAATTCTAATTTAGTTATAACTGAGTGACGTAAATTTTCTAATATGTGGATTTCAACATAAACAAGAAAGTGTAAAAAGATGTGACGGAAGGAACGAAGGGAGGGAAAGGAAGGACGGAGGGAGAGAAAAATATTCTCTCGAATAGAAGTTTTAATCTATAGCTTAAAGTAATATAAATAAAATAAAATAGTTATCTAACTCATTATGAAAGTAGTATTAAATAATATATCAGAATATGAAAAATGTGGTTATTAGAGATGGAAGAATTCATTTCCAAAAATACATAGGGAGATTTTCAGAGATACATGTTTTAGCAAAGATAAATTAGTAGACTTCCCTACTACCATGCTATAGTCATGGCTGTGGATATTTATCAAGCCTAACCTTAATCTGTGATTAAGTACAGAGTCTACTACCATTCTCTATTTTCTTCATAGGACCCTTAGGTGTCCTGGTCCCCAGACTGGGTTTGAACCTAGGGCCTCTCATGTGCTAAGCAACTGTTTTACACCTGTGCTGACTAGTTTTATGTTGACTTGACACAAGTAGAGTCAACAGAGAGAATAAAAGCCCCAACTGAGAAAATACCTCCATAACATCCTGTAGGCATGAAAATAGAGTATTTTCTTAATTCATGATTGATGATGATTCATGATTGATGACCACCCCTGGGCTGGTGGTCATGGGTTCTGTAAGAAAGCAGGCTGAGCAATCCGTGGGAAGAAAGCCAGTAAGCAGCACCTCTCCATGGCCTCTGTATCATCCCCTGCCTGGAGTTCCTGCCCTGACTGCTTTTAATGATTAAATGTTATATGGAGCTCTGAGTGAAATAAACCCCTTCCTCTCCAAGTTGCTTTTGGTCATAGTGTTTCATAACAGAAATAGTAACTCTAAGACAAATCCTGAACTACAGCCTCCACCCTAGTTAGAAGATTCTCATAAAATGTCCCAGAGTCCCTGGTGTCTGTGGCTGTGCACTAATCTCTTTATTCCCAGGCAGAATCTGTGGTTCAGGAGAAGCCAACTCTGCCACCCTCCAGCCCAGCTGCAGGAACAGACTATTTTTAGTTCAAACTAAATTCCCTCAATTCACTAGCCACATTCAATATTTTCTTATGGTCAAATTTGGACATTGCTGAAGGACTCAAAGTGCTCGCCACCTCCCTCTGAGCTATATCATGCAACTTACTAAAACTATAAAAGTCTCTTCAGGAATGACACCATTGGGTGAAAACAGCCAAGAAGTGAGCAAGAAAAAAGCAGCCAGAGCCACAGGATTGCTAACGTTCTGGACTTTCGATTATATTAGCCAATAAACTTTCTCGAGCTTTGAGCACTCTGAAATGAGTTTCCTTTTGATTATTCCTAGAGGCATCCTAGCTTGTACACATGTTTTTTGTTACTCTTTTAAAATCTGGACCTCCAAGAACACTTTTGAGATTCAATCAACAATGGTTTCCTGTTGTGTTGCCCTTCTGGGGATTGAAGATTTATAGATACTAGAAACTAGATCAGGAATGCTTTAAATTCTGCCTGGGCATTGAGTCTCCAGTGCATGGAATGTTCCTAGTATTGTGATATGGGAATACAAGTAAGACTGCAACTTCTCAGGACAACTGAAAATATGCACAATAGGAAATTTGCTTCATGGAAGGAAATCACAAAAAAATCCCACAATCTCAACCTGCAATTTTGTTAAATAATGAAATCAACTGGAAATAAACCCAGCTATAGCAGGTCTATAGCAAAACAAGAGTAAAGGAAAAGTATATGGAGAGCATGTCTGTAGCTTTCTGTTTTATAAAATTTTAGTCATCAAAACTAAGATAATTTGTTTGCGTCCTAAATGTATTGGCATTTTTTAAATTTTCTTTGTATACAGAACCACAATCTTCAAAATTAGGAAAATAAGTTGAGGGAAATGGAATTTTGAGTGTTAACACACACACACACACACACAACTGTATTGGTTAACTTATAAGCAATGGAAATTTACTATAATCCTAGAAGTTGGCCAGTCAAAGATCAAGGTGCCAACAGGTTTGGTGTCTAGAGAGGAGTTACTAACTGCTTCACAGAGGACACTCTGTGGCTTTGTTTTTCCATGGTGGAAAAGCAAACAAGATACCCTGGGCTGCATTTATATGGCACTAATCTTACTTAGGAGGCTTCCACCCTAGGATTTACCAAATGTTCTACTTCTCAAAGCTGAGTGAGATTAGGGATTACATCTCATAGGAATTCTGGAGAAACAAAAATGCTCATCTTCCCATAGCAATGGCACACTATGCTTGGTCATTAAGAGCTAAGAAAGCCATGTTACCAGACTCTGCACTTCCGTCCCATACCTGCCTGGATTAGACAGCTTTCTACCCACCTAATAACTTATCCCAAGCTAGCTGGCTTACAAAATCTCTAGGATTTTTAAGTAGACATGTGTGGCTGACAGAAAATGCCCCTGCTGTGTTCTGAGTCCCTAATTAGGAAAGTTTGGAAAAGGAAAAAATTGTCATGTGAGAGAAATAACATGCAGCAAGAAGACAGGGCAGAAGAGCAAATAAGCTCAAATTTTAGTCCCTTATTATTTCAAAGCAAGGTACATAATTTCCCTTCAAATTTACCTAGGCTACAAGATATTTTGAAAGTCCAATGCAATACAATACAAATGAGTTTTAATAAATATATGTTTCTACTTTAGATGGATGACATCTATCCCCAACATTTGACTGTTGTGCTAACATATTCTCTCTCCCTCCCTCCCTCCCTCCCTCTCTCTCTCTCTCTCTCATTCTCTCTCTCTCACATACACACACACACACATACACACATACACACACACAAACATACATTATTTTCTCTACTGATCTCATACCTCCAACCTCATGAAATTTATATAAAGATAATTTGAAGTGTAGAAAGGATTAACCAAGGGATTTTGAGGCATTTACTTTGGCCTATGTAAACCTGGGATTAACATCAGTTAGTCTTGAGGATTTGTCCACATAGCAAAGCTATGCTTTATCCAGGAAGACATTCTGAAACTTGAAAAATGGGCTCTGAATGATATCTTAGAGAGCTAAGTCGATGGAACCGTAGGAGTTTCAGAATAAATGTGTGTGTGTGTGTGTGTGTGTGTGTGTGTGTGTGTGTGTGTGCGCGCGCGCGCGCGCGCGCGCGCATGTGTGTGTGTTCTCTCTCACAGATCCATAATAGTAACAGATTTCCAAACCATATACAAAATACAAAGGTGGTCAAGTGTGTCTATTTCCTATTCTGTCTAATGCTCAACATAAACTTGCTCTGGGCAGAAGCATCAACCATATTGCTTGTAGTACACAGTGAGATGACTGTCAACACAATCTACATTCTGCCTTTTTTGAGTTTTTAACAAGAGGCTTACAATGCAGGAGTATGGAGAATTGACAGATTTTGCACATTTTAGTGCCTTTTTACAATGTTTGCTATGTTCAGCAAAATATAAGCTTTCAGATTTAAAATATGTTTTCTAGCTTATCCCACTGTGCAAATCAGTACATTAAGCAAGCCTAGCAGAAAACCATAAGCAGGCAAACAGAAAAGCTGTGAGATGCTTCCCTATTAAATATGATGTGAACTAAGATTTAAATATTGGTTTGTCCACAAGTCTATGAACCAAAAACAGCCCAGATACAGGAGAAAAAAAATCACAAAACAAGGTCAACAGAGATGCATAAGTGGTTGTCAAATGTGGAAGAACTTGTTTTAAAGAATCCAAATTAAGACCTGCTGCAGTAAGCATTCTACATTACATATGCTGTTCTAAAGCTCACTGGTACTGAGAGATAAACTACTATAGCAAATAAACTCATGGAATGGATCTACCTCTTGCTCAGTAATAGCCTAGTCAGGTGTTCCTGGCTGGCAGGGTGCTCTTCTGGGCAGGGAACCTGAATTCTAGGCTGCTTTCACTGAAGATACTGTGATCCAGGGGATTGTCTATGTGTTTTGTTACCATTTGGATATGAAGTATTCCTCCAAAGGCCCATATGTTTTAATGGTGGTTGGATCATGAGGGCTCTGTCTTCAGCAGTACATTAATCTACTGACAAATTCATAGCTGAGATCAACCACAGTTAGAGGAAGGGGGTCCATGAATGCATGGTTCTATTGATTGTACCTGATCCTCTGTAGAGGAATAGAACTATGTGAAAGCTAGGAAGGGTCTATATTCTAGAAGAATCTACATTCAGAGGCCTGTGTGATCTGAATGGAATTTAGACATACCTTTAATCGCAGTATTCAGAAGGCAGTGGTGGTCCATGCCTTTCATCCCTAAGACAGAAATGGAGTGTGAAAGCAGACACAGGAGGCAGAACTCAGAAGGAGTTAGAATCAGTCAGTTAGGAGAGTCAGTTACAGCACTTAGAATGGGGCAGCAGGAGGTCACAGTCTGAAGAGTCTGAGTTCAGAGGGAGCTAGTCAAGGTAGCTCAGTCAGCAGTAGAAGCTTAAACATTCTAGATTATATGAAGACTGAAGCCTTCCAGTTCTAGGCTTAAGGGTAGATTGTATAGAGGCACCAGTACTAAGGATTGGTGATTTACTTAGACAAAGAATAAAAGCCTTTGCCCTGAATCAATGTCTACATTTGGTGTGAATTTACACCTACAGTTCCCTTAGCTCTGACCCTGTCTCATTCTCTCTGCTTCTTGATTGTAGTAAGATGACCCATGTTCACTCACTACACCCTTCTACCATGACTGCTCCACCTCAGAACAGGTCTTATAGCAATTACATACACATACACACACACACACACACACACACACACACACACACACACACACACACGCACAGTTATAGTTGGTTATAGTTGTTATAGTTGTAATTGCAAACTGAGACTGTACACTGAAATAACTTCCTCCTCTCAACTGTTTTCTCTGATTTTTTTTCACAGTGATGGAAAGCTGTCTGACACATCCTTTTTACATAAACTGTCATACACGGGACAAAGTGGTACATGGGAGAAGACAAAGAGGAAGTGTGCTCACTGAAATAAGTAGTTGGCTTGAGTTTGAAGGTTTTCCACTCTCATTCCATCAAGAACCCGGTGGCAGCTAGCCTGTTAGCCTGGTTGGTGAAGGCATGGTGCTACTAGTTCAGTCACAGCATCCCACTAGATGCAGAAGTGGGAGGAGGGGGATTTACTAAATGCCAAAAGAAAAGAAGAAATTCTGTGCCCACCAAATAGTAGAAGTAAGAGCGTGTGCATAATATCCATCTCATACACAATGATTCATATTTAAATAGCCATCTCAGCAAATTTAATTGTTGGGAAATATCTGAATGCATCAAAAAAATTGGACTAAGTATGATACAAAGTAACATTATGAACGTTTGCTGTAATTGCAATTAATCATTTTGCTTTCCCATCAGGAAGGCATTAGTTTGAGAAGACAAGCAACAAATTTCAGGACACTAATCTCATGATCTCAAGGTTCACCTAAATATGAGCGAATGTTATTTAAAATAGAGAAAAGGAAAGGAGGCACTTAGGACCTGAATGCAACTCTCATCGCTGAATCATGGTATGAAGTGATAATTTCTGTAAATTCCAGTTTCTCTTCTTTAACAAGAGACTGAGAACATTGTCTCAGAATATTTAGAACAATCAGAATTAATATTTGATAAAATAAGGATACATTTTAAAACGGTATAAGAATAAGTATGCCTTTGTGATTCATTTAAAATTACTATTTACTTGGGCTTGTTTTTTAAAGACTACGTACTAATAGAAAGGAGTTGGAGAAATAGCTCAATGAGTAATATGTGTAAATTGAAACGAATAGTTTATAAAGTTACCATAGGCACTGTGTTATTTATTTTCTGTGAACAAATACCTAACGAAACAACTTGAGGGAGGGTTTGTTGTGCATGGCGGTTTAGGGAGCAGCAGTCTGTCAGGGGTAGGGGAGAACATGGCTTCAGGAGTTTGAAGCTGCTGCTCACAGTTCACCTACAGTCAGGAAACGGTGATAAATGCTGAAGCCCAGGTGACTGTCTTTTTTTTTTTTTTTTTTCATTCAGTCCAGGAAATCGTGCTGCCCACACTTAGGATGGGTTTTTCCTTCTCAATTAACCTAATCTAGAGAAATTGCATTTTGTTGCAATACACCTCCGCCATATGAACACACGGAAACATGTCTGTGGTCTCTGTGTCCCCACTCTCACTCCTCAATGCTCCTCACCTCCCCAACACTTCCCACCATTCCCCACTCCGCTACTATTCCCCAGTTGTCACATCCTTCTCAGGATGCCTCACTTGTCCTACAGCCTATCTGACCACGTGGGGGCGCTAAAGTTTTATATATATATATTTCAGATTCCACCCCCCACGTGCTATAAAAAAATAAAATAAGGAAAGTTTATATTGTACCACAAGGACACATTGCACCTCTCTGGATGTGTACATCCTTACATGGTATAAGGGCAGTACAGTTGAGTTTCTAGTTGAATCAAGTCAGCCATTGGAGCCTTAGACACTGCTAGGTTCCAGGTGCCACCGATTCTGTTATTCATTGACCTCATGACTCGTGATAGGAACTTAAAACAGAATTACCTTATCCATTCAATTTCAGATGACAAGTATAATGTGCCAACCTGTAGTGAACAACGCCATAGTCTGAAATCTGCCTGCGTAACCTGGAGGGGAAGGAAATGCAAGAAAAAAGAAAAAAAAAAAAACAAGAAAAAATTTTACTGTAACCAAGATTTTTCCGGAACATAGCTCTACTTCACCGCTCCATGGGCCTTGGGGCAAGCTTTATACAATGCTCTGAGCAGAATCAAGGCATCATGGGTCTTCTATAGTTTCTAAAGGTAGAATTCAACAGCAGGAAGGATTTCACAGCCCTGGTGGCTACATAGTATTGACTTTCTGGTTTTATCAACGAAGTGACTACAGTCCTAATCCAGGCAGTGTGCTAAAGAAATTGTAAGTCACAGTATGGTCATCAATACACAGTGTGAGCCCTCCCTATCTATCCTGGAAGAAATGTTAAGGTCAGAGGGTTAGAGTTTTTGCCTCTACTTCCTTTGATGTCTAGCATTCTAACACTTACTTAACTTTGCCTCAGAAGGACTCTAGAATATTTTAGTATAAATTTGTATAAATTATGGTGACAAATAATTTCTAAGTGTTGCATAGAATAGTAAAGGATGGCACAAACAGTATGCCTGCTTGTAGCACAAAGTTCATGGCTACTTGCTCTGAATTCACTGTCCTTGAAGAAAATATAAGCAGCTTTATCAAAGAGCTGCAAATGTTTATGAAGAATATTTTAAAAGAAACATAGTCCTAACAATTAACTAGGCAGTTTTATGGTGAAAGATGGTATCAGCCTAGGGAAGAAACAGACAAGGAATAAAAATGTGGTTTTTCAGAGTTTTCAAACACACTAAACTCTTCAGAATTTGCTTACTCACCCCTGAAAATTATAATTTCAGGATTATATTATGCACAAATAGCTAAACTCTAAACATTCAGTCAACTAAGGTTTCCTACAGCTCTCTAAGTCCTTAATTCCTTAAGGACAAAAACTTTTCATAGGATGTTTTTAATAAAATTTCAAACAGATTGTTTCTCATTTATTATGAGAAAGAAAGCTAAAAGAGAGAACTGGGGGAAGCAAGAAAGAAAAGAGAAGAGATGTAATGAGCGAGGGGAGTACTAAGTGAATACGTATTGGTCCCAGGCCATGACTAGGACCCAAATACCTCAGCCTAATGGGAGTGGCACAGTCTTCCCCCAGTGAAGCTCAGAGGAATGACTAAGCCTTCCTCTGGTCTGAGTGTGGATCTTGACAATGGGTACAGAAAATGCCCACAAAGCTTGCTCCCTGCCCTAATATTCACAGCCTGAAGACTGATCCCCCTCAGAGACTGCTTCTACAGAGACTAGATAAACCTGCTTCCTTGGTTCAGCTCTGTGCACTAATCCCACCTCCCTGTTCAACTATATGTAATAAATAAACATGCTAAGCATTTGAAAGTGCTGAGACTTCTCCATCCCAGGACACAGACCATCCTATCCCAGGTTTTCTGTGTGTCCCTGTGTTTATCTTTTCTTCATTCTATTTCCACCACAGTCAGGTCAAATTCTTGGAGCTGGGAAAGAGCACAGAAGAGAGGAAAGAAGGAAGGAAGGAAGGAAGGAAGGAAGGAACGAAGGAACGAAGGAACGAAGGAACGAAGGGAGGGATGGAGGGAGGGGTAGCAGGGGAAATTTCTTTAAAGATAATTAAATATTTGTTCTATTTCTAAAGGAACTTTTAAAAACATTCATCCCTGAGGTCTGTGTAAATGATTTGGTACATATAAACACATAGACACAAATATGTATCTTTTTTTATCTTGCAAAATGTTATGTATTTTTAAGAAGTAAAATTATCTCCCATATATTTCCTTTTTATAAATTTTACTAGAGAAATAATTAACTTTGCTTGATAAAAATATGTCTGTGGCACTGAAGATCTACAACCATAAAAACTGTTATAAAGAGTGCTAAAAAAATTCTTACTGAAATAAGTGACACTAATCTTTGAGAGTAAGGTGAAACAAATAGGATTAACACAAAGTCCCTCCCTGTTACGATGTGAAGAAGACACAGGTGTTGCCTTTTTCAGAGTTCTCAGAAAGGTCAGAGGGATCCCTTACAGTTTGCATCACCACAGTATGAAAAGGGACATCTGCCGAGCACTAAATGTGCACTGGACCCTGTGAAGTGTCTCAGGCATTTCACTTAATATCTTCAAAATATAAGAGATGAAGATAGAACTGCCCCCACTTTATGAAGAAGAGATTCATAAAGATTAAATCATCCTGTCAGTGCAAATAACTGCTGGGATGGATCAAGTCTTAGTAAAACCATGTGTATCAGATCCATGAACAAAACGTGTGCGGACATCCCATGTTGCAAACTTACCAATGCCACTGCGTGCAGAAGCACAGGCCTGCAGACACACTGCATCTCCCTATACCTCCTCTCCACCACATAGCTAAAGGCATCCAATGTTGGCAAGAATGAAAATAAAATTGATCAAAATAGGATAAAGCATAAATAATAATACATGAAACTATGCACTGATGTTATAAAAATGAAGGACACACCTGAATTGGTGAAATAACACGGTGAACATTAAACTTTCCTTATTAACCAAAATAAAGTGTAAACATGTCCTGATCTGTAATTTCACTTTAGATGTGTCCATTCAGTGTGTCTACTTAAGATATATATGGAACACTCAAGTGTAGAAGGGGAAGGAGAAAGGATATCTCATGATATTGAGAAACAAAACTAGAATTAACTAAATTTCAACAATTAACTAAGCAAGTCATAAAAAAATCTAAATTAACTTTGCTTTCTGAAAATATGTTAATACACCTAATTGACAGAAAAGCTTCTTTCATTCATCCGTTTATCTTGTACACAGTATAAACAGTAATGAACTTCAAAAAAAATCCATCTGTTTCTCAAAGTAATAATCATACATGTGGGTAATCATACATACTATCAACTGCAAATTTCAACGTGTTAAACATTTACTTAGATCTATGCCAGTGCCCCAAACTTACATGGTATAAAATAGTAAACCTGTATAGGATCAAAATTCAGCTATCAGGGGCTCGCGATTGATCTGTTATAAAGAATATTGAAGGATTTTATATGGAGACCAAAGAGTCAAAATCACTTCCTCTGTTTCCTCCTCCTCCTTCTTCAAGTAGCTGTAAAACTGAACAAATAAGAGAATGTTTATTAAGAGACTACTGTTTTTTAATGTTTCAAAGATGTCTTAGGGTAAGAGGTGGTGGAGAGAGAGTTGGGAGGGTACAGCAGGGAAGGAGGGAGGCAGGAGGAATAATCAACATTAACAACCTGTGAAAATGTCTTGTGGAAATTTACCTTTTTTTTTTTTTTTTTTGAGACAGATTTTCTCTGTTGTAACTCCAGCTGTCATGGAGCTCGCTCTGTAGATCAGGCTGACCTTGAACTCACAGAGATTCACCTGCATCTGTTTCCCAAGCCCTGTGATTAAAGGTGTGAGCCACCACTGTCCAGCAGAAACTTACTATTTTATAAGCTTATTAAAACATAATGTTTTAAATTCTTATTTTAATTTAATTTTATGAATGAATGTTTTACCTGCATGTATCTCTATGCACAACTTCTATGCCCAGTAGCCATGGAGGCCAGAAGAGAATACTGGACCCTCTGGAACTGGAGTTATAGACAGTTTTAAGCCTCCATGTAGATGCTAGAAATTGAATTCAGTCCTTTATAGAGAAATAAGTGCCCTTAACCAAACCAGTTTTACAAAATGATTTTGAGAAGTGGTGCCTCCACTGGTGGATAATCCTCTTCCTAGAAGCAATAACTTTTAAATAAAAATTCAAGTTGGGCAGTTGGTGGTGCACACCTTCAATCCCAACACTCCGGAAGTAGAGCCAGGTAAATCTCTGAGTTCAAGGCCAGCCTGGCCTACAGAGTGAGTTCCAGGATTGTCAGGGTAACAAAGTGAGATCCTGTCTTAAAAAAAAAACAAAAAACAAAACAAAAACAGTGTTGATCAAGGAATACACAGAGGCCCCAAGAACAACAAAGGCTGTAAGCATTGTTCTTTGTTCCTCATAAGAACTTGATGATAAGACCCTATTTTTTAAGATAACACACACTTTGATCATAGTACATAGAAAAATTAAGCTGAAACCAGGCTCCTCTCTACTAGGTAGATTTCATAGTGCCAGAAGGTTCAAGAAGGCTGCTGGAGAAGAAGAGCAATCAACATTCTTACTCATTTGTGAATCATGTGCAATAATATTTCAGAAAAGATATGCCCTTTGGTGCATTAGTGGCATGGCTGTTATGGTAGTAACCAACTGCTTTATGCTTGCATTTGAGGTCCACACCACAGAAGGAAACTCATATATGGTACTATAATCATGGTTAAGATCCCATGGCTAAAGTAATCATAAGTCCAGAGCTTAGAAAATCCACTTCTAAACTAGATCGTTGAGGTAGGAATAAACCTTTTATCCAGATTTTTTGAGGTGGAAAGACACATCTCTAAACTGGGCTACACCTTCTACTGGAAGCCTATATAAGGACATGGAAGAAGTCCGCCCCACCCCCCATGACTGCTTCCCTTCTCTTTGTCTCTTTTTCCATCTTTATCTGTTTTCTCTTACTCTTGTTTTCCATTCTGACATTTTTGGGATTCCAGTGTATACTGGAGACCAGCTGAGACATCCAGCCTCATGGATTCTTGGACCTTCCTCATGTTGAACCAACTGGACCACAGCCTATAAATCATTCTAATAAATCACCTTTCTATATATAGAGATTCATTGTATAAGTTTTGTTAAGCTCAATAACCTTGACTAAAACAGTATCTTCGAAGGTCACCTTACCATTAGGATCAATAATTATTACTTTGGTGTTCAGTGAAGGCTTCTTGCCATACTCGGGGGTTTTGCCTTGAATATTCTCAGTGTCTTCCCATCTCACATTGTTCACCTCCTCATCTTTGGGACTCCTTCTCTGCCCTAAACCAGAGCAGCTCTGGCATGATATGCCTTTTCAGACTTAAATTCTATATTTACATTTTATTAAATTTATATTAACAAAATGTTTTTTACTTATACTTTATATGATGATTTTATTAAGTATTTCTGATCTCCAAGCTTCATAATGACTGAAAATGCCTACTTTTGTTTCATTCCCAATTACTGTCAGAGTTCCTGGCAAACAATAATTTTCCAAATGTGTGGAACCAGATGACTTCCAAAGACTGCATTCGTATTGAACAGCTAATTCCAGCATATGACTATTTTTTACTTTAATGTGAAGGATCAAACTAGGGACATTACACATGTTATAGCAAGTTCATTACCACTGAACTATGGCCACCCATGCTTATGTTTTTAGACAGGAACTAACTATGAAGACTGTATAGGCTTATGTTGAACTCAAATCTCCCTGTCTCAGCCTCCCAAATGCTAGGGTTACCAGTCTACACTCCCACAGCAGACCCCAGTCATTGGCCAGTTATTCCCTCTTAATTTAGTGTACTTCACCTTTATTTAGTTTTTAGTTTCGTCTCAATGATGTCTAGTTTCTTCTAAAGTATTTTATTCTGTATTGCTGTAAAATTATATTTAAATCAATTCCATTTGCTTGTCATTCATCACAAAGTGTTTTTCCTCTCTGAATGAATATTTGCTTTAATTCTATAACAGTGGAGGTTATCCTCTGTCAGGAATTTAATATTTCAGTGGTGAGTAGCAAGTGTTACTGTGCTTCACTCCACCCCTAGGTCTTTATTTCAATTAGTATAATATGCTCATTAAATTAAGACATCTATTATGGTGCCAGTGTGCATATAACAGACAGGAAAATGTCTCATATGGGTCAATTGGAATCATTTTGCTAAATTAACATTGCAGCCTTTTATAAGAGGGTTCTTACTAGATACTGTTATTAACAGAGATAGGGCACAAATTGAAATGAGGTTTTTATGGTTTGCATACTCTGAGTAGATCTTCAATGGACAAATTTGTATAGATAGCAACTGGGCTTTCAAAATATGCCTTACTTGTATATCCATAGGGCCATTCACTACATTGTGCAATATTACCTGACTCAGTATATAATAAAACACGAAACGGAGCCTTCAGCAACTTCAGAAACAAATGTCACTTGATATTCTTTTACCTGAATTTCTTCAATATTCTCTATATGTTTGTGGTAAACTACATCCTCAAATAAAATATCAGTACTATAGTCCAATATCTGCTCCTTCCCAAAACATACATGTTGTAAACCCCTGCAGTAATGGTATTGAGTGGCAGACTTTCGGGAGATTATTACATCAGAGAACAATCACGAGGAGCACTAGTGTAATATTTAGTAACAGGGAGCCAGGGGAGTTTCAGCAACATTTTCACATGCAAGGGCACATGTAGAGGGCATTGCCTACATGGAACAGATTCTCACTAGACACTGAATCTGCCACTGCTTTTACCTAGACCTTCTCATCCTCCACGTCTGTGAGCCATAAGTTTCTATCATTTATCGAACACCTACATCCTAGCAGCCCAGGAATATGAATTTCTAACTTTCAGAAATATTCCATTTTTATATGACACAATTCTTAATCAAGACACTTGGCTGCACGCTACAGTCATCAACATTGTATGCTTTCTGTTGGCTCACTAGTCAAAGGTTAGTAACAGATATAAAACTAATTAATAACTGTGGTTAGCTGCTCCCTGTGCTCTAGATTCTTCTGCTTTCTTACTACATGCATTGCCCTTGAAGGTGTCACATATTCTCTTACTTTACCAACATTAAAACCTATCCTGCTTCATTTAAACATTGTGAGTAGTTAATGTATTATTGAAATAAAAATATTGAAATAACTTATTGCATGGGACATACAAAAGGTTTTATTTGTGTTATGATCAATCTGCACTTCCCATCTCTAGCTAGTTTGGCCACTGGTCTCTCACTCATATTCTTCTCTTCAAGTTTCCCATTTTCCTTCCCCAAAGCATGACTCTAATGACCATGTCTGTCACTCAGGCAAAGCTTTCTGTGATACTTTAGGAGCTCACAGTGAGCTAAATCCTGCAGTGTTTAAGCCAGATCCCACATAGCTCCATTTTTATGTATTTCAATTCTGTCAGACTTCTTAAAGCTAGGGACAGAGGTGACCATTAGTGCAAAATGGGAGGGCTTGAGATGGCTACTTTCACAAGTAAGCATTTCTGAATTAATAATTTATCTCTTTTTATGGCTTTTGCTTATTCTTTGCTGGTTATCTTTCTAAGAGAGAGGGGGGGAGGGAGAGAGGAAGGAAGGAAGGAAGGAAGGAAGGAAGGAAGGAAGGAAGGAAGGAAGGAAGGAAGGAAGGAAAGAAAGAAAGAAAGAAAGAAAGAAAGAAAGAAAGAAAAAGAAAGAAAGAAAGAAAGAAAGAAAGAAAGAAAGAAAGAAAGAAAGAAAGAAAGAAAGAAAGAAAGAAAGAAAGAAAAAGAAAGAAAGAAAGAAAAAAGAAAGGGAAAGAGAAAAAAGAAAAATAGGACTTGGGAAAATATTCACAGATCGATCAAATATCAAAAATCAATAAATAAAATTCTCTAAGACTTCATTATTCCTATCATACACAGTACATTTTCAATGCATTCTTAAAGATTATCAAATTAAGGTAATATTTTTTGTTGGCAACCAGTGTGAATTACGTTAATTGGCCAATGTAAAGACAAAAGATGAGTCCCCAGGACCTCCAGAGACCATTGGCTGGAACTGAGAACCCATGCTTCAACACAAAGGGACCTCTGAACTGGGAACCAAAGCTTCTGCATATCTACCTGACCTATGAGTCACCCGCACCCACCTGGAACACAGAGAGGAAACAATCTTAGAGTAAACACAAAAGACTCAGCTGTAGCAAATCCACATGCTGAGTTTCCCTTTGGTGATCAATTAGCATGTTTCCATTCACATAACTGCAAAACTTACAAACTCCTAGAAATAAAATGATCTGTGTTCACTTAGTCTCCCCACAAAATGCATAAAAGATCTGTTAAAGTCCTGTTAAAGTACTCAGTGCTGAATATAAATCATAACTGAAATATGTTATCAAAGAAGGTAACCTCCCTCTCCACAGCAATGGAACATAGCAGTTACATGTGTATATATGAGAGGGTCCCTGTAAAAATTAAAAAAAACCCAAAGTTTCATAGCAATTAAACAAAAGTCATTTTATGTTCTCACATTTCATTCTGTGATTAATATTATAAGATGCTACAACTAAAAATAAACATAACCCAGGTCACACAAAAAGGACAGGAAAGGAATTTTTTAAAACAAGAGAGGAGAGTATAGGAATTGGGACTTGCCATTAAACTGTCACATAAATTTGGTCACATACTGTGTGAATCTATTCAGAAAATGTTCTTGTAATGACAAAATTATACAGATGGAAAAAGAAATTCGTTATTCCCAGGTGTTAGTGATAGTGAGGATACAGTTGGAGGAGGGGGAGACTCTTACTAAGAGATAGCAAAAAGCTGATTTCCACAGAGATACTGATCCTATACCTTTACTGTGATGGGTCTTATTTGAATCCATGTGTGTGATAAATTGTCCCCTCACTGAATACACAGACTATACCCATGTCAAATTTCTGGGTTTGATATGTACTATAGCTGCGTGAGCTACAGTCACTGGGGAAACTGGATAGAGGGGTCTCCCTGTGACATCTTTACAACAATCTGTCAATGTATAACATCGAGGTTTGTGTTTTGTTTTGTTTCTCTTTTAAAAAGGAGGAAACACTAGGGACTTCCCATAAAGCTGCCAGTTAAATACTGTGTGGAAACGAAATATGCTTTTAATTTGGAGCAAGGATAGCCCATGATGTGTTAAACACATAAGCAGTGCTGCCGCCCAATCCCTTCAACACTGACTAGGAAATAAATTGCAAATGTTAAATTATTTAAGAGCAGCCACATAGAGATGGAAGGCAGAAAGAAAGAGGGACTTGGTCTGACCTTAGGAGGAACCATGTTTATTCATGGCAAGGGGACACTTTCATCATCCACATGTGCAGATGGCCAAAATGCCTACAGAAGAGAATGGGATGCCGCCCGTTATAGGAGTGGAAATGACTTGCATAGTCTGCAAGGGAAGCTGGGAAATGTAGTCTTTTCAGCCGGAAACTATGATTCCTATCTCGGAGATGATTTTTTTAAAATGCAGGGCAGAGGTTTTCTGCTAATGAGGGCCTTTGTCTGAGGGAGTGTAGTTCTGGGTCCATTGAAGAAGGGGTCCTCTGACCACGTAGCAGGGTGAGAGTCTTAACACGATTGGCTGCAGGCAATTGTTGTCCTGTGTTCCCGAAGAGAACTGGAAATTAATTATTAGAGGACTCTAAGCAGATGATTAGGTTACAGAGTAGAGCTGAGAGACTTTCTGGGAAGGATGGGGGAGGGGAGATGCAGATGTAGGAGAGACAGAGGGTGTCAGTGAGAGAAAGTGGGCATAGAGTTGATTCCAGTGACACTGACTTTTGCCAGGATTTTGCACCAAAATATGCTGGCAGAAGTAGCAGGGAGCTACAGAGCACCAGAGGAAGGGAACGGGAAAACATAGAGGACTAATGTAAAGAATTATATCTGGCTGGGATGAAAGGGATGAAGACTCCTTTTAGCCAGTTTCTCCACAGCATCTAAAAGGTCTTTTTGCAGATGTGTCAGGAACAAACGGAGCTGTTGTAATGTGAGAGCTATCAGGAGAGCTTATGTAGAACATTTTGTTAGTGTATAGGGTGTTGTAAGCAAAACATTTAAAAGACAGGGTAAAAACTTAGGCATGGAGCTAATCAGGAAGAGAGAATGCTAAAGGGGAGGGGCAAAAGCGGGAGGGAACCAGGGGGAATTTTTGTCTGGTACCATTTGTTTAGGCCTCAGTTCAAATGTTGGCCTGAGGCAGCACTGTTCAAGAAGGGCACAAATACCCTCCTCAGCGGTAGTCAGATCAGGTCCTTTTAATTATACAGAAGCAGTCAAGGAGTCCACCTGGTCCTGAAGGACGTCAGGCTGATCTAAGTTGGTGAGACAGGGAGGTGAATTGATGCAAAGAAGACTTCAGTCGAGATAGTTTAGTTCTGAGTTCCAAAACAATGTCCAAAGTAGCAAGAAGAGGGATGAGTTAGATGGCCCACGGGCCCATTAGTCCACCTTTAGAGGTCCCTTGAATTGCTTTTGGGGTTTTGGGAGCATCAGTATCTTGGTAACTGTTTCAAGGCTGACAGAAGGGTAACAAGGGAGCAGCAGTTAGAGTGCTTCTAACTTTGTAAAAGACATCAGGTTAAAGTCAGCATCCAGGGAATGAGTCCAAACAGAAAGTGTCAAGTAATATTCCTTGCTTTTACATATGGTAAACACCGTATATTTGTTTCAAACACCAATACCAGCTATTATTGAATGAACAAAAACAGAGTATCTCAAATAAAACACAAATTTTGGTTAGAAACAGTTAGATAAGATAAAATTTTAAAAATTGGAACCATTTCTATTTCATTAATTGCCTTAAATGACTATATCTAGTGTTTGAAAACGTGACTTGATACACTTTTAACGTTAAATTGTTATACCCACAGTCTAAGATTACACAGTAAATATATTTTATAGTCAAGCTATAAAAAGAGACAATAAAACTCTAAGTTGCATTGCCCCAAAGAAATTCTTTTCAATTTCCAGTTCAAAAAGCATATTCCAAGAGACACGGTCTGCCTTGTCAAGAGTAAATCCTTCATTTTACAAAGTTTACACTGAACAATCAGAATTTTTTTTTAAAATTAACTCTATTAACAGAACCTTTTCAGCATTTCTGCATTCTTATTCCATACACTCAACCAAGAGACAAAAGATGAAAGCAGTCATGTCAAATCTGCAATAAATAATTTACATGTAACAAGGACTGAATTAGCAAAGAAGGCTAAAGCCTACTCTTGCTCCTTCTGTTGATTGACGTATCTCTAGCTTGCCACATACTCACAACAACAAGCATATTTCCTAAAATCATTCTATTTCAAAATAAATTAGTTGTAATGCAAGATAACCAAGTTAAATGATGTTTAACAAATATTGGCGTTTGAAATTTCTTAGGAAACATCCACAAGCATTACTTTCAAAGCCTGTGTACTTCTTGTAGGCACTGACCTGGAGCTCTCTCTGGGTAAAGACTAGATTATACGTTCAAAACACTACGAGTGGGACTAGGTTGAAGAGTATATCCTTCATCCAAGTCATCTCCTCTTTAGAATTTGAAGGCTTGGGAAATCACTTAATAGAATCATTTATTGACCCTACAGATAGAAAATCAAATGTGGAAGGCACAGCTTGGACATTCTGAATAATTTTCCAAAGCTGTGAGTTTGGTGACAGAGTATCAGCCTCCTTTAATGAGATAACATAGGTGGTTAAGGTATAGACCCTGGAACTAGCATTTGCTAAGAGGAAGAACTGAATACCAGGGTAAAGGGCATAATCAATTGAACTAGCATATAGGTTTCATACCAGTCTGATAGTAGGGCTCATGTACAAGGTTTCCCTGTCCACAGCATCCTCGTATATCAGTTCAGGGAACATTGAAGGCAGAATAATTGCTACTTGTCTCACTGTTGTTTGAGACAGTTAGAATGTTGGTATAGATGCTGAGATCCTGCACTGGGCAAGAGAATCCATCTCCCTGTCATGTGAAACATAAAGAGTAATTCATCTTTAGATAAGATTTTCTTTTCTTTTCTCTTGTTTTGATTTCTGCTTGGGCCTGTACAGCAAGAGCTGATCAGGCCTACACAGTCAGAGTTGGCCAAGTCTACCTATGCAGCCAGAGGTAGTCAGTTCTATGCATCAGACTTCTGGCAGGTCTTATTTCCCATTCACCCTTGTCCTGTGAGGAGGCTAGCATGTAACTGATTCTGGTGGGACTGTCCTCCACCCAAAGGAACTTGTGCTCCTGGTGGGTACCTGACTTGCAAGTATATTGTAAATTTAGCTCATTTTACTCAAGAATTCAAATTATGATGAGTTTTTAATACCTTATTTTGAATATTATTTACATTAAACAAACTTTAAGTTTACTTTGAACATGTTTTGCTTTACTTGCTTTAGGCTTATTTTGACAACCTATGCAGAATACTATGTGATGGGAGATAAGAGAAGCTTACATGATAGGAGAAAATAAAAATTGCTCTTTCCCTCCAAGTTTGTCCCTATAAATAAATTACATTTGTATTTAGCATGAATAACTATTAACTTACCTATCTCAATTATTTTTAACAATTTAAGCAAATTAGTAACTCTCTGGGTGTGGTTATAAGCCAGAGCTATGAGAAAGACTACAGTGAAATGTGAGTTATATGGGGGAGGAGCCTTGGACCATGCTATCATTTCATCTTGTAGAGTTTCCAAAATCAGTTTAGATACTAAAAGTCAAAAATTCCAAATTTGGGTCAGCAGTGTGGCCATTTGCCCAATAGTATATAGAGGCCAGATTTGGACCAAGAGCTAACAAATGAACTCAGTATGAAGTTCCCCAAATGAGGCTTTTTAGGTTAGTCTGCAGCCAGGCTGAGAGTATGTGTACACAATTTGGAGTCTATGGCAGGCCCCAGGATCAAGTTAAAAGAGCGGTCAATATCCAGTCACTTAGTGCATCCTCTAAGTCTCAAAATGACCAAACATGCTGGAAAGTAAGAAACATTCCTGTCCTATACAATTCCAAGGGTAAGAATCCATGGGATAGTGAGAGGTTCTCAGAGCTTTTGGCTGATCCAGTGGTTCTCACAGACACTGGAAAGCTTCAATGCAGCTGGTCTTAAGACCAACAGAAAAAAGCAATAGTGAGCTCCAAGACCTAACTAGGGAACCTCTGAGTTAGGTCCAATGGATTGCCTTGTCCTGGTGTTTTGCTCTGTTGCATGCATGTTGTTCTGCTCAAATACACTATGTCATCCCACTTAAACAGTCAGACTGTGTCAGGGAGAGAAAATAAAGCAAGAGAGCAAAGGCAGAAGCAGAGTGAAAAGAAGAGGCTGCCTTGTTGAGTCCTCTTGGGCCCAGGCTGAGAAGAGTATGAGAGCCAGACATGGGCCTGAGCTGCTAGAGAACTCAGATTTCCTATACTGTGTTTTTGACATCATATGTTAGATTATTAAAGAACAGTTGTACAGACACGGAAGGTGGGAAGAAAAAGGCTTGTTCTGACCTTAGGCAGCAGCATGTTTATACATAGCAAGGGGGCACTTTTGTCAACCATGTGTGCAGACAGCCAAAATGTCTGCAGAAGAAGATGGAATGGGGCCCCTTATTGGGATTGAAATAATTTACTTATTAGAATTGAAATAGCCCACAAGGGAATCTGAGAATTGTAGTCTTCCAGGAGGAAACTGTCAACATATGTAAACGCTTACCTGGTTACCTAGCCTGTATCATATCCCCATGACTTTATCATTTGAGATATTTTTAAAAGAAAAAACATATAAGCTTGGAGACAGCCACCAAATATCACTTCAAAGTTTATATTGCTTCTAATTTGAGGTACATAATTTCTGGTTATCGCCTTCAGTAAAATGAAAATATCTCAACTAAAAATTCAAAACTTTCTCCTGAGAAATTGTTAAAAGTAGTTTTATTAAGTCATCCAAGTTAGAATTGATATAAGAAGTTTAAAATACATAGCAATTTTTCATATTAATGGGCTGAAGTACCTCTTAAGTCTTATCATCAGTATCTATGGTTATACTATTTCTGTTGGGGTAAAATTGTCTACATAATGTCATTACCTAGGTCCCCTGTGTATAAAGATAATGGAAAGTGCTTCCACACTTTGTCAATGCATTATGTTCTAAAAGAATATTAACTTTTTATCTACTGTAAGTTCCTAACTAGGAACATTTCTGAAACTCTAAAATAATTACTAAAATTGTCTTTATATTCACAGCTGCAAAGAATTTTATAAATTATGTATTTTGAAATATATCACTCTGTGTTGTTAGGGTACTAGAGATTCTAAATTTAAATACTCAGCAACTCCATCTATACATTGTATGGATGTCTGTTGGTTAGATGTTGGGACAGCCCGGTGGTAAAAATCTATCACTGAATAAAAATAGCCAGTGAACCCCACAAAACATTATACCTGGTACATTTGAGTATAATAATATAGCTTATTCTGCCTGTGGTGGACTAACACGATATTGCAGTAAGTACACAGCATGTTCTGTCCATATATTTTCATAATCTAAGACTCTTCAAACCCAACTTCTGATAGTTGCCATACATGAAAATGTAGAGCTAGAGAAAGAAAAGAAATGCAACCTTGTCTTTGAAACTATAACTATCTGGGGCCTGTGGGTGTGGGAAGCCAGTGAGAGAGTATTAGAAGGTTTCTTATTTTAGCCTTAGAGCCAACCCACTTTCTCTAACATGTTTAGAAAATACCTTAGATTTTGAGATTTTTTTTTAAGTTAACGTTATACTGTTTCCCCATGGCACTCTAGGGTCTATTGCTCTGATAGGTTATAACAAAAAGAAAGTACAAAATGTAAGCTAGTTACTAGAATTGGCACTTAACAACCCTCAAACCTATTTTCATCCTTGAGCACAAATATACTATAATATTTTACAATAGTTTTAGTCATTTGAAATAGAAATGTAGTCAGTAAACATTTCAGCATGTGTGTGTGTGTGTGTAGATACATAAATACATACAGAGATACATAAATAGATGATAGATTCATAGATAGATAGATAGAAAGAAAGAAAGAAAGAAAGAAAGAAAGAAAGAAAGAAAGAAAGAAAAAAGAAAGAAAGATAGATATTTTGTGTTACTATAACAAAATACTTGAGGCTGAATGATTTATAAAGAGGTTTACTTGGCCCACACATTCTGATGGCTAGAGAATCCAATCAGCATAGTATTGTTATCCTGATAATATCCATCTGCCTGTGTTACTACATGGTGGAAAAACAAAAAGCAAATCAACTGTGATGGAAATCAATGCACTGAATGGCCTGGCTCTTTAACAATCTACTATTCCAAAACTAACTCCATAAAACTAGCATTTATCCCTCTGGAAACTGACACCATGACTTACTAACCTTCCACTTGGGTCCCGCCTCTTAAGAGTTCCACCCTCTCCCAACACTGGCATATTGGGAACCAATGCATATATTTATGAGATACATATTTTGATGTACGTTTACGTCTTTGTTAGGGTTTTGCTTGAGCTGCAATGAAACGCCATGACCAAAAGGCAAGTTAGGGAGGAAAGGGTTTATTTGGCTTATATTTCCATATTGCTGTTCATCATCAAAGGAAATCAAGACAGCAACTCAAACAGAGCAGGAACCTGGAGGCAGAAGCTGATGCAGAGGCCATGGAGGGTTGCTGCTTACTGGCTTTCTTCCCATGGCTTATTCAGCTTGCTCTCTTATAGAACCCAGGACAACCAGCACAGGGATGGTACCACCTACATTGTCTGCACACTCCCTAGGCCCTGTCAATCACTAATTAAGAAAATGCCTTACAGCTGGATCTTGTGGAAGCATTTTTCTCAATTAAGTTTCTCTCCTTTCAGATAACTCTAGCTTGTGTGTCAAGTTGCTATAAGACTATCGAGCACAATATACATTGTGAAATGACTAAATCATGGCAATTAATATATCAATGACATCCCAATGTATTTTTGTGATGCAAGCATTCAAAATCTACTCCTGGAAATTTCAACTATTCAATACACGCTTATTAACAATAACTACCACAGCGTTGTAGGGGAAAAATTAAATAAATGCTTGATACAAGGAGTAGAATGCTTTGGTTTTATTTTTTTTTTAAGTTCCACTATTGTAGAAATGAACAAATAAAAGACGCCACAACATCAGATAGGCTTTTTAAGGACAACTAAAGAGTAAAATATCTAAATAAATCAACATGGATTTAAGTTCAAAATACAGAAGGGAGAGCACCACAGGGAATGCTGAAATGTACTGTAATTCACATGAAGTTTTAAAGTATAGCAGGATAATATTTTATGATGTACACAAATATTGCATTTGTGGGAAAATACAGTGGTAGGATAAATGTTAAATTTGTCATTAAAGCATTTGAAGCAGAAGGGGGAAAAGAATAAATTAGAGATGGTAGCTTCAGGGCACTTCAGATTTATCTATAATGTCATATTTGTTTTAGCAATTTAAAGCATGTTGCAAATTGTTTCAAACACTGAAAATAAGGATACAACTTATTTCATCAAGAATAAGAACTGCCTTTAAAAAATATTTTTGAGTGACGCACAGCATTTCTGTGTACTTACGAGGTACGGGATGCATTTTGATTTGGGTATACATCTATCAGAGCTCAGTCATCACCTGGAGCTGCCACCATTTCTCCGTGTTGACTGCAGAATCCTCTTGTCTAACTATATTGAGGTGTATGCTGTGTACTGTTGTTCCTCAAATTCTAGAACCTCCTTCTCTGTATCTAGACCTGTATATTTCCCAACTCCCACCTACTCCCTAGTTTTAGTAATATGCTTCTCTTACCAGAGTCCCCTTGAATCTCATCTTACAGTTTTATTTGAAGAACCATCACTGAGTATTGATAAGACAAAAAGAAATATTTTTTACAAAACACACTGTGAATACTAAAATATATGTCCTTTATACTTGAATTCTCCTTAATGGCCTCAATGAAATGTCAAGTGTTTTTATAACCAAAAACCTGTTTGGCTGACTGTCTTTCTTCCTTATACAAAATCTAGACAACATGAATCAACTAGACCCTATATTCAGTGATCTCAGGAGGCATGAGTTGGGGAAAAGGAACCACTCAGAGATGGCACATGCATTCCTATGTTTAGAATCTTGGCAACAGCTAAGTTAAATGAGGTTCTGAAAGGTATATAGAAGCTCTCAGCCCAGACATTCACTTGTCTGTGTCTCAGTGTCCCAAAGGCCAATTTCATAATTTATGGCTCTTCCCACTCTTTGTGAGGAACCTACAAACCTGAAGCATTATTAGAAGAATATTATCCTAGATCATTCATTTCAACAATGGCAGGTCCGGAGATGTGACACCAGATGCAGCAGCAGCAAAGACCGTGCTATTCAGCTGTAAGCAGTGATGACTGCTTCCCACCCTGCTTCAGATTTTGAGGTAAAAGCAACTGGTGCAAATTGATAAGAGCCACAGTCAGACTTTTGTCAGGGCATGCCTTGGCCGTGATGAGGCAGACAGCTATAAGAGACCTCAACCACTTCTGTCACCAACTCCCCAACTCCCCTATAGAACAGTCCTTATTCCAGGGGTCTTCCCTTTGTGCTGACAAAGTTTTCTCAATCCTTGCTCCCTCCTCTTTTTTTTTTTTTTTTTTTTGACAGGCATTTTGTCCACTAAATCTCTTGTTCTCCTAGGGCTCGTGTTTATGTTTCAGTGGGTTTGAGGTTGGGGATTTGGGACGGATTTTTGAGATAGAATTTGACTGGGTAAGCCAGGCTGACCTGGAACTCCACATCCTCCCGTCTCAGCCTCTGGAGGACTAACAGTACAGCACGCATCGCTACACTCAGCAGTTCTTCAATTCTCATGTCAGCATCTGCTTTCTGGCAACTCAACATGAAACAAATGCTGCTGTGTGAGCCAGGGCCTCTAACAGCGAGGACAGGCTGAGAAAGGTCATGCAGGGTTGGCTGTAAAACTATTGGAGTGAGCAAGGAAAAAGAGGCAGTCTTCCGGGTCTCGCTATAGCTAGGACCAAGAGGACATTTCAATTTAGAACTTATTAAGTGTTTATTCTGTCCCAGGAACTTTACAACCTTTATCATCATGTTGTTCTAATGATTATATCTGAAATAGATACACCTAACCACATCAAATCTTTTATAAATATCCATTTACATTTCCTTATGTTGCACCACAAAGTTTCCTAAGTAGATAAGCAATAAGTAATTCCGTAAGAGGCATGAAATATAGGGGAAGATGTCAATTCTCTCACAAGAAAATTGAAAGTAGACTTGAGAGTAGCAGTGAACATTTGAGCAGAGTCGTGACAGCGATGGATCCACCCGCTGAGATAAGCCACGTGGTAGGAGGAGTAGCATGTGCACTTGAGGAACTCAAGGTGTTATCAAGAGAAGAATGAACACCTTATTCTCCAAGTTCCTGAGATAAGCTAAGACCAGGATTCAGAATCAGCTTCGCTCCAAAGATTGTTTTTACTCCATGTCTTCTAAACTTAGAACTGAAAGTGGAAGCAGAAATGTCTAAAACTTTCCCTCAATCAAGCATGTCTTGAGTCAGTCCCCACATCTTTCGCTTTCCAGGCCATAGGTCTCTTGTCCTTTTTGCCATTAGGAACAAGATGCTGTGCAAACAAGCTACCACAGAAGCACAAAGCTGTGAACGTCTTTTCTGAATTCTGAAGCTCCCCTGAAGGGAATTGGCTGCAAACTTTCTGGGTTAGAAAGTCATTGCTGTCGCTCACACTGGTCTCTGTGTGAATGAAGCATCAAAAAATATGTTTTAGTTAATAACCCAGTGTATTATTATTCAATGCTATAGTTCTCATGCTTTTAACAATTATTACTTTGGGGCAGGAGAGAGAGAGGCTTCAGTGGCTAAGAGTGCCTCCTGCCTTTTCAGAGGAAGAATGTTCAGTTCTCAGCACTTACACTGGGCAGGTAGATCACAACTGCCTGTTTCTTCAGTTTCAGGAAATCTAATGCCCTTTTCTGGCCTCCACAGGTACCTGCATTTCTGTGCACATACACACCCCCCAGACACACACACACACACACACACACACACATACACATAGTTAAAAATAGAATATATCTTCTTTGATCATTACTTTCACTGTTTTCAAATGCTTATTTTAATTATTTAACTCTCATAGAATAAAAAATCTTTTACCTTTCCAGAATAATGGAAATAGTTTTCTTATCAGTGTTTAGCAAATGTAAATTATCTCCTCCAGACTTACCTTAAATGTTGCAGAAAGGAATCTGAACAATTTTTATTAGAGAATGACAAGTAACTAGAATGTAAAATTAAGAAACTCATAATAAAGCAATCTTCAGTGCAATCAGTTACTTCAGCAGTTGATGGATTCTATTAACAGAGACATTTTGGCACTGGTTTCCAGGTGGGGTATGATGAATCATGACTCCTGCAAGGCACTAATTCATCATTAACCAAGTAAATAAATATTTTTACATCTCTTAATTTCAGTACCTAAATCAACCAGAAAGAAATTAGTTTATTCACTAGGGCATTAGAGATTGCTTCAAAACTAAAAGCCAGGGTTGACCAGAAAATTCAGGTGCTGAGACAGGAGCATAGCACAGTGGTACACACTGACGGCAGGAAAATCACAGTAGCCTAACCAAGACTCTAACAAGAAGCCAGGTGTGGTTTGAAAGGCTGGCTTATGCAGCAGAGTAATTGCTGTTAAGTATGAGTTCCCAGCACTCACACAGAAGGCCACACAGCAGCATGCCTCTGTAATCATAGCACTGGGAAGTCAAAAAGAGTTGGATCCCTGGGGCTTCCTAGCAGGCAGTCTAGCCAATCAGCAAGCTTCAGGTTCAGTGAAAGATCCTGTCAAAAAGTAAAATGGAAAGCCATTGAAGATATCCAACATTGACCTCTGGCCTTCAGACACATGCACACATAAACATGTATACACACATAGACCACACAGAGAGAGAGAGAGAGAGAGAGAGAGACCACTCCCATCCATTTTCACTTTCACACAATATTCAGAACTCTGAGCTGCACACCAGGTGAAAATGGAGTTATCATGGAGTAAGAACTGCACAGAGAGTTTATGCTGGGACACAAACTCATGCAATGTAGTTGGGAAACATCTCCTAGCATAATTGGACCTTGACATGAGGCAAGGTGTTATCCTCAGCAGCCAACTTTCAGAAGGACGACCATGTTCGCAACCAGATAGTACCCAGCATGGTCTGGGATAGTTGCTCTTTGCATTTCAGCACATGTCAGAACGAAATGGTCTGCTGGTTAAAGACCCAGCTTTCCCAGCTCAACTCCTGCAGCAAGACAGGAACGCAACCCAGAAATGTGCCCTTTTAAAATGTCCCCTTTTACTTCTAGGTAGAATGCCAACAAAAAAGCTTTATCTTCTGCCTTGTAGGGTAGACTACAATAAACAAATGCTTAATGCCTCAAAGACATGATTTTACCTTTTCTACTTTCCCTCACTTTGGGTACACTCTACGTGCAAGGATGTCCTTATGCTGCCTCCAGGATTTAGGGAACTATTAAGACTTGCTAAAAACTAATAAATATAAAAATAATTTTATGCGCTGGAGAGATGACTCAGTGGGTAAAGTGCTTACTGCAGAATCACAAGGATCTGAGTTCAGATCCCCAATACTCACATAAAAGCCAGGTGGCCACATTCTCCTGTAACCCCAGGACTGGGGAAAACGCAGACAGGTCGATGCCTAGGGAGTTGCTGAACAGCCAGTCTAGCCAAAATGGCAAGCTTAGTGTTTAGTGAGAGACCCAATCTCAAGATAAAATAAGGTGACAGAACAATAGAGGCAAACACTAGATCTCCACCTCTACAAACAAACACAAGCACAGGCGAGCACATCTGTGTACACACTTACATATGTGCATAAGAGTCCATGGTGGAAAAGGTTACTGAATAGTAAAAGGGGGGAAATGGATTCAAATCCCACTTCTGTGATTGGCTAAATTTATCACAATGACATGTTGCTAGCAGTCTAGGTGTCTCAATTCTCCTGATTGAAAATATAGATGATGATGATAATAATAATAATAATAATAATAATAATAATAATAATATACCAACAACAACAATAATAATACCCATGGGAAATGATTGCTATGAGGATTAGATCAGGTGCATACCACAATCTCTGAACATGGTTCCAGGCTCACAGGAAAAACCCTGAAATGTTTTTGGCTGGTTGGATAAATGAATAAACACACATCTAGGTGAGCAAGAAGGTTTGTGAAACTTAATGAATGCTGAAAACGTTAATAAAGGTAAGTTGTTAGCTTTTAAATCAGTAGCAATGACTAAAACTATTTTTATTTAACAACTTACTTTCTATCTTCAATGTAGTTTTTACCCACTAGAATCAAAAGTGTGATCTGTCTTTATTTCTACCCTGCTTGACTTTGATTTCTTACATAGCTGTGGTGTAAATCACTCAAAAATATCATTTAAACCACAGCCTAGCAGAGCCTGGCAGCCTTTGGATTCAGAGCTGCTGAACCACACAGTAAACCAAATCCATTCATTTGGCTTTCATTTTGTGTATCTTTCCCATCACCTTCAGTGCTTTTATTAATTTCTAAAGCATGGTCCGTGTGTAGCTCCGCAGAACTTGGTAATTACGTGGTGCCTTCTTCCATGTTAACTCCTCAAATGGCTTCATTTATAGGCGCAGCTGTCTCATCCTGGAGCAAGGCAGAACCGGCATTTCCCGTCTCACAGCCCATTTATTCTCAGACACGTGTTGCAGCATACATTAAGTTCAATTTCTCTGGAGTTGTTATTGAGGTGTAGAACCATGCACAGTTGGATGGTATCATGCCCTCCAAATGGGACAAAGATGAATAATGCAGACAAAAGGGCGGGCGGTGAGAAAGGTAAATTTCCCAATCTGTAACATCCATCTCACGCCACAGTGGAGATCCCAAGTTTCCCCAGGAAGAGAAGAAACTGCATGAATTGGAGATGGATGGCACTTTCCTATTTATAAATAATTTCACACATACCATTTGATATTCTACACTAGGACACGGGAATTAGAACAGGTCTTATTTTAGAGATGAGGAAATAGAAGCACAAAGGGTTATGTAAATCAAGGTCCCACAGTTGGCTCCTTGCATAGCAGGAACTGAAATCACAGTGTTTTCTAGCACTAATCCTCAGAATTCTTCCAAATTAGCCTTTCTCCAAATTCAGACAAGGCTCTCTAGGGTTTCAGCAGCCTTAAATGGAGCTGAGGAGTCATAGCTAGGGCAAACACACTATGGAGTTCACATCAACTTCTGTTATCATATTCTGCTTATCATGTTTTGCTAGACACGAACTACAGAGATGCTCCACTTTTTTCTCTTCAGACAGTTCTGTGAGAACTTGGACTCATTTGAGTATTTTGCTGTCCTACTTGGTTGAATTCCCTTGGAACAGAATGCTCCAAACGTCATTGGTTTTCTGCAACTATTCTCTAGAGGAGCATTGCACATGATCGAGATTTCACTCTGTACATTATAGCATCTGGGTTAATGTTGCAGAATCTCCAGTATTCTGAAGACAAAATGTTCTGCAAACATAGTATTTTCCCCACAAAAGAACCTAAGGAAATTAATTTTTTATATTGTAGTTGCTAAAAATATGCTTACCCAACATGGGGATATGTTCACATGAAGCATTGTGCGCTCTAATTTCTCCTGTGAATTCCAGAAAAGCCCTATTCACGTCATTTGATTGTGGTCCATCAAGATCCTCTCTAAAACAAACTCTTGACATCTCTGCCCTCAGCTAGGACTCTGTTAATGACCTTTTATGAGTGTCTTATTTATACGTTCCAGATTCAGAAAACTGCTACACATGCTAGATATGCTGAGCTTGAGCCAGAAACCAAGCTTTGGGATCTAGATGAAATTTAAACATGTAGGAAAAAGCATCAATGCTGGTAATCTTATGGTACCCTCATGTGTCCTCACACTGCCACCTGTGTCCACAGAGATCACTCTCTGCTGCTTTTCTCTCCCACTACCTGAATTCATGCATAAGAATATCTAGAAAAGGCTGATTGTCTATTCTCTCCCTCTCTCTCTCTCTCTCTCTCTCTCTCTTCCTTTCCTACACCTTTTACTCTTTCTGATCAAGCAATTGAATGGCCTAAGTTTCAAGAGAGAGGAATCTTTGTTTTAGCCAATGAGCCTGAACTGAAAGAGCTAAACAAGCTGACACTTTGCATACCAAACTGGTACTACTCTCTGTTTCTGCTTACACACCCTTGTGATTATTGCCTTCTCATACATCCATCTGGAAGAAGGAATGACAAAGCTGTTTCCACACATTCTTGCAACTCCAACTAATACCCTCAAAATATGCATGAAATTTCTCTTGTTTAGCATAGTGAATACTCTTAATTCTACTCTATCAATCAGTCACTGGGCCAACTGCAAATAGCAAAAGAAGAGCAGATGTATCATGGGGACACTGAAAGGTAATTTGTTTTTGTCCTGAAACCAGCCTTTTAATCTCAGTTTTGCCAGGATCCTGTAATTAAACCCATTGTGCTGCGTTTAATCCCTCTCACCTTCTCTCCCATGTTGTTTGTTTGTTTTTGTTGTTTTTACTTTTCCCCACACTGAAATTAGCTAGCAGGGTGTTTCAACTGTGTCTTACATTGTGATCCCTGAGAGGTTATCCTTAGTCAAAGTCTTCAATTCCATGCTTTATTTGGGAAGTAGGTCTCCTAGGAACCAGAAGGAAAATTCAATACAAAGGTGCTTTATCAAGTTAGTGCTTAGTGTTAGATCTGTTTGAAACATCTTAAGAATTTCATGAAATGTTTTTGAATCAGTCTCTCTCCTCACCACTCTATCTCTCTAAAAAGAAAAAAACAGAAAGAAAGCGTTTATCAGTTGATTCTCATCCTCGTGTGGGTAGGAGTGTCACCAGGGCCACATCTCCCCCAAATGCATAAGCTCTTACACTTATGAGAACTAAACATGTTTCCAAGGACACCCAATGTCCAGGCCACAGAAAGAAGCCCAAGGCAAAGAATTAGAGGTCCACAATGACATACTACATGTGAGTTTTTTCTTGTAGGATATATATAGTTAGTTAAATCCTGCATTGAACTGGCTATCACAGAGGTAGGTAAAATAGAAGATATCACTATGTCCAACAGCCTCTTCTACATTACAGTTCCTGAAATACTTTCCCATAAGCCCAAAACATTATGGTAGACCCTTCATGCCATGCCAGCCAGTGTCTACAGAGATTAACAGCTAAACATTGATGAACCAGTGCTTCTGCTGCAGTCAACCTGAGGCGTGATTCATATCCACCATCCATATCCTTCACCGTCTATTTTCAGTTTCCCTTGACCAGTGTTTTGTCAGCTCAAGGTGACTTTTCTGTGTGACCTAGAATTCTACCCTCTAGTAAGCTTAGTCTTCATTTATTTTGTCCTGGTTAGGTTAACATTACTCCATGCCTGTTCAAAGTTGTCACAAATCACAGTAGTATGAAAGTAAAAACCACCTACACTGAATACTGAACACTCAAATACCATTGTTTCCTAAGTCCGTTAGATAACAGTAGACCTACTTACTGCTGAAGTACAATGGGTTCAACTGGCCCACCAGAAATATACTCTCTCTTCATGGCTGTTGACCCAGCAATGAATTGAAACAGTACAGCTTCACTCACTAGAATTTTCCTGTGTTACACCCAGGAAAATCACAAAGTCGCTCCTTAAGCCACCTAAGTCAATCCTGCCTCGCTATCCATTGCTTAACCAGACTGACATTTTCTAGTCATAGACAAAGGAGCATCACATACAAGATGGGCTGTTTTTCTACGAAAGCAGAACCTAGGGCAAAAGCTCATTAAACTTGCTCAAAATGTTTTCATAACTTCAAATGGACCACCATGATTATGTCTTCTGCAAAGCTCCTACTAAACACTATTCTCCTGTCTCTGTAAATCTGACTACTCTAGCTGCCTCACATAAGCAGAATCAAATAACACTGGGTATTATTCTTCATCCAGTATCTGTTTAAAATAGTGTTAGACATTCTAGGCAAGAAAGGAAATAGAAAGTACTCAAATTGAGAAGGAAGCATTAAATTTCTAACTGTTCACAGATGACAGGATTCTGTATTTTTTTCTGGAAAATTCCAAAGATTTCAAACAGAAGAAGAAGAAACTGTAGATTGGTTATGGTTGTGTTAAAATGTGGGTGTGTTTATTATTGCTCAATCACAAACTAAAAATTAGTTTAAATGATAAATCTGACAATGACTATTTCAATTATATATGAATTATTATGTCACATATTTATTATAAAGATTTTGCCAGTAGGTAGCTCATTCTTTGTCTCTTATTTAAGACACAATTAAAGAAGAAAGGGAATTTTTTATTTTCTTTACTGGTAGGAGTTTAGAAAAATGCCAGGTCAATGACCAGAAGTCAATGCCAGAAGTCACAAGACCACAAGTGGCCCAGAAGCACTGTTGGAGAATGCCAACTGATGGACTCTTGACCATGTGAGTACAGGAAAGCAAGGAAGAATCTTAACTCAGAGAATCAGGAGCAATACAATAGAGATCTCATCTGATGAGAACCTTATAAGGGTTAATATTGATTGTCAACTTGACGAGATCTGGAATCACCTAGGAGACAGTACTCTGGGCCTGTGAAGGGTAATCTTGATTAGATTTGTTGAGGTGGGACGACCCACCTAAAAGTAGATGACACCATTCCCAGGTCATGGGTCTTCGATTGCACAAAAGGGAGAAATCTAGCTAAACACCGGCGTTCATCACCTTTGCTTCCTTGGTGGTGACCCCGGGGGGAAGGGGTCTGAAGTTTCTGCTGTCATGAATTTCTTGCCATGGTGGACTTCAGCAATATAAAAAGTAGCTAATATGAATCTTGAGGACAGAAATAACTTCTCCAATGGAAATTAGGGAGTCTACTCTAGGCTTCCCAGCTGTAGGAACTAAGACGGTGCTCCCTCTTGCCTAGGGAATACAGAGATCTTTATTCAGTTATACTTGAGCAGCACTGTGGGTAAGCACCAAGGTCATGTCCACTTACAGGACTGCTGTCAAAGCAAACAGAAGTAGGGAATGTTTACTTTGGGAAGAAGATGACCAACAAAATGCAAGGTCTCTCCTATTTGCAGGCAAGCGCTGTTGAAAGCAAGACTTTGCTTTTCAAGGTCATTGAATGGACTTAGGAGACCCAGAAAGTCCAAGTCCATCAGATATTAGAGAAAAATCAACTCTATGATTTAAATCCTCTTAAGACTTCCAATCCTCAAAGACATATATTACAAAACATAGTTATAATTAAAGTACATGTAAATATATCCAAATATGACTACACTTCATATGAGCACCTCTCTGCAGCAACAAAAACTCCCTGTATTATTCCCTGGTGTCCCATTTTCTCAGACATTCTTTTGAAAATGTGCTTTAACATCTTTCTTGCCTAAGACTAAATATATAAGACAGATCTAAAACCCTTTCTGCGGTACACATTGTGTTGCTAAGCATCCTCAGAGCGTCTTTGCCGGAAGCCTTGTTCGGAGTACACAGTTTTATGCTTCCTTCTTACAAGCAACCCCATTCCTTCATAGTGTAGAAATGAAAAATGTGCACTATAACCTCATCAGATTTCTTACAGAGACCCAGGTTAGAGCTCAGAGTCGCAGTGTCAGTCTCTCGGCTGTCTGCAGCGTGGTATGGTGAGTTGCAGCCTGTGCTCTGACTTTGTCAGCTCTTAGTAAATCACATCTAAGGATAAAGAGGACAACATTGCCTGTTGATGAGCCATGTTCTTCAGTGTTCTTTTTGTACAATGCAGTGAACAGCATAGTAGATACTTTACATTGCAAATATATAACAACAACAAAACAAAGCTGCAAAAAATAAGATGTTTCCTAACAGCAAATGAAAGAATGTTTCAGAACAGTGAACAAGGGGTTTAGAGTCAGAAATCCTTCAGCCTGTTCTTTTTGATCTGTAAAGAGATTTCTACTTCGCTAATTGCATGTTGGTTTAGCGTTCTAGCTTGCATTAAAATATACATAGCAATTAAAAGTATGAAGCTTTTAAAAATAAAGGAAGCAATTCTTTTATTTTGCACTGTCTTTTGAATTCTTCATGCATAATTGTGATGTCACTGGGTCTAAGGCAGCCGTATGGAATAAGGATTTATTTTTACCTCTACATCATGGGAGAAGCTGAGAGGTTTTAGAAAACTTATCCAAGGTCAACCATGAGGAGGTGAAGCCAGAATTCATACAGGATGTCTTTGAATCCATTAACTTTGGGCTCTTCAAACTCCAGCACACAGCTTTTCATTCATTTTGATGTATAAAATTAACATTGGAGTTGGAGTTTTTAACTTCCTGGAAGAAAAAGATGAAAAATTTTAAAGAATAAATTATGTATATTCAATATGTATTAGTAACATCTCTATATTAAATATGTTTTAAATGTGCTTATTACTACAAAGTATTGAAATTTTTGACCTCATAATGTTTAGTTGCATTCAGAACACAATACAGACACACACACACACACATATATGATATATTTGAATGGGAATAAGTGTATATATATGTATGTATGTGTGTGTGTGTGTGTATATATATATATATATATATATATATATATATATATATATATATATGTATATGAATGGGAGTAATTTAAAATAGTTAACTGATGTAATCATCTAAATTTTTTTACCTGTAAATTTTTAATACTGAAGTCTTTTTTATAATGTGAACATTGAATCTTTTAAGGACTTAGGCTATGTTTATATTCTCAAACTAACAAAATGGTAAAAATCCAAGGAAAATTAGGTGGGGGAATAAAGATCAAATAAGATGTGCCTATGAGGCAGGAATGGAGTTCTTCTGCCACCTGGTGGCGATTCTCTGTTATAGCAGCATCTATTTTAAAACATTCAGGGGATTTTTATTGTTTTGTTTTTAAAGAAATATTCTAAGGTATATTTATTCTCAAAAAAAAAAAAAAAAAAAAAGACTACTCCCTCTGTGCTTTCCAAATACAAATGCTCAACACAGTTACCCTAAATACCTCCATGGGGCCCATCCCTCCGTGTTTTGAACCCCGTGTGTAGAAAAGGACTGGGAGATAGTCCCAATAGTTTGCAATGATGTGTTGGTTTAATTCTAGATTGAATGCGTCAAAGTGTACAAGCCTTTTATAGCCCATCAACAGCCTCTTCTCCCTAGGCTCTCATCTAAACTTTTTTGTGCTTTTCTTTAACAAGGTTTGATCACATGCCTGAGTCTGCACAGATGGAATCCTGTCCTCGGCTTTCTGATTATTTCGTTTCCATTTTCTTCTCCCTTTATATCAGCTAATCTTTGGGACTGATGACAACTTCTTTCTTCCGTTCTTTTTCCTCTGTTGAATGCAATTAGATTTTCATTCCTTGTTCTCTTCCTACAGAATAAACACCTTCAGAGGAAAAGTCTCAAATCTTTCTTCATTCTAGGCAAGCCAGCCTACCCATTTCTCAAACAATAGCATAGACATTCTAAGGGCTTTGCACAACCTGGTGTCTCTGGATACAGCATGTGAACCTGTGACACCTACATAAAATCTGACCCTCCTCTGTCAAGCCTTTGCTCAATTGGTTTTTCTCACCAAACACCATATTTTGCAAATTATGACAAATTCTTGATTCTTCTTCTCTTGCTTGATTTTTCCATAGCAGTTATAGCATTCTAATAAGCTATAGCATTTTAAAGACATTTTCTGTTAATTTTCCTTTCTACCACACAGTATAAAACCCATGAGCACAGTGATTTTTGTTTACTTCATCTCACTGTGATGCACCCAGAAATAAAAACAGTGCCTGGCACACTGTCAGCCTGGTGACTGAATGAAAGAAATAAGTTAATGAATAAATTATGACCCATTCTGCTCAGTAAATAAGTAAATAAGTACGGGGCCACAATTAGCCTCACAAATGCTCAGACATACACATTCACACCAAATATCATATTCTTATGTTAACTAGTAGTCCTCAGCGTCTGTTCCAATTATTATGATAAAATACTTTCACCAAAGCAATGAAGGAAGAAAGGGGTTGATTTTAGCTCTCAGTTCCAGGTTACAGTTCACCACTGTGCAGAGGTCAAGGTGCAAAAACTTGAAGTGGCTGCGCACATCCATAGTCAAGAGCACAGAAAATGAATGCATCAGGCTTGTCCTCAGCTCTCATTCTCCACTCTTACACAGCCCAACACCCACTGCACAAAGGTGTCATCCACACTCAGTGGACCATCCCACCTCAAATAACTCAACTAAAAAAACTCTTCATAGGCATGTCCATAGTCCACCACTATCTAGAAGATTCTTCCTGGAACACGCCCCCCCACCCCCACCCCAGGTGATCCTACATTGTGTCAAGTTGACAATTGAAACCAACCATCACACTGGTCAGTTTATATGAACTCACAATTGAATTTCTAAACTAATGAAGATATGGTGAACTGTGTACTAATGCAGTTCTGTAAGATGGGAAATTATTTAAGTCAAATTACATAGTGAGCAATTGAAAATCTCTACCCCACCAACCACATGTGGCACGACACAAATATAAAGCTATATAGATTCCGTGGAGCTAGCTGCAGTCACATCATTAATAATGAAGTGATGGAGAAGCTAATGCTTAAGAAGACAGTGAACTAACTAGATGGTGTGTATTCCACACAATGGCATGCTCTGCAGCTACAAAAACCATAGGGGCTTGCTGCAACCTGAAAGATGGTTTGTGGATTTACATACGTAAGGATTACATATTTACAAAAAAATTACTTATTACAATAAAACTCAATAATTTTTAAAGGTTTAAAAATATGCCATGATACAACTTTTATACCGATTTATGAAAAAGCGAAAGTACAAGATTTAGAACTACTGTGCATGGATGATGGCCTAAATAATTTTTTTGTTTCCTACTGCTAAACTATTCCAACTTATATTTGCTACACAGCTTATCTTTGGGTGGAAAAATAACTGCTTAAGTGGTTAAGCTATAGTTGATGTAGTTTCATTCTAAGTTCTGAAAAGTGATTATGGGCTTCCATCATGTTCAAGAACAATATGTACCTCTCTTAAAATGTCCTCAGGGAGAATTGTTAGATTTAGTCAGCGTCTTCAGATTTGCTTGCATAAAAGTGAAATTTATTCAATAAACTAAAGCCGAATTTGACAGTAATGAAGAACTAACTGAATAATTCTCTCAGATTAAAAAAAAAAAAGGATTTGTTCTGCCTAACGTCCTGCAGTGGATTACCTAATAATTGCTTAATTTGTACAGATATACTTACAGGAACCAATCTATTGTGTTTTAATAGATGGGAGGGTCTACACACATTAGTGCCCATTACTCATAGAATATTCTTCAAGTATCATGGTGGACAAGGAACCTTGACTGAAGAATTCAAGGGTTGGATTCTTCACATTGAAATATCAAACCCACTTCTGCATTTGATAGCTGATATGACTTTCAGCCTTTACCATACCCATGTTTCCCCCCTCTTTGTTTGATCTATCCCTGTCTTCCAGCTCTCAATCAAGCTTAATCCTCAGTTTTCATGAATTACTACATTGTTGACACTGCGTTCCTGCCTAGTGCTTTGCTCAGCAAAGATTTTGGAAGTATGGATTTGGGATCCACACATGGAGGTTTTACTGTATTTGTTTTTCACTTTTGTATTTTTGCTACAGCGTAGTCCTGCAATTACGAGTCATTCTGAGGGGCACACATGTACACACACACACACACACACACACACATCCTAATTTACAAGACACTATGCTAACAGTAGCCCAGGAATTACTTTCTGAGTCATAACATTAACTCTTTCTGTGGAGCAAAATTGAGTCTACTGCTTGTTCCTTTTCTTTCTTGTAAAACCGAAGATTCATGTGACTGGCTATCCCCCACACTCAAAACAGACAAAAGAAAAATCTTCAAAAACTTCTTTCTGTTTATCCTCTGCTTCTCTCACACCCAAAGTCCCTCCATGCAATGGCACCACACCATTGCCAGGCTTGTCATATGACTTCTTCTAGACAAACACAAAGCACTGCACCAGCTGTTACCTTTCATTGACTCTTCTCTTGCTTTTTATTACATCTCCAAAAAACTAAAAGTGTCTTAGATGACACCTGCTTCATCCTAAGTCCAGAAATGAGTCGAACAAGTGCCTAGTAAAACAAGTGCCTATATATATATATATAAATATATATAGTTTATATAGTATATAGTATATATATATATATATATATATATATATATATATATATATACATAAACAATTCCTATTCTAGGTAAGTAATGTGATATATGGATGTGTATATACTTATACTCTGTGATGCATGGATACTCTGTGACCTTGAAAAATCACCTGATCTCAAAGTGCCCCATCAATGACACTGATGCAATACCTACCACATAAGGTTGACATGATAAATGAGTGAAAATTTACAAGCATGAGAACCCTACATTCCATGTAGCATACAGTTAATGAATGTTAATTGTCACATATTGCTATTATTTCATAGCACAGCAGACATGGGTTCTATACTGTGTGCATATAGTCTCTAACAGAGCATCTCACTCATTCAATGCTCCATCTAGGTCAACTTTCCAAATGCCTTTAGTTAGCCAGCTTATTTTCTTTTTTTCTAGGACCTTGTGCAGGCATGATTACTCTTCCAATCATTTTCTTCTTCTCCTTGAAACTAGCTAAGATTTTATAAATTCAAGCAAGATCCAAATACCTCTAAAGCACTGATATCCTAAGGAGACTGGTAGACTTCAATTTGTTCTTTGCCCTAAACCCATCTCCAAATAAATCACTTTAAGTACCCTAGTTTCTGCTGGAAGGACATTGTAGTATAGAATATATTTGGTTGGTAAACACTTAGAAGTACCTGAGACAGTCACAAGGTATGGTGCCAGGAGCCTCAAGGAAAATTCTTTTGAGAAACCATTCTCTCCTACTGTCATGCACTCAGGCGTGGGAATGCTGTTCTTTTCTTTTCTCCCAGCATAGGACAATTGTACAAAAGACAACCTTTGTTTCTTAGGAATCCTATAATTTTTGTGTCCTTCATTTTGGTGCATCTTTCTTTTTTCCCTCACAATGCATCTTTAATCATTCGTGACAGTAATTTTTACTGCAACCCATTACTGCAACCCTTAGATTCTATAAACAGGAGACACGTGGCTTAAATTACCAGAACCTCACTGTTCAAAAGACCTCATTTTTCACTGCAAGAAAATAAGGTAGAAAGTTCTTTTTCAAAGTAAAATTGTTTCTTTTCCATTCAGCTTTGTAGATACTTAAGGGATTTTTTTTTAAGTTTTTTCTTATTTCTTGACTTACTAAGTGGGCACTTGGACCCCAGCTTCTATCTCAACCTAATGTTCTTATTTTGTTCTTAGAATCTTAAATTGATCATATGCTTTTCTGGGGGAAGAATTCTCCTTGTATTTTCCAATAGAATAAGGCTCAATTAATTAGCAAAATCATGTTCATGGGTCCAACTTTCTAAAGCTCCAGTTTCCTGGTGCCCCCAAGATACCAGTATCACTTTCTCTGCTTTTGTCTTCTAGTTCTCTGGCTTCTTTCTCCTCCGAGATATGTATATTTTGCTTGCTCTACAATTATACTCTCAGCCTCAAAGTCTCCTTGATTTCTACTCACCAGCACTCTGTAGAGTAGGACTTTCCAGTAGGAAGTATATATAGTAGCTGCATATATAGCTACATAGATTAAATTTTAATTTTCTAATAGCTGAATTTTTAAAATAAGAAACAGAGCTAGAGAGATGAGTCAATGATTGGGAGAACACACTACTCTTACAGAGGACTCAAGCTCAGTTCCCATTGCCCCTGTTGGTGACTAACAACCATCTCTAACTCTAGCACCAGGGAATCTGACACCTATGGCCTCCACGAGAATTTGCATTTGCATGCATATTGATGAAAATTTGCATGCACATGGGTATTCACTGATACAGATACATATGCATAGACATAATTTAAAATAGTAAACATTTTTTGAAAATAAGAAACAATTGGTGAAATCAGTGCAGTGATGCTGTCTACAATACCTCAAATATTAAGGTTTTAACATGAAATTAATGTTGCAAAATTAAGGTATGTTTTTCTGTGTCTTTAAAATTGAGTATGTACTTGAAACCACACATCTTAGAAAAGACTGACCACCTTTTTCAAATGTCTTCTAGGGACACATGGCCGTGACATTAGGCAATGTAGGTCTAATGCCCTAAGCACTTTCTCCAAATACATTGCTTTTTGTTTGTTTGGTTGGTTGGTTGATTAGTTGGTTGTTTTTTGTTTTTGTTTTGTTTTGTTTTGCTTTTTGGTTCTGTTGATCAAATCCTTGTCTACTAAGTGGAATCATCTGCCTCAAAATGTGCCCTGCATCATCTATTTAATATGTACTTATAAATGCCCTACAAGCTTCAGATTAACCAGGTCCATGAGAAAATGTATTGTTCCCTGTATTCTTTAGTGTCTCGTGTACTCCTCAGTTCCTCTTTCTGATTTCTCTGTCCCTATCAACAGCCCCCAAGTATGTTTTTAGTTAGGCTTTGTAACTATTCCACTATTGAGGAATCAGAAAAATATTTCATGTCATCCTGCCCAATCCCTAGGCTTTTTGTCTACAAAGGTATCTCAACTTTGAATTACAAGATTAAGTAGTCTTCTAAAACAGTAGATAAATGCATGCATGTGGGTGCCTCTAGAAATTTAACTCAGTTTAACCAAACTTTTAAACAAGACAGTTTAAAGACTATAGCTCTGTAGCTGATAGCTACTGTGTCAGTCCACAAAGAAGACAAGGAGACACTTTCATAGATGCAAACCCTGCCATACCTTAGTAGAGGGAATCACCTGTCATGGCAAGTGGCATTCTGGACAGTGGAACCCTGATCATCTGATCTCAGGTGTTTTTTTTGATACAAAAGCCCCTCAGGTGTTACAAAAATTCTACCATCTCTCATCCAAAGGCCTAGTTGCATAATGAAGGAAGCCTGTCTTCTCACAATCTTTAGCAGCCAAACTATGTCATCTTTATGGTGAGGAGTCTAAGAGAATTGTTCTCTCTTTCTTGCCTGAGACTGTGGGAGAGAGACTACAAGAATTTCTCCATAGCAACTTTGTTCTTCCATGATGGCTCTGCCAGAGAGCAGTGAGCAGGTGCAAGTCATGAGAAAGCAAATGTTTTAATCACAGATTTACATAAAGCTACCACCTGCAGATAATACAAACTGCCAAGGCTTAGGCAGCCTTTCCCCTAACAATGTACAAAACAATTATTATAAATATAACTAGAAATAAACTTCTCCAACATGGCCCAGTTTAGTCCTACTTCTCTACCCTGTAATGGCCACATATAGTATGCGACCAAATCCTATCTAGATCTGTCAAGATTAAGTAAGTTAAAGTAATTAGTAAACAGAGTCAAAGCCAAGACTCTGGAGAGATGAGCTGTGATTAGAGTTGTGGCCAGTTATGAAAGAAGTCATGTTTAAGGCACCACTGAGGTCCTTAGCTTATAGATTTGGGTACTGTGAGAATCTGGCTGTCATCAGTTCCCACAGGGATTCTCTTCCCATGTGCTTGATTCAAGTCCTGGCCTCCCTGGCTCTGCTGTCATCCATACCATCAGATTTGTTCTCATTTGCACAGGATCATTCCTGGTACCCTCAGTTCTGATTGGGGTTCAGTTCAGAGATGGAGCCTCGAAGTCTGCATAGGGATGATTTCCTTCTAGCATCTGATGTCTCACAGGCCAGACCTTTGCAGGTATGCTAATCAGTTTCTAGAGCCTCTCTGTAGTCCAAAACTTTGATAACTGACTTCAATTGAACACCCTTTTCTGGATATCACTACCAATTGCATTCTGCAAGCTTCTACATAATTAAACATTTTCTTTTAGAGAACAACAGCACTCCCTTTTCTAATTATTCTTATAAATGTCTCATGGACAAGGAATAAAACCAAAAATTCTCTAGCCCTGAATTCAATTCAATTCAATTGGCATATCCTCTCAAAACTAGTTTTGTATTGTTCTGTATTTCTTTACCCATAGCTAACACCCCAAAAGGGGAATATGATAACTTTTGATTTGTATGTATTTGGTGCCCCATAGTTTCAAACTAAATAAGTTGATAGACTAAGAGTCCCTCCCTCTGAACCACATGAGTGAGCTATAGCAATGAATATTAATGAAGACTACAGGACTAGTCATGAATCATCTAAGTATCTCAAGTTGTCAGAACTGCCCAGGCCTTACAAGTCCTGACAGATTCATAAGCTCATTAATGACAGCCTTCCTCAGATTTGCTCTCTCTTCTGTGAAAACCTGAGTGGGCAGGTGACATGTCACTGCAGCTTAGGCCAGACACTAAATGAAAAATCACCTGAGATCCAAGTGAACTATGGTTGCTACATTGTCCCTAATGTAAAATCCTGTGGTGACAATCCACCCTCTTTTCATTTCCACAACAATTTAAGCTTCCCGGAAACTTTGATGCTTCCCAAGGCAATACACAGAGGGTCCCTCCACTGTGGTCCTTGTGTAAGAACTCGTGTGTTTGAGATCAAGCCCTTCAGCTGATCTCTATAAAATCCTCCATGTCTTACACCAGCCCTATAGCTGAAAGCATTAGCTTTATCCTGCCCCTCCCACATTGCTCACTAGTCACAGGACAAATTGCTGTCACTTCATTAAAGTCCTTATCACAACTCACTGGCAAAAACAGAATCAAGCCGATGAGAATATTGAGGGCATTGAGTTGCCTGTGTAATTCATCAAAATGCCTACCTAGAAAAAAAAAAATCTCACTGCTAGGAGAAATAATGGTTCAGTCTTCAGAGACTATGAATCCTAAGCTTCTAGTATTTAAAAAGATTCTCCTTGACATAATTCTAGCTGGGCCTCTGGGCCTCTACACCTCACCAATTGTATTCATTGTTAGACCCTCATTACCCAGTTGTAGTAACAATTCTGTCAGTTCATTCTACTAATAGCTCCCTACTACTAATGTATAGTTAGATTTCTCATCCACTGTTGCTCCCAAGATTAGATACCTGAGCATCCTGGCCTTCCTTCAGCAAGATCCTATTCAGAAGGTTGTCATATTCCCCATTAATTCTGGTGTTTCTTCCTAGTGACTCTCATTCCACTGAATTACACTATTCTTTCCCCACCTCTCCTTGCAATATTCAGAATTAAGTCAAGTTCTACACTGAGGTCTGTTTTTTACAATTGCAATAGCTCCTAAACAAAACATGCCTTCATCTCCTTAATCTTTGTATATTTTCCTGCACTGCTGTTTTTCTTTAACTTTGTCAATAAACCATCTCCCAGTATCTCTGTTCAATATTAAGAATTTACAGAAGTCACAAACAGCCTTGGGAAAGAAATACAAGGCTCCTGGTTGCCTTACAAAATCTTTTATGCATTAGGAAATAGAATTTTGTTTAAAAACAATATTTTCTCATCTGACAGGGGCATGTTTATTTTAAAACAAATTTAGTTAAAACATACACACTATTATAAATATAAGGTCAAAGTCAAAATGAAATAACTCAGAATGTCTGGGCACAAACAAAATAACTCTTCTGAGCACAAATTAACAGTTTTTCTTAAAGATCATCTTTAGATAATTATAAGAAAAATAAAGGGAGGGAGAAAGAATAAAGAGGAAGAGGAGTGGATATAGACTTGAGAGAAGAGGGTAGAGGAACAGAAGGAAAGGATAGAAATGAAAAGGAGATAGAAGGGAAAATGAAAAGAGGTAAAGAACACAAAAGGAGAAAGAAAGAAAATTGGGAATTGGGAATGAAGACTAGAGAGAAGGAAAAGATATGAGACAGAAGACATCACTGAGTACTCACAGTACATTATTAATCATTAAGAAAATTAGGTTAATTAATCCTCACTTTGAATCCTCTCTAGAGTGAAGAGCTGGTGAAGCCATCCATTTCAATATTTTCTGTTAATAAATCCAGAGACAATCCAGGTTTATTTGGAAACTTGAAGAGATACTTGATTTGGCCAAAACACAACCAGAAGACAGAATCTTCATCAGCTTCATTGTCTTCCAGATGCATACAAGGAAGCAGTCATGAGGGTATCTGCATTCTTAATTCAAACTTTACTCCAGAGAGAGACCTAGAATTTTTGATCTGTTGCTAATAAGTAGTATAAACATAACTCATTCACCCAGTCTTAGTTCTTAACAAAAATTTAAAAATTTAAGAATACATCTATTATATTCCTTCACCTTAGTAGTTAAGCAATATCTTCATTATGTGAAAAATAATTGTGCTTTGGAATATTTGGAATATCTCATAAGCTATAGCAAAAGTAAAGGGTATAAGGAAAGCAGAAGCAAAGCCAAGAAGATGTACGTGGGAGGACTAAGAGAACACTAGTTACCATTGGGGTGTATAAATCTTTGGATATTTTTCAAGAAAACTATTTTTGCAGGAATTTACTGGGGGAAAAGAAAACAAGCAAGTGTTGCCTTTAGAGTGTTTAGAGTGTCACAGAAGCACGCTCACAGAGGCAAGGCTTGAGTGTGAGACGTTTCTGAAGGAAGAGGAGACAGAATCCACTGCAGGATATAGGATTCTCAAAGATAGTTTGCATGCCTTAATTCCTCAGAAAATAAACACTGGAGACATCATTTAAAAAAAAAAATTGAATTGCTCCTTGAAATATTCTATTTCATTCAGACTTCATACGTAATATTCACTAAAAGATTCTGACTAAAAAGCAAACCTTACTTTTTGGCTGTTAAGAAAATGAAACTTACAGGTAACGGGATGGAGCTAGAAACAAGTCACCCTGAATGAGCGACTGAGACCCAGAAAGATCTATTCAGTGCAAATGAACCATGATTCTAACAGACTCTTTGCTTGACCAGGCCTTAGTTAAGTTCTCAAGGCTTCTCTTAAGCCCAACTGATGATGGTTTGGTTTTTGTTTGTCTGCTTATTTGTTTGATTTTTTTTTTTTGTAAAATCCATTTTTAGTGATGGTATTGTTTAGATATGAAGTGTCCCCAAAAAATGGTCAATGTAAGTTTGGTACCCAAATAAACTGGATTATGAGGACACTAATTTCACCAATGGATTAGTCCACTAATGTGTTCATAACTGAATGGGTTATCTAGACTTAGGGCCTAGGTGGAGGAAGCAGGTCACTGGAAGTGTGGTTTTGAAAAATATATCTTGTGTCTGAACCCTCCCCCTCCATCTATCTCTCTGTTTCCTGGCTATCTTGAGGTGAAGAACTTTATTCCATGGCCTTCTGCCATGATGTTACTGCCTTGCCATAGATCTAAAAGCAGCAAAGTTGGCTGATCAGATCAGACCGGAATCTACGCATCAAAATGAATCTTTCCTTCCTTAAGTTGTTTTCCACAGGTCACAAACATAAAAAATCTTATCACAGGAAAGAACTATACCAAGCCTTGAGACTAAATAAATAAATAAATATCAAACAAACACAACAACAACAACAACAACAAAAAACCTCTCTGCCTTCAATATCTGATCAGGCTCCCCACCCTCCATCTCCAAGGATGTCTTGTCCAGTCTCCAGAAGTTTAACGAGTGAAATTGAGTAACATGTTTCTTTAACAGTTGATGTTTTTAATTTTAAAGAAACACATCAACACACAGAAGACCCTTGACTTATAACGGTTACTGTGAGACTTTCAGACTTCATAGCAGTGAGAAAGCTGTACATAGGTAGTAGAAACATTAGTTTGAATTTTTAATTATGGTCTTTTCCTTGGCTTTGATAGAGGGTAAGTACTGTCTCCAAGTGTTCAGTGGCAACAGCATGCTGCAGCTATCAGTCAGCCACAGAATCACAAGAGAAGCATCCATTACTCTGTAGTGTACTATGTGGCTAAGCTATGCTACTTGGTCAGTGAGGTATAGTCACTGCATTCCTAACATGTGATACGGTTTGGAAATGCTAAGTCAAAGGTCATCTGTATTACAAGTGAGGGATGTTTTTACTTCTGTGTACTTTTCCTCATTTGCCATATGATCTACAGTGACTATATATGTCTTTTTAAAGTTATAAATATATAATAAAATCCAGCAAAAAAAGAGATAAGACACATGTATTAGGGAAGAAGGTGTGGGATGGAGAATTTTGATTGAAATTAAAGAGAAGCTGAGTGTGGTGGCACAACATATAATCTCAGCACCTGAAAAACTAAAGCAAAAGAACTGTAGTGGAAAACTTAAGCTACAGTATTAGATCTTTTGTCAAAAAATCAGTCAGTCAATCAATCAATAAACAAACAAACATAACCAGTGATTTTCTTTAGTTAACTGAAGCTATAAATAATTTTGTTTTCTATTGAGTCTTCTAAGCTTCCTCAAATGAGAAATTATTATCTTTATTATTGCAGGAAAAGCTTTTGCCAAATCCTTATAATTCTCAAAATAATATTTAAAATATAAACAAATCAACCTGGGAGGAGTTGATGTCAGGACACTAAAATACATACATGACTAACCTGAGAGAAAGAATGGAATAGCTCACAGAGATGCACACGTCTTCCCTGGGCTTCCCACTAAAAGGGGAAGTAGTACAGGTATCCAAAGGGGAAGTACAATAGTTAAGGTAGGGTCAGGACTCCAATACAATGCCTAGACAGGTTTTGATTTTTTTTGCGGGGTGGGGGGCGCTTCATGAATTTTGAAAACGCCTTACCATATTAGATCACTTTTGAAAGAGACATTGACCCATCTTTCAAGAGTATCAGAGGAAAACTCTATCAAGTGGCATCTGACTGAAAGTCCTATTAACAGCCCTCCACAGTGAGTCATTTGGTGTTCATAACACCTTTAGACCCTCTGATCAACCATCATGCCCATCAAAAGAGATAGCACAGTGTGTGATAAGACAACTTCTGGATCCTCTCCTCTTCTACTGAAAGGTTGTCTCTTAGTAGTCCCCACACACAGGGTGTAAACCATCTGACTCCAAATGCAGCCTCAGGCTGTCAAATTGCTGTGGGTAGTCACAGACTTAGTCAATGAAAACTTGACTGTCCCAGGGGAGTTTCCAAGCCTAGTCTCTCATTAGAGAAACAAAACTCATAAGCATTTCTTCTGCAAAATCAAAAGGAAAAATCATAATGTTGAAAATAAAGCCCAATGCTATTGCAAACACCAAAAATATAATAATTTTCCAGCCAATGCTATGTAACAGTTACTGAGTTACACTCTATCTCATCGAATCAAGCATCTTTTTAATGTGAAGATACAAGATAAGAATGCATCCAACATCTCTCCACTTTAACATAAAAGAGAGATTATATGGATTTTTTCCAGATCTTTAGAACCTTGGCACAAAATAATCTCTCATCTATATGATATTTATCTATATGTTATAGATTATGTGTATTCAAAAACTAGTCTCTAAAACTGTCCAACTAAATAACACTCAAACTGTTTCTTACACTTAAGTCTCTGGCTCATTTCACTATGAAATATTTTTTTAGTCTAACTTAGAAAAGGTGATATTGGATTTTTTTTCTTCCTTTCCTGTTTTCTGTGTTGCTAGGCACCAAATCTAGGTTCTTATGCTCATGCTAAGCAAGTGCTCTAATCTGAGTTATATCCCCAGACTATAAATGTTCTATTATTGTAAAATCTTTATGTTCATTTACTAATTTACTAAATTTAATTATATGTTGTTGGAAGGCAAATTTCAGTTGGCCAGCGGGGAGACAGATGATATGCAGGTTCAATAATGACAAGGAAAACACTGTCTATTCTTCAAGCCTGATTTCTCCATGGCAGAGGGAATAGCCTCTGAACCTCTGAACTGAACTTCTGAACAGAATCTCGGAGACCAATTATAGTTGTTAGTCTGTCTCTCGAGGGCCTACAAATAACACGAGACAATTCTCTGAGATGCAAGCTGGAACAACCTAGGTAGAGGGCTGCAGTCTCCCTGAGCTGAGCCCTGGACTGAACTGAACTGCCAACTGGGACTTCCCAGCCTGAACGCCCCGGTGATTTATTAACTGAAAGCTCTGGCCCAGATACAAAGTCTTCCTTTTCATTAGTGAACAGAATCCTATATCATAATTATACAATTTAGTGGAAGAACACATGGATTAATACAAAGTCTCATTTTAGGCACTATTGCACTGAAGTCACAGCTATTTCATACAATCTTTGGTTTTGCTATATTCTAAGGATGATTTTTTTTTTTAGATGGGGCTTCTGTGTTGTAACTCTGCCTGTTTTGGAACCCACTCTGTAGACCAGGCTGGCCTGGAACTCACAGAGATCCACCTGTCTCTGCCTCTCAAGTCCTGGAATTAAAGGCATGTGCCACCACTGCCTGCTGGATGAATGATTTTCAATCCCATATCATAGATCTGTAGCTTGGAGTCAAAGCCCTTGTGAGGACTTTGGATTTAACAGTGAGAGTAGCAGGTCCAGAAGGTCCCTGGAAAGAACAAGCCAATGAGTTAAGGATTAGCTTTAAGGCAAATCTCAGATTAAATCTGATTAAATGTGATATAGATTAAATGTGATATAGCAGTAAAGAAGAAATGATGTGTAAATAGAACCATAATGCTTGATGTTCTCTTTCTGTTCTGTGTGTGACATTAAATATATGTCTTATTATTTTCTCTACAAATGGCAAGTGTGATTTTTTTGTGAAGTTGCTTAAAAAATGACTAAAAATCCAAGGTTGCTCTTTTGATATGGAAGTTGTTTTAGAAAAACTAAGTAAAGATTATCATTTCAGTGGAAATCTTGCATACAGGCAAGTTTGAATTTCTATTTCTCACATATAGTAAAACAGATGTTCTCTTGTGCATATGATTCTAAGAAAATGCTATGGCACACGTAATTAATGAAAAAAGAGGTCATGAATTTAAAAGAGGGCAAGGAGGGGTGAATCTATAACAGAGTTTGGAGGGAGGAAAGAGAGGGGTAATACTGTACTTAAAATAAAATGACTCAAAAAATAATTTTAAAAGAAAAAATGTTGGTAAAGTTGCTATAACTGCATGGATAAATGAACATGAATAGATGAATAAATGGATGATTGAATGTTTAAGTGGTAAATACTTTCTAAAATTCGAAGTTGATGATATGCCAATCAAGCAAGACCAAGTTTATAAAAACCAAATGTTAATGCTATCGAGTGTCTCTCCAACATGAAGAAAAGAAGTTCCAAAAACTTGGAGCAATTTCTAGAAATATCAGGTAGGCTCTAGTTATGCAGGGAAAATATTCAATTCAGTATACTATGACTAGTATAGTCTGCTGTTCGTGTCAACCAAAAGCAGCTCGTGTTTCTACAGGGCATCTCAGAGACTGAAAAAAGAAACACAGACGCACGCATGCGCACACACACATACACACACACACACACACACACACACACACACATCTGAAAAAAAATCACTGTAAACTCTAATATGTGTATATGTTGGTTCCAAAGTAGTAGAAAGGTTGGCTTCAAAATATATCCAGCCTTCTATCCACATAGTCCACCAAAGATCAGACACTTTTTATAAAAGTTTTATTTTATTGTGTTGTATTTCATTTCATTTCACATGTATGGGTGTTTTGCCTGCAAGTATGTCTGTGCAGCACTCACATGCCTCGTGCCCATAGAGGTCAGAAAAGGACACTGGATCCTGTGGAACTGGAGTCACTGATAGTAGTGAGCCTCCATGTGGGTGCTGGGAATAGAGCCTGGGTCCTCTGTAAGAGTAGCCCATGCTCTCAACTGCTAAGCCACCTCTTTAGCCTGCAGACATTTTTAAATGACACTTCCAGTGAATATGTACAGACATTTTTGTTATGAATCCCTAAACAATACAGTATAACTAATTCTATAGCATTTAGATTAGATTGGGTATTATAAGTAGTTTGCAGATAACTTAAAATACATAAGAGGACTAAATGGCTTAAATGAACGTACTATACCATTTTATGTAGGATTCTTTAGTATCCAAAGGTTTTATTATCTATGGGGGTCTAGAATCAATGTCACATTGATATTGAAGTAATTTCATATTTAATTCCCCAATTAATCCTTAAAATCCTTAAAATAATAATTTAAATGAAGAGTTATCTTGGCTTAGGAAATGAATATCCAAGAGGACGTAATAATTTGCCAACATTCAGACTTAGCATCATAGTCCAAACTTATACTAGTGTTGACAGTTTGAACTATGCCCCTCTGATTTTAAGTACAAGTGTAGAGAATGTCCTGTAGTCACAGTTCTGGCCCAAATATAGCATGATTCTAGTCATTGTAGATGCTGCCACAGACACACAAACTACTGATATCTGTGAGAGGCACTTTAAAATAAGCAGTTTAGAATTCTGTGTTCCCTGAAATTTTCTAGAGTTTCTGAAAAACGTCTGTGATTTCAGCTATGGAATCATCAGTGAGTGATCCTAACTGCAGAGGCAGGATTCATGTGCTAGCCCTCATTGTATATGTTATGTGTCTGATTCAGGAAGGAAACAGAAAAAAAAAAAAACAACTAACCTTTTGAAATCTCAATCTGCTTGAAATACTCATATTGCTAGCAGTCTTACTACTTTGTGATTCATCAACTCTAAAAGCAAAACTAGGCCTTCACATTTCCCTGAGATGATTCTGTGTGTACACACAGAATTTTGTGTGTACACACACACACACACACACACAGTCCAATGTATGCATTTAAAGCTGAATCCTCTCATTATAGTCTGTGCGGGATCTCCAATTTAAGGACACTTTCAGGAACATCAAACAGTTACTACTGACTTCTGAGACTTCCTTAGCGGAAAACAATGAAATCAACCACAGTTTCCTGCCCCTGACACTTTGTCACATGGCATTGATGTAGTGACTACCCACAGAGTGCCAGATGGCTCAGAGGCATCAAGTGTTCAATCTGAGAATGGGTGTCTTTTAACACTGTCTCAGCTGCTACTGGGGGCAACAAGATGCCCTATTAAGTGCTTCACACATGTGCTTTTACACCTGGAATAGACCACAAGTCTCTTTAGGTGGTCTCCTCAAACATTTATACCATTCTTAATTATGAAGTCCTCCATATAGCTCTAAAGTTTGCATCCAAAGGCAAGTGTTGAATATATTTGTGGACAGTTAGAAAAGCAATGTTGAACACTCATGTCCTGAGAGTCAGCCCAGAGTAATTCTTTTGCATCAGTGAAAATGCTGAAGCTAGAAGATATCCTTCAGGACCTCAACAGGACACTAAACTATCTTTAAGCCCAGTATGGAGAGAATATCTACTAGTGAAGCTTCCTGGGGGAGAAAAGCAACTGAAAACCTATATAGTACTCTAGATTAGAAAATCTGCTTCCACACAGAACTTAGCCTGCCATGTTGTTCATGGCACACATCATGGGTCAGAGATTTATCCCATGAAAGCACTAACTAAAAGTGGAAATCTACTAAGCCTGTTACATTTCCCATCAAATAAGATTTTAAATAAAGATAGATAGCCTGTGTTACACTATTCCTTCCGAAAATGATTTTCATGTCATTGGTGAGTGACCAAGAAACCTGGGGCAAGAATCAATACTGAATTTTTCATACTCTTCCAAGGGAAGAAAAGTCTAAATTGAAGTTATCTCTTTTGTAAATGGAGCTGAAAACCCCATGTGACCACCTTCGGACGCTGTCCCAATGATTTCAGGGTTATGACTGCCACACTCTGACATTCCTGCCAAGGAATCTAAATTTTCACCAGCTGAGCTGGAAGAATGTATACAGAACTTTTTCCTCAATGAGAGCGAAGAAGGCACCTGAGTGAAACTGTACCAGGAATGCTGCTGGAGGAGAATGTCCAGCTGAAATGGCCAGCACCAGGTTTTCATTCACATTCACTTCGTCTCACAAGTTATAAGCTAATGCAGAGTATTAATGTTGCTATCGGTTGTTAAAATGCAAATGGATTTTTTCCCTGAGTTTCCCACTTTCTCTTTCCCATCTGTGCAGCTGCTTCAGGCAATGAGTCCTTTCTGAGTTATTTCCTGAGGATGTGGGTATAACAGGGTGGGGTGGAAAACCAAAACTTCCTATACGTCTCTGGCTTATATGTTTTCTGGCTTAAAGGGGCAAAAATGAATCTGAGAGGGGAAACATTGAAGATGCACAAGGGCAGGGATTTTCCCTGGAGACTAGAAAAATACTCCACCTGATTAGAGGACATCACAAGAAAGACCAATCAACTTAGAGAGAAAATGGTGCCTCTGCCCAGATGAGAATTTCAGTGAGGGGAGAGATGCAGTTTAGGAGACAAAGAACAGGTTTGAATATTTACCCCTTCTCCTAAATCTTAAACTCCAAGAAATCATAAAGTACAGGTGAAGCTTCAGAGCAAGTGGGCCAGTGACAGTCCTTTCCCATGGAATAACATGGAAGAAATAGAAAGATGAACCAAGTTTGCAAGCCTGGTGGGAAAGAGACTAATTGGACCTGTAGCCTAGGTAGCAGAGAATAGGAGTCATCTCAGCTCTTCACTGCATGGATCAGTGAGCAAGGGCCAAAGAAGTCATAGGTAGTAGGAGGTATTAATATGCAAAGGAGACTCTGTGGCAAGATGATCCACAATACCTTGCTATTGCATAAATCTCTTGAGCTTCATTCAGTACAAGCAGGAAAAACAAAGACAATTTTATTGTAAGATAATCTGGGGAAATGAAAAACTCAAAGGGAAGTTAGCTGTTGAACAGAAAAATAAAGTTATGCTTCTTATACACTTCACCCATTCCACGCTGATATGTGTTCCTATCATAAATAGAAAATTAACATTTGTATCATAAATTATACTCCATAGGGTGTTTCTTATAATTAGGAATGAACAGCTGCTTCATGACTTGTAGGCTTATTCACAACACATGCCCTTTTAACTTCTTTTTTTATCAGTCTTGATTTTTCTTGTTTATTTCTGCTTACCAGTTTTTAGTGCATTTACTATACATGGAAGATGATGGTTTAGTAGTCTTTCTGTCCACTGAGCCCTGTCTTTCAAATGAACTATCATCTATTGTATACCAACAATACTAAATGTTTTATAGGGCTCTCTCTTTGCAAACACATACACACTCACATACACAAATGAAGTTCAGCATGATGCTTTTTGTACAAACAGAAATCGCAAGTTTAGAAAGTATAAGCAAATAATTGAAGTTAAAAAGGAAGGCCATTTTTGGACTCTTTTCCTTTTCTAAACGTCAAGCCCAAATTGGTCTCTCAATGCAGTCTAGCAAATGTCCTGTCCAATCTACACAGCTGCTACCTTAAACCAAATTACTTTAGAGATAAATCTACACTCTTCCTATATGTTGCCTGGTTCTAATTATCAGTTAAATATTCAATTTATCTTGGGAAGCAATCTGTAGAAAAGCAAAGGTCATCAATATCATTTGAGGAAAATGTCTTTCCTCTTATTTTTTATTTTATATATTATATGTATTATATTATATATTTTATATTATATACTTTTCTCTATATAGTAAGACAGTCTTAGCTTCTGTTCTATCACTGAAATGAAACACCATGACCAAAGCAACTTATAAAATGGAGCATTTAATTGGGAGCTTGTTTACTGTTTCAGAGGGTGAAACTATGATCATCATGGTAGGGAGCATGGTGGCAGGCAGGCAGACATGGCACCAGAGCAGTAGTTGAGACCTTCATCCACAGACAGAAGACTTAGGTGGGAGGTATAGCTGGATCTGGCATGGGCTTTTGAAATCTCAAAGCTCACCCTCAGTGACACACCTCCTTTAACAAGAGCACACCTGTTCCAACAAGGGTATACTTCCTAATCATTTCCAAGCAATTCCATTAACTTATTATGCCTAACTTCCATTAGGCATAAGTGCCTAGGAAGCCATTCTCATTCAAACCACCTCAAGAACTCTTTCAGAAATGTTTATACTTCTCCTTCCCTCTACATCATCAGTTCTCCACCTGTGGATTGCAACTACTTTGGAGATCAAATGACCTTTTCACAGTGGTCACCTAAGACCATCTGCATATCAGATATTTACATTTAAATTCATAGCAGCAAAATTACAGTTATAAAGTGACAACAAGTGTAACTTTATGGTTGGGGGTCACAACAACATGAGGAACTGTATTAGAAAGTCACAGCATTAAGGAGGTTGAAAACCACTGCTCTACATGCCAACCCTATCACTCTTTTCCCCTCTCCCATCAAGAGTACCTGTTACCTCTGTGTTCATGAACTCACTTCCTAGCCAGTCCCAAGTCCTCCTCAATCTCACATTGCAAATCTTAAGCCACTGTAGGTTCTTCTTCCATGAAATACTTGTTTTTAATCCATTGGACATATTTTGCCCTTATCTGTAAGTACTTTCTGTGATAAGACCAATTAGAAAAAATTATAGCTTCATAGGAAAGAAAGGAAGTACCCTTCTTAAACATTTTTCCCAAAAATGAAAGCCTTGAGGTGTTTATTATGGAGGTGACACAGTCATATAACCACACCAGTTATAAAGCTGTTCTAGAGCAATGGCACAAACAGAAGGAAGAAACAGTGTGAATACCATATAGCTAAACACAGAGAGAAGATAGCAGAGGCTCCATGAGCAGCTGTTTCCAGTTTGTTAATGGCAGCATTGTTGGTGACTGGTGTTTTCCATGTGTGTAAGATCTTGACCTCCTCCTTGGATGCATCTCTGTCCCTGGACTCCAGGGCATCTCGACCCAAGACCTCATACTAGTTACCTAGACCTTTGTACTGTAACTAATTTCTATTCATGTTTCAAGTCTTCGCAGATCTCTAGGATTAATTAAAGATCTTGCTCCAGACAACTTTACAAGCTCTTCTGTAACACGCACCACTGTTATCCTTGTGCATCAAATCCCTATCTTTACTATTTGTGATCGTCAGAAAGATAGACAGAGACCATCTGTCACATTCACTGAAATAACACCAGAGTCTAATAAAGTGGCACATTAGTCGTGGCTGATAACTGTTTCCTCAAATGTTGGTTTTAGTTGTACTGAATGGGGAATTTCTGAAGTCAGTTTTCCCATCCTATTTTAGAACGTGTATCTGTGGTACAAGGAGTGTCTTAGTCAGTCTGGGTTTCTATAAAAGAAGACCTCAGTCTAGGCTCCTAAGTGACAGATATTTGTGTCTCACAGCTTGAGATGATTGCAGTATGATATCAGGGTCTCATCATCATGGATTCTGTCTGATGGGTGCCCTCTTGTATGGAGAAACAGCAATTAAAGAGAAAGAGGCCATGAATTATAAAGAGAACAAGGGGAATGTATGGGAGGACTTGGAGGGAAGAAACAAAAGGGGGGAATTCTGTCATTATACTATAATCTCAATTTTGTCTTTTTTTAAAAATTTTGTGCATCATGACCCCCTTCCTCCTCTCCCTCCACTCCTACCATATCCCCCATCTCCCCTCTTCCCCAGAACTACTGCCCTCCCACCCATTCTGCTTCTCCCCAGAAAAGAGCAGTCCTCCCAGGGCTACTGCTCAAACAGGGAACAACAAGATGGAACAAAGCTGAGCACCAATCCCTACATCGAAGGTGGACCAGGCAACCCAGCAGGAGCAAAAGGGGGAAATTATGTCATTATAGTATAATCTCAAAAAGTTTTTTAAAAAAAGAATGATATCAGTAAGATTGAAGAAGTAGTTTTCAATGACCTACTGTACAGAGAGTGTTTCCTTTGAAAGTGAACAAAAACTGAAACTAATACAGTATCTCCAGTTCCCCTCGAGCCATCCCAAGTCTATGCAGCATAGACAGCACATAGCAGCACAAAGAGAAAAGGTCAAACAAGCCGCTCAGAAATAATTGTGCCGAACAGACACATTGTTGCCCAGATTCTTTTCCCTCCAGGTACATTGGACTTACTCTACCATATAATGAACTTGTTTTGTTCAATTTGTTTTTAGTTGAGGCTTGGTTGGTTGGCTTTCTGTCTTATGTCTGCTGTTTGTTTTCTATCACAGTATGTATAATTCATGCATCAACTTAGTGTACTGAGCTCTTTCTCCTGAATTCCTTAGCCCCAGGATGCGGTTTAGTAGGAGCAGTTGCTCAACAAATGGGAAAATGATGATTTCCTATTGTTAAAGAATAATCTCATTATTCAAAAATTCAATAAACATTTTAGAGACATTCAAAGTTTCCAGTCATTTCACATCCATTGAGACATGGTTGGTAGCGAGATGTAGCTTGTTAAAGATAGTTTAGAGGAAAGAATTTATTTTTGAAAGAAAATCAAGAAGCCATAGTATTAGTGTAATTAGTGTTATTGGTCTGGGGTTGAGCACACTTTCTGCATTACTAGCATTCTAGCTGGCATTCTTTCTGTTTGGCCTTTCTTGACTCTCAGTACTAGGGAAAAACAGCAATTAAGATGAATCTTCTGAGTTTTGGAGTTAAAAACAATTATGCAAACAATTTTAGTAAGACAAAAACAGAATTTAAGTTGAGGATTTTTTCCTGTATTTTATTATTCCTAACTTTATTTAGTTTTTCTCTACTATTCAGCAATATAGCACACGCATGTGCATATGCACACACATGAACACATGAAAACATTAGTTATATTATAAAGAAAATCAAATTTTTTCTTGTGAGAAAATACCAATTTTGTAAAGCCAAAATAAATCTCTTTAAATCTAAAGTCATTAAATTGTAAGTTTAAATTTGTGGTGAGCATATGTGGATTTATATCATAATGGAAATTATTTTTATCCTTTTTAGTACATATTTTCCAGAACATAAAGGATTTTACTTAATGTTTTATACAACCCAGAGATGGACTAGACAGTAAAAAAAAAAAAGAGATATGGAATGTCCATGATAAGGTAACCTTACGACCCTTACAACAAAGGATAGATGGCTGCAGGTGCAGGGGGGAATATACAAGTCTGGGAAGCTGCCATATTACCCGCACTCAGTGAGATGCACTATGGTTCAGGTACTTAGCCAGTAATGATTTTAGTCGGAGCTTACTAAATGACCCCAAATGTTGGGTAGATGGGCTGACAGTCAAAGACTCCAGATTCGCTCCATCTTAAAAAACTATCAAAGATTGTTATTTATAAACAAATGGAAAAGACATGTTTTTCTCCTTTTCTTCCTAGTAATTAAAAATGCATTATTTATAAAAGAAACAAAAGACTGTGAAAGGTAAAAGTAAACAGATGGCTACACAGATGATAGATAGATAGATAGATAGATAGATAGATAGATAGATAGATAGATAGATAGGTAGATAGATGACAGATGGATAATAGGTGATAGATAGACAGGTAGACTGACAGACAGGTAAGAAAGTAGACTGCCAAGTTTAAGCAGCAGAGTGGAATCTATTTCCAGCTCCATTCTATTTCTCTTTCCTTCCGGAGATTGGAACTCATGAAAATACACAATAGGGGCTTCTGGGAGGGATGTGGCTATTTCTTGTTGTTTGGGAGTAGGAAGTAATTTTCTTCAGGAGAAACTCACTGCCCTTCTTTGCAGGAAGAACACAAAACTTGTTTTGCCCACTAGTGGTATCCAAAGCTACCTACGCTGTTGTTTACCTGAGATGAAGTCATTGTATTTACCAAACTGACCTTGTTCTATCGGCCCACCCAGCTACCCAGGTTACTTAGATTACAAGGTTACATGCAGTGTGGATGAAAATTCACTTATTTTTAGTTGGAGACACAGTTCAGTGGTAGACCCTTTACCTATTATGCATAAGATTCTGGGTCCAATCTTCAACAATCTTCAAAAACAAAACAAAATAAAACAGAAATCATCATATTCTTCATCATACTCAAAATGACTGAGAAAATACAATAAATACCAACACCAAGGTGATACAAAAGGTAGAAATATCTAATAATGTTCATAAAGTAAGATTCATTAAAGTGTAATTATAAACATACGTGAAACAGTAAAAAATAGGAAATCTCAACAGAAGATATAAAGATCAAACATATAAAGATTTTTTAATTTAGAAATATAATAAACAGAGACTGGGAAGGTGGCTCAGTCGGTTAAATGTTTGCTGTGCAAACACGGGGACCTGAATTCAGATCCTTAGCACTTGTAGAAAAGCCTGGTGGAGTGGTCATGTGTATAATCCTAGCACTATAGATTTGGAGACCTGATGGTTCCTGCAGCTTAGCCAGCCAGTTGGTAAGCTCCAGGTTGAGGGAGAGATTCTGTCTCAAAAACTAATATGAAGAACAACAGAGGGAGACACTTGAAGTTAACTAAATGTGTGAGAGAGAGCATGTGTGTTGGGGGAGCGAAGAACTAAAACAAAGTAAATCATTATCTCAACAGCAGAATGACGGGGGCCAAGTAAAGAACCTGTGAATTTGAAGATAAAATAACAGCAACATCTTAATTTGCACAGAGTAAACGAATAAACATTTGGGAAATACTAAATACCCCTTCAGGGACATGTGGGGCTTTAGCAAAATATCTAACATGCATGTCATACTAATCCCAGGAAAGAAAGAAAAGTAGAGTGGAGCTGGAAAAGTAGTCAAAGAAAGCAGTGGAGGCTCTGAATAATGTCATTAATTTAATGGTAGCAGGTCCTTGCTTCTCATCCTTCTCATATTCAGAAGCTGGCGTCAGATCTGATTTACTTCGGGACATTTATGTTGGTGTCTTGGTGCATTATCATATATAGGATAGTCCATGTAGCATCCTAAGACCAAGTCAAAGATGTATATTTGATATAGGAAAAGTAAGTTAAAAACTTCCTTTCTGGCAGAACATCCCAATTAATTTTATATTTTCATCCCTGACCACAAGAGGAACCTGAGAAATACACCAAAGATATAGAGTTGGGCTAATGATGGGTCTACACCTCAGGTGAGGTCACCTGAGTTCTATTTGTTAGGAAGAAGTGGTCAGTTGAGCAGGTGTGACTTTGGGGTCTTACATTCTGAGGAAAGTAAGTCTCCTGCAGACTGCTTTTTCTAACAAAGACACGTAGGGGGAAAAGCCTTGGGTAATATTTCAATCATAACATCTCTTAAGGATTTTGTCTTTAAACAGTTGAAGAGGGCTGTGATTTTCAAGGCATCTTCCAATTCCCCACTCATTAACTGCATATCACAAACTGGCAGTTGGTTAGTGAGGACATACCATTGACACTTTTATGATTGAATACATTATTTGAGCTAGAGTTTTAAAGACTGCAAATAAAAGATGATAAACTATTTAATTTAACACATTATGCTATGATAAGTTCCTCATGCCACAATGATTTGAATATATAGGATATTAATTTGAGGACTTGAGAAAAGAGGAGATAAAGACACAATAACAGTATAACATGAGAGAGCAAACACCAAAACGATAGCAGGCCAGAGCCCCCCCAAAACTGTATAGAAATGTATGAATCCCTAAAGAGAACAATGGTTGTGATTCGTTAATTTAATTTCATATAAAACTATTTTCTGATTTGTGTTATGATTGCTTTCTACTGTTACTAAGTCTTTAGATAAAATTAGATCTCATAACAGCTCTGAGCTGGTGACACATGCCAGATAATCTGAGAAGTATTGATACTGGGTTTTGGGTAGACAAGTGTAGACAGGTACTGGAGACTATGGGTTAAAATCTAAGGAAAGGGAGCCAGGGGATGGATACTTGGAGCATTAAAAAGGACAATTCTAAATCCCTTTCACAACTCAACTCTGGAACTTTTTAACCAGTATAATTGCTAGGAATATTATCCTTACAACTGTGGATCAATGTAGCTGTCACGCTTCATCAAAGAAGCTTCATTTTTGAAGGTGGTAGAGCTCATTACAGAAATCCACAAATGGTCAAAATGCAGATACAAACTTGCAGACTCCCATCTCTAATTAATGCTTTTACAATGCAGCCCCTACACCTAAATCTCAGGGGACATTACAGAAGGGGAAGGGGGGTTAAGAGCAAGAGGACACAAACTAAGGGAGCAAAGAGAGGGTGCATCTTAAATGAGTTGGAATAGGAGTTGGGGTGCGTGTGATCAAGATACATTGTGTAAAAGTCTCAAAGAATCAATTAAATATAATATGCATATTAAATACACTAGATGATTTACTGAATTTTCATCTGCAAGGACAGGGGAACTGAGAACTTGGAAATACTCAACTCACACATATCTTCCTCTTGAGAATTCTTAAAATGTTACAACTTAAAAGTAACTACAACCCAACATTGAAACAGTTTCCAGGAAAATCTGGGTGATCTTGTCCTTGGGGATGCTGTGTGGATTTGTGCTTGGTTCCTGCTCAGGGTTCTCTGAAGATAAGGGAGGCCAAAACCAACATTATATAAACTTTACAAAACAACTAAAGGAAAGATATTCCGAGACCACAAACAAACAAGCACATATTCTTGGTTGGAACTACTCATTGATAAGGGACTGCATGAAATGTGTAAGGAAAATCATACAAAGTGAGTACTGTGCAGCCTTCTGAGAGTAGAAGAGTACTGACAATATTGAATGGCTACTCACGGCCTCTGCCTTTGAGGCTGTTGTCCTGGCTTATGTCTCCCTGATAGCAGAGCTTGATGTGGCATGTGGGTTCAGGTGGTTATTTGGACAAAGAGCTCAGGAAGCAAGAATGAGGAAGTGAAAGAGAGAAAAGTATTCATTAGGCTTTTTTAAAACATAAATGGGGATTTGACTCTTCTGGAATCTCTCAGAAGTCAGTCAGATACCTCCCAAAATCTCTCCCCACCCCCTCAAAGAATCAAATCTGAGGCATTTCTAAAAGAGCTATCCAGTACTCTTGCTTGAATGTTGTCCCAAGAACAGAAATCTCGTCCACACCTAGTCTGCCCTTTACTGAGGAAGTTCCAGGAAAATGGGAGACCATAATCAGCAAAATGTTAGTCTGCTTTCTCAGGGAAAGTCCATCAACACAATGGTGGAAATTAGAGGTAGGCAGAGAGGAAGAGGATGGGGAGCCAAAGTCATCTGCACAGCTCAACGTTCCAGCCAGCACTGTAATGTCCTTCTTTTCATTCCCCACAAATGTGCTAGTGGTGTTCTAAGAGCAGAATCCAGTCTTCTTGATCCTCAGAAGACTGGCTTTTTCCTTTTCATCTTGCCTTTTCTAAGAATTCAATCCTTAGCAAATCAACTGACTCACAGATGGATAGTGTCTATCACTGCCCTTAAGAGGTATGTGAAAATATACACATTAAAGAGAATTTTTAATAATTTTGTGAACTCAGTAAAAAGGAAGTTCACACATGGACATAAGACTCTAGAAGAGACCTTTCAATGGAGTATGCCCTCGGTTAGTTGAAGTCTCTGTAAGAGTCATATTGATTTGTAGAAGAGCATTTTAAGAATAATGCCAGGTAGCCAGGTAGCCAGGTAGCCAAGTGGTGGTGGTACACACCTTTAATCCCAGCACTCAGGAGGCAGAGCCAGGTGAATCTCTCTAAGTTTGAAGCTGCCTGGGTCTACAGCATGAGTTACAGGACAGCCAGAGTTACAACAGAGAAACTCTGCCTCCAAAACAACAACTACAAAAATAATGCCAGGAAAAATGCTGTGGGTGACAGTGTCTGCCATGTAAGCCTAAAGACTCGAGTTTGATTCTCAACATACACAAAACTGGGCATAATAGCGCACATTTATAACATCAACAGGCAGAGATGGGATGATCAGTAGAACTCAGTGGCCAGCCAGTTTAGCCAATCAGCAAGTTTAAGGTTCAGAAAGATACTCTGACTCAAAAAGTGAAATGGAAAGCTCTTTTATTTTCTTTTTCCTGTTATAATGGTAAAACTCATGAGAAAAGCAACTTAAGGAAGAAAGAAAGATTTTATTCTGGTTCACAGTTCAAGGGTACAGTCCATCATGGAGAGCAAGTCAAGAAAATAAGAGCTTGAAGTTCCTAGTCACATGACATCCAGAATCAGAAATAGCCATGAATGTATGTTGTTATTCTATTTCTTTCTCCAATTCAGTATTTTGGTTAGTGAATGGTGTCACCCACAGAAGGCAGATTGTCCGCCCAAGTGCATTCAAGATAATTTCCCACAGACATGCTTCTTCTTCCTTTCTAATTGAAATGTTCCTTCCAACTTTTGCACTTGAAGAGCAATTTCCCTTCTCAATAAAACTATATGAGACAGGACCTCACTTTGTAGACCAAGCTGCCTCAGATTCATTATACTCTTGCCATAGACTCCCAAGAGCTGTGACTACAGCTGTGCACCACCACACCTGTCTTCAGAACAATTTCTTTGTCTGTTTTTGTTTTTGTTTTTCGAGACAGGGTTTTTCTGTTGTGACTCTGGATGTCCTGGAACTCACTCTGTAGACCACTCTGCTGGCCACGAACTCACAAAGATCTGCCTGTCTCTGCCTCCTGAGTGCTGGATTAAAGGTGTGTTCCACCACTGCAGGCTTCATAACAATTTTTATATGTGGTAATACTTTATGTTTCAGCCAATTAAACCAAGCCACTCTGTCCATTTTACTTCTCTGCAACTGTCAATTCCTCTACACTTCTCCATCTCCTGTACAAACCCAGAAAGTTCTCAATGTTTGATGAATCATTTAAAGAATGAGTGAATGGGTAATTCTACAAAATGCAAAAGATATTAGGAGCATTTAACAGATGGGAAAGAAATTCATCAGTTAATGGCAAGTAAGGCTGGCAAGTAGTTTAATGCAGTGTCTCTGAGATGTTTATTACTCTTCTCTGAAAAAGTAACAAATTTACATTGCAGCAAAAGTTGTCCATTGTATATTTTCAGAACCAAAAAGGTTTACGTTCTTAATGGTTTCTTGGAGCATTTTTTGATATTTCTGAATATATGGGCTTTATCCGTCACAAACTTGATCTTTATCTAAAACTAGATGGACATAAATTGCTCTCCAAGGTTCACTTTAACCATGTGTTCCTAGTGTCTGTAAGTATTCTGGGGGGTGGGGGAAGATGGGCATGTCCATCTAATCAGGGTTCCTTTTTTAAGTTTTGGTTCATGTATTTTACATATATATGTGTGTTCTCTCTGCATATACATGTGCATGCCAGAAGAGGGCATCAGATCCATTACAGATGGTTGTGAGCCACCATGCAGTTGCTGGGAATTGAACTCAGGACCTCTGGAAGAGTAGCCAGTGTTCTTGACTGCTGATCCATAACTCCAACCCTAATCAGGGCACTTGATGTATGAACCCAGCCTTGTTAAGTATTGTCTAATAGCAGAGTAACTTTCTATTCCAATCCAACAACAACCATGTATCCAAGTTGAGATGTCTTATATTCTTTCTTTATTTTGCATACTTTATTAAGATTTAAATTTTATATATGAATTGTTATGTAACTTGGATAACACCAAGTAATATGTGGCTTAATTTTGTTACCTTTAGCCTTTACTAGATTTTTCAGGTTCTTACCCTCTTGTTCAAGGAACTGAAATAAAGGTTCACACAGAGTTCAGAAGTAGCAAAAAAACCTCATTAAAACACAACAATAGAAAAGATCAGAATAGACTGCAAAAAAGCAGTCTATCCAAAAGTGCTCACTGGTAGAATATTGCTCTCTCAGGACCCCAACACTAGAAAAAAGATGAAGATGAAGAAAAGATGAAGACAAAGGATAGTGAGCAATGACAAGGTCATAGAGAAAAGGGAATTTATCAATTCAAAACAAAATTACCATAATGCATGATACTTTCTGTTGCTGCGGTAAAATACTCTGACACAGGTGACTTAAAGGAGAAAGGTTTATTTTGGTCCACAGTTTCAGAGAGGGTGTGCAATCTATCTTAGCTGGGAAGGCATGGCAGTAAGATCATGAGGTTAACCCACCACATTCCACAGTCCAAAAACAAAAAGAGAACAGAAAGTGGGGCCAGGTTACAAAATCTGAAAATCCACCCCCAGAAATGTCCATTCTCTGGTAAAGTTCTACCTCCTAAAGAGTCCATAACCATCCCAAACAGCACCACCAGCTGGAGACTAAGTGTTGAAACACATGAGCCTATGGGAGACATTTCATCTTCAGAATGCAAATGATCCCTCATTCTGAGTCCTGAGCATATCTTATAATATAATGCAATCAATATGTGAGTGATATCTGCGTATTTGTGTTTAGTGCAGCACTACTCACAGTAGCCAACAAATGGATACAAATGCTCATCATAATGAAGGTCTACCACAACAGAATGGTATTTAGTCATAAAAACAATAAAACTCTGATGTTTGAGTCAACATAGTGGAAGCAGAGGTAATTACATTTAGTGAAATAAGGCACAGAAAGGCATGAGTTCAATCACACAGAAATCTAAAAATGGTGATTCCCAGAGGCTGTGAAAGCAGAAAGAAGAAAGTAACAGAAGGTTCTTCCATGATTATTGAGCCCCCATGAGGTGGCAATAAGAAGTTCTGTGTGCTATTGCCTAGTGGAACAAAAAATATTTATCTGAAAACGGTAGGAGGGATGAGTCTGAAGGCTTTCACCACAGAGAAATAAGAAATCTTTAAAGAGATAGATGTGTTTAATCATATTATACAATGAATACATGTACCAAAGTTTCACATGGTAACCCAATAATAAGTAAAATTTTCATGTCTTTATAATCTTGCTGAGCGGTGGTGGCACATGCCTTTAATCCCAGCACTTGGGAGGCAGAGGCAGACAGATCTCTGTAAATTCAAGGCCAGCCTAGTCTACAGAGTTCCAGGACAGCTAGAGTTACAACAGGAAAGTCCTGTCCCAAAAAGCAAACCAAAACAAAAAAACAAAACAAATCAAAAGAAGTCAATCTCAAAAATAAATTCAAATTTTAAATGCAAAGAGATTTATTGTGGTGAATTAATTTTCTTATAAGAAAGTTGATATATTAATATAAATTCCAATATTTTAAAAAAATTGTCATACATTTGGCATTATCTTGGCACTTGTTCTTTTCTATACTAGTTTTCAAAATATTTGAGTGGAATTCTGTTAAACTACTTTAAATAATTTTAGAAAAGTATTCTGATCGAAATCAAGAACCTAAACTTGTTATAAGTGGTTACACTAATTTTTCTGCATACTTTTAGAAACAGTGTGATTATCTTCATCATTAACTAAAGAAAAAACTCAGAAACAAGTTTAAAAAGTTACTAATTGGGTCAAAATTTGTGATCAGAACCTATAACCTTTGAGCAGAGAAGAGATAAAAACAGTAATAATGGAGTATTGGAAAGACAGCTCAGTGGTTAAGAGTCTTGCTGCTCTTGTAAAGGACCTGAGGTCAGTTCACAGCACCCACTTCACATGGCTTAACAGCCTATAACTTCAATGTTAGAGGATCCAATGCCCTCTTCTGGACTCCTTGGTCACTACACCCATGTTACAAAACACACACACACACACACACACACACACACAATAAAATTAATACTTTTTAAAATATAACTATAGAATGCTTAAATTGGTATCAACAAAATCCTGTCCCATGAAATTCTTTTTCACAAATATTCCTTTGCAGACTTTCTTGGCTTTTTTTTTTTAAGGCTACATTTTATGTTTTGAATATAGACAAAAATCCCTCCATGCTTGTCTCTCTCCCTTCCTTTCTCTGTCTCTCTCTCCCTCTCCTTCTCAACCATGTCTCTGTCTCTGTCTCTCTCTGAGACAGCACATAGCATACAGAGTCTTCTTTGGAGTTCTGTCATCAATGAACCATGAAACATTTGCTCTCGGTCACTTCCCCTTTTCATTTTTTAGAAAAAGAATATGACATCTGCTTCAACGTAAGAAAATCAATGGAAATTTTAAGAAAATTTCTAGATGACTATCCATAGTAGGTGTTTTTAGAAAATGATTAAGAAAACTTAAATGTGTCGGCTTTATTAGCTGCTCAGTTTCATGTCTGTTCTGCATATATAAAGGAAGAGCTGTGAATCAAACACATTTGTAGTTTTTCTCTATAGTTTTGTTGAATATATGGGAAGATTGTAAGAATTTCTAGTTGTTTAACACAAATTCTTCCTTCCCCAGAATCATTTCAAATTTGCTACTGAGGTAACAAGTCTCTTGTATGTAGATGACATAAGTAACACGCCACTGCCAGAATGAAGGATTGTTTTTTTTCACAACTTCTCTGTGTCCTCACCCTTCTATTTACAAAATCACTGAAGAGATAAAAGGAAATTCCCTTCTGTAACACATCCTGGGTCAGAAAAAGCTACAGGTATTGAAGCACCCTGGGAACACACTCTAAGAGGTTATCACTTACATAAGGGATACCTTGGACTTCCTAAGACATGCCATGACACTGCTGAGGAGGTCTGTCAGTCAGTCAAGAGCTTGCATTGCAAGCTCAGTGACCTGAGTTCAATTTGTAGAGTTCACACAACAAAGCTAAGCATGCTGAGATGTGCTGCAAGATGTGCTGAGGAGAGAGTGACAGCAGATTTCTGAGGCCTAATCAGTGAGTACCACACCAGTAAGAAATATTATCCCAAAACTTACAAAGTAGACAGCACACCCAAGTTGATATGTATCATGTAGGCACACACACACACACACACACACACACACACACACACACACACACACACACTATTTACCATTCCTATCCCAAGATACAAGGAATCAACCTATGACTAAGGTCCACATTTTTATGACTATGAAAGTAAACACCATTGTGCTGCTTATTTGGAGCTTTACAAAAAAACAAAGAAAACAAACAAAAAAACCACTTAAATTTATAACTGTTATAAGAAAGAATAGGCTTGGCAACAGAGGAAGAGTAGGTGGGGGAGAAAAAGGGAGAGAGAAAAATCTCTTAAAATATACAGAATGTAATTTTTAAAAGAGATAAAGAGAAAATATAAAAACAAAGTACAAAACACTGGGGAAAACACCACTTGAAAATAATAGACCTGCCTATAAAACCACTTCTATAAAACCTAGGCCACAAATTGAAAGAGACAAGCACTTGGGATCCATTAAAACAGAAAAACTGTTACAAACTGTTAAAACTGCTTGCTGGCTATTGAGCCTTGGCTACCATCTAAACACACACTACATGTCACTGTACCTTTGCCCACTCAGCAGCCCTCATGTTCATACCCTGGAAATTCGCAGAGACCAACTTCCTGCCTCCAGAAAAAGTTGAACTATTTAAAATCAGTGTTAGACTTCCTGTTTCTACCATGATATGCTGAATTCCTTTTTGCTTAATGTCTCCTGAACAGAGGAGTGACAGCAGAAAATATAGAGATAAGAGTCAGAAGTAAAAATAATAATAATAAAATAATTTTTTAAAAGAAGCCAGAAAAAAGTATCTCCACATATTACAATATCCATAGGTCAACAATTCCCAGAAACATAAAACCTACATCTTGCACTCTCTAAAGATGTCTACATCTTAGAAGAAATCATGAATGACAGCAACTTGATAAAGGCAGACTGCATCTTCATCATACACCTTATTGGTGATCATCCAATTGTTGACACCTATTACACTGTTGGTAATTAATGCTCATCATTTGATAGAATAAAGGAATGAATAGAGGAAATCACTATAAAATCACATCAAATAAAGCTGGGGCCTAGGATGGAAATACCCTTTTAGGCATAATTTTTTAGGTAGACTGAGACAAAATATGAATGCCACAAACTTACCTTAATTGTAACTCAGTCACATCTGGTTCTCACCTGAGAAAATTACTGGAAAATCCCATTCGTTTTCTATTTTTATGTCATTTTTTCACTTGCAACTTTTTTCACTATTAAACAAGTTTTTATGTTCCTGATTAAAATCCTGCTTTGAGGTATAATCAAGAAATTGAGCCAAAAAACTAAAAGTCATTTTCAGAGCACTGAAGGAACATAGGTACTTACAAGAATTTAAATTGGACCTTAAGCACTCTGACATACAGCTGTAAATAGTATAACGAGGCCTAAGAAGGCTCCCCAGTGACCCTAGTCACCCAGAATAGAATCTTAGTCATTCTCCAACTAGACAATCAGCAAACGAGCCAATGTTCTTTCTGAGACCAGGCTGCATACAGGTGGGAATAAAGAAAATGGAATCCTTCTGTTCAAATATATTAGAAATTCTTTCCTAATAAGAAAAAAGAAATGAAAGAAAGAACTGTTTCCTTTTGTGTAGATCTATATCAGGACTATTGTTTGTTTGCTTTTATTGAATCTAGCATTGATTCGGGAATTAGTTTAAATCTTTTAGAATTTTTAAAAAAACAATATGAAAGTTTAAAGAAACTTGCTCAATATCACACAAAACCTAATATTTCTTCAGCACAGAAATGAACATTCCAGGATTATTTTCTAATTGATTGCACAAATATGATTGTCACAGATTTTAATGAGAATAATTATATTCCAAGTAACATTCTTCAAATGTTACTGTGAGTCATAAATTATTTGCCAAACATCCCATTTAATAGTTCCACAAAACTATTTCCCACTCATTTCTTAACCAATGTTATGAAGAAATATATTAAATAAGATTAAGTTCAAGTGCTAAATAATTAACACAAGAGAGGAAAAAATATTTATTTTCTATGCTTTTTATGACTCTTCATACTTAATACATTTAAATCGCAAATTCTAACTGTCTTATTAATATTATTAAATAAACTTAGCCTGACAATATAAATTCCCCAGTAAGTATTGCACCACTCTAGCATATAATACAATTTTTACTCTGATGTTCACCCTCCGTTTTTCATCTACAACACTGATAGTTTTAGGAAGTAAACACTGTCTTCAATTATGACATATTAGAGCTTCATATAAAAACAAAACATAAATCTAAGTACTGTCTTCAAATTACCTCCTACAGACGGACAATGTTTTTTATATATTTTAAGGCAGTTACTAATTTGAATGTTTCAACCCAAAACAAATGGAAAGGTAGTAGATTATTGTTGGCTGGAAAAGAGTAAAGTTCAAGACAGAGATGAGAGTTGAGTCCACATGCTACTGCCACCAAGAAGATGGCAGAGTGCCTGGATTCCAGAGCACCCACAGTGTGAAACAAAGACATGGAGTCTGTGTTAAAAACCCAGAGTAGATGCTCATTGATACCTTTCATGGATAAGGTCACAGTGAAAACATTAGACATGCTCTGCTAAGAAATTGATGTGCTACAGAAAGGAGAGGAGCAAACTAAAGACTAACTCCTGACAAGCCCCAATGCCCAGGATGGAGGAAGAGAAAGAGGTACCAGTGCTGACAAGATTGAAGATGCTTGGTGCTCCAGAAAAGACACCAGATTTTCCAAAGAAGGAGTTTCAACAGGATCATATGAGCTGAATAGCCCAAGAGGAGAAGGCTTTCAAAAGGCCATGGTTTTTAACGGAAGCATGTCACACTAAGTCACCAATGACCCAGTTCAGAAGCCTAAATTTCATGAGGCTGATTCAATTTCAAAAGTTTACAAACAGAACACATAATAAAAAAAGAAAGAGAGAGAGAGAGAGAGAGAGAGAGAAAGAAAGAAAGAAAGAAAGAAAGAAAGAAAGAAAGAAAGAAAGAAAGAAAGAAAGAAAGAAAGAAAGAAAGAAAGAAAACGACTGTAAGAATCATCAGAAGATGTAATCATGATATGGAAGGAAATCCATTCAAAGTTTGTTAAACAAGCAGAAGGAACCAAATAAGAAAGGTTGAATTATTCAAGTGACCTTCATGTATGGTTAATGTGAGAAAATGTTAAAAGAAAAATACTGGAGACCCCCCCAAAAGGAGGGGTGCAGTAAGGTGTGGGAGCAACGTCTGAAACAGCCAAGGATGGTTCCATGCTGGGAAATGTTTGCTTTAGAGAACACAATAGAAACAATGGTGGTTTGAACTTACTGAAAAGTGACTTTGTATAAAGAACACTTCTACATCCTCCATGCACATTGCATCCACCTCGCACCCCCCCCCCCGCCCGATATTATATTATATAGCTCTTACGAGGTGGGTTTCCTCATTCCCACTTTAATTATGAGAAAACTAAGACCAAAGAAATTCAATATGAGGCTGTGCCCAAGCACAGACCCATTCAATTTTAAGCTTAACCAATGAAAATTCCTATTTTATATAAATTGTCCAGGACCAGAAAGCAGAAGCAGAAAAAAATAACTCTGACTTTCAATGACTTAAAAGTAATCAACAAATTTAAATAAGTTGGGTGTGCATAGCTTCTGATTCTGAAATTGTAGCTCTTTCATACAATATTTGCTGAACAAATTGTTGGGAGTGGATTATGAAAGTGGAAAGAGGTAAAGTTCTTTAATACGTACTAACTGCACAAAGTGTGTGTTTTGTTGTGACATTTCACATACACATGGCATACTTTGGTCACACTCACTCTCTGCATCCTCTGCACATCTTCTGTTACCCTTTTGTATATATATGCCACATTTTACTTATCCACACATTTGTTGACCTATGTAGATATCATAATTTGACAATTTAAATGGTCCCACGACTAACATGGAGATTCAGGCATTTCTAGTGCACGTTGACCTTGGTTCCTCAGGTATATACTCAGAAGAGAAATAAGTGGGTCATTTTCTTTATTCAGATACTTAAGAGCCACCCCTACTGATTTGCAATTGGCTACACTAATCTGCATTCTCATTAACAATCTATAAGGGTTCCCTCTTCCCCTGTAACATTGTTTGAATCTGTAAAATTGGCTTTTCTTGATGATAGTCTTTCAGACCCGAGAGAGGTGAAGTCTCAAATGTCATTTTGATTTCTATTTCTCTGATAGATAATGATATTTCATTTTTATAACAGTCTCCAATGAGAAGACATTCATGATTTCTTTGGGTAAGGTACAAAAACAGAGAAAATAACACTGTACCTTCCATGGGAGAGTCAAACTACAAATAGTACAAACCCTACATATGCTTATCTCTTCTGTTCATACACACCTAAGATAAATTTTAATTTTTAAATTATACATAGTAAGAAAGTAGGAACAATAACAAACATAAAACCAAACTGAACATGATGGCACAAGTCTGTAATTTCAACATTTGGGAAATGGAGGCAGGATAATTAGAAGTACAAGGTCACCCCTGGCTACACAGTCTAGCCTGAGCAATATGAGACCTTGTCTCAAAAACAATAAAAATTAAGACAATCTCACCAATGTAGTATAATAAATTAGTGTAAATTTTAAAATAAATTACTGACTCATTTCACGATTTAAGAGTGCATTTTATTGTAGGTAACTGGAACTCCAGAAGAGTAAGCCAAGGAGTAAGGGGGGTAGGTTGTATAAAATTGATTTCAGTAAATTACTTCAAGAAATAATAATAAAACCATCTCTTCCACCAATCCACCTCTTTGTGTATAGTAGAGTGGTGTGTTAACCCTTCCTTGCCTTGTCTCTAGTTCTCTCTGAGTCCAATCCCAGTGGGAAGCCAGAGAAGCAGAAGTTATCATAGCCAGAAAAGGAGCATCACCAGTCAATGATCACTGAGTGTTTTTTCACCTCTCTGGAGAATTTGAAATTCTCACCTCCCAGTATTTTACTTACTACAGTCTATTTAGAATTACCTCCCCATTCATTACATGAGTTTGTCTTATCTGTCAGATGCTTAGCCTTCTACACAGCCTTTAAATGTTGGGACTTCCTCTGTTCACTCCCTTCCTGCTGTCCCTAAAGGAACCATCCTCTTTAATGGCCAAAATCTCTTTCCCAATGAACATTCCTTGATCCTCTCAGCTGAGTCCATCATTGATCTGTGCAAGTCTAAATCCACTGAGTGTTCTGCCCAGGTGTGCCAGCATCTTCTGAATGTCAAAACAGAGAAGTATCATTGACTTTTTGTTTTAATTCATCTTCTCTTTACTTTCAAGTCATCAATGGACTCAGTAAATTCTGCTTCCAAGTATTCCTCAAACACCCTTGCTCTCTTTGCATTCATGATCGCTATTATTTGGGGGGATGAGTTGCTTCTTGAACAGAGAACTTTTTAATGGAAAAATCCAGTTTCTCTACTTCCAGTATTGTTCATCAAATGTAATTTTGTGGCATAATTTCACTTCATCAAATACTGCTTCCAGTATTGTTTATCAAATGTAATTTTGTGGCATAATTTCACTTCTAAAATTCAAATTTGATAATATTACTTATTTGTGATACTCTCGAAGTCTTCCTATTGATCCATAAGAAAATCCCCATCCTTGAAGGATACTATGCAGTGATTCCATATAAGGTCCCTACATAGCTCTCTACCCTAATTCTTGATCATTTTTCCAATTTCCAATCTGGGCTCCAACTTCACAAAAATAGCATATTGTTTCCAGCATTTGCTAATGTCCTTTTCAGTGCCTGAAATACAGCTTTCTTCCACCGCCATGGCTAACATCTATTCACACAGCAGTCACCTTCTCTAGAGTGCGGCATCTTATCCCATAGTCTAGCTTGAGTGTCTCTCCCAATAGCTTCTTAGAGGCTATGCTTTCTTAACCACAACTTTCATGGGTGACCAGTAAGTTTACAAATGTGACTAGAATTTTAGCCACTTAAAGCCCAATAAAGAATATTGGTCAAGAGCACCAGATTTGGAATAAAATAAATGTCGATTTAAATCCTGAAATTACACTTAATCACATTCTATGTATGGAAGGCCAATAAAAATCACCCATTTGAACTCTAGTCTCTATATCTATAAAATACATTCAATGATACCTTCTATTTAGGATTTTTGTACTTAAATAAAATATGTAGTCTTCACATACTACCTCAAATATTATCAGATGACATCATTTCACTCTATTTTGTCCAATGTGTACTGCCTGTTATGTAGCAATTTTTTTAAAAATACATATGCACAAGGTGCCATTGCTCCCTAATTGATAGCAGTACCTGATGAGGTCACAGGATGAAGGCAGACAGATAGGTGTTGGAGCTCTCCAAATTCTAACTCACTTTACTAATAGTGGAAGTGCTGGGTGACTGTGGACACTAGTGGAGGAGCTATGCAAAGTCCCAAGGTCAGCTCTAAAGCACACACTCTGATAAAGAATTGTACTTTTATCCCATAATAGTTTATTCCAAGTGCAGTGCCTCTGAAATCAGCAAAAAAAAAATAAAAAATAAAAATAAAACTCTGTTCTTTCAAATGCAAATTGGAACTTTCCAGGGATAAGAATCACAATCCCTCAAATACAGCCTTTGCCTCTAACACTAAGGCAGACACAATGTCCTTAAAGACTTGATGTGATCTCTACACTCATCCTTTACCTTTGGTCAAGTTTCAAAATGACTCTAGATCTTACTGACATCTGGTACTAAGGATAACATATGAAAAAGATGAAATAACTATTCTAAACAAGTCCCCAAAAAACATTACAAAATGAAATGCAGGTCAATCCTAGCTCTCTTTGCCCATAGATAAGGAAATGCAGGACATTGGAAAGCTGCAAAGAAGTGCTATTAAGAAATAAAGATAAGTCAGCCTTCTGATATCATATTTTTACTGCTTCAACTCAGCACAATCTTTGTAAAGGACAATGAAGCAGCTTGTAACAAAATAAATACATTCATAGTACCTTCCCATGTATTTCCTATGCCTTAGTAGAAATTTTTCTTTAAATGTCTATCTACACACCTATAAGTCAAAGCCTTTTTCACAGGAGATGAGACCAAAGGTGTGAGGTAATTAGTTTTATAGTTTAGTAATTAAGGTTTATAGTTTCATCAGAGATAATCTCTTTTGCTGTCTGTTTACAATAGGAGCCCAGATTAAGCCTTTCTGAAAAAGGAAAATTCATATGAATGACTTTTTTAATGCTTCCGTATAACAATTTGGATATGAAATATCTCCCAAAGGCTCATGTATTGAAGACTGGGTCTCAGATGTGGCAATTCTCAGTGGTAGAATCTTAAAAAGATCAAGAGGCTCAAGGAACTAACCTCCTCACTGGATGAAGTCATTGATTATTTCAAAACTAAATGGGTAATGGGTAATTAGGAAGTGATGCCTAGGAAGTAGGCCAAGGAGAGCATGTCTTTGATCTCTCCTCTCTCTCTCTCTTCCCCTTCTCTCTCTCTCTCTTCTTCTCAATCTCACTCTCCCTCTCTTTCTCTATAAATCCATCAGTTTTATGTCACTATATTCTCTCTGCTATGATGTAATGACGATAACTCACTATAGCCCAGCAAAAACATGAAGCCAAATGACTATTGACTGATAAGTCTGGAACAATGACACAAAATAGATAACTCATGGCTCCTTTAAAGTCATTCTTTTTTTAAAAAAAAATTTTGTTCAAAGAATTGTTTTCACACAAAATAATTTGATCATATTCTTTTCCAAATCCTAATTCCTCCAAGATTCTCCCCACCTCCTTACCTACCCATCTGCATGTTCTTTCTTTCTCTCTCTCTCTCTCAAAAAAAAAATTTTTAAACAAACTAAAAAGAAAATCAGTAAGACAAAAAAATGTGTGCACGTGCACATGCACACTCACACACAAACACACACACATACACACAATACCTGGAATCTGTTTTGTGTTGACAAAACTATTCAGTGACTTCAGGGTCTGGCCTGGAGTGCGGCTGACATTCACAGTAACACTCTGTTGGATAAACCTGGTTTACTTTCCCAGCAGGCATCAATTGCAAATGGCTTCTTGGTTAGGGGTAGGACTTTGTGTCTACTTCTCCTTCTCAGAGCTTTGGATTTTATCTGGTGTACAGAACTTATGCATGAAATCACAATCTCTGTAAATTTGTACTCGTATCAGTTGTATTGTTTCTGGAAAACACTATTTCCTTAGAGTTGGCCACAGCCACTGACTCTTACACTCTTTCTTCCTCCTTTTCTAATAAATTCCTGAACAGTGGATGGGAAGAAGGGGTGTTAAAGACACCAACTATAAACCCTACAACCTACAATTATTTATTTTCAAGTTTGTCACAGTGACAGCTGACTAGCAAACTTTGGATTGCAAATGAATGAAGTTTGCTTCTGTGTTTATCCTCTTAATCTAAATTCCATTTAGTAACAAAGTGTCGTGCAAGTTTATTTTTAGTTGTGTTTTAGTTATTTTTAGATGTTTGATTGCTTATGATCTGTACCTAAGGAGTTCTGAATAAATAAAAACATCTGAGCTTAGACACTCTAGGGGTTCCACTGAGAGTCTGACACTGGCCACGATGGTGGTTCCCTCTGCTGAGATCTGGCAGGGTTTGCAGATATGAAAAATGCCTCTTGTCTTCTTTCCTGAGCTGCCCCAGCAGCAGCATACAACTACAACAGAGTTCACATAAATCATTAATAATATACCAACAAACCTAAAATGTCATAATTTCTATGTTTAATCAATACAATACTGATTATTGAAATATTTTATATCAAGGTTTTGAAGTACAGTTTGGATTTTTATTGTAGTGTGGACTCAGTGTGTGATAATATTGAGTATTATATAGTGAGAGTTTGTGGCATTTGACCATAAGTCAAAGACACAGCAACAAGGTGAAATGGAAAAACAAAAAGTGTGAAGTCATATAGATTGAAGTTTGAGTTGCATCCTTTCATTGAGGCTTGGTGGATATTAGGTAAAATGTCCATACTCCTACCTAGGGGACAACTGTAAACTTCATATTTTTTATACATAGAAAAGGGATGACAGTACCTGTCTTGGAAAGCTGTTGTGGGGAAAAAAAAGGGGGGAGGGGGAATATCAATAAGCACCAGGCATTTCTTTCCAATGAGTCATCGCATGTGTTTTCCTGGTCTCTTTCTTCAAAGAACTGATGATGGTTCATCTTTGTTTCCCTAGCTAGGTACAATGGTAGACAAAGAATAAATGTTTGTGGAACTAATGGTCTTATGCTACTGCTGTGGCTATTCCCAATGTGATTTGTATTTTCCTTTAATAAATCAACCATTGAAACACTTTGGCAAGGTTATTGGCAGTATGGTGGGTGGTTCAGCAGAGTCATGAGCCAAGACTGGAGTTTGAATACTCAAGGGAAGAGGCTGATAAACTACAGGAAATGAGGCAGCATCAGAAGTTAAACAAACCAGGAAAGATGTGCCACAGACATCTCTGACACAAGAACACAGCAAATGTTATAATCCATTTCCAAGTCTAATTTTCCATTACTGTGGGTAAATCTGACAAGTGTTAATGACATGAGGATGTATCCCCATTAAGAAAAAAAAAATCAAGAAATGCATTATCTTGATTTTTAAAAAAAACAAAAAACTCCAGTCTAGTTGTAAACATTTCCCCCTGCCAGTGAGTACACTGGAGAACTAATACTGGGCTAGTGATGTTCTTCAGTGGTAGAGTATTTACTTAGCATACACAGAGCCTCAATTTCAATATCCAAGCAAAGAAAGAAGTACTAGTTCATTAGCAAAAGTAGAACTTTCTCATAATACACCATAGTGTGAAGATGCCTGATGTACAAGTCATGGCTCTCCATGGAAACAACCAAATGGGATGTATATTTGTTGTCCTAACCTTTTCTTCAATAAAATTTGATTTCTCTTCACATTTTTTAGTGGTATGTTCAACTCAGGTTATTAATATAACCTACGCTAAAATACTCTGACATTTTTTAATGTTTTCATTACATTTGTTATTTATCTACAACTGTTGTGTGGGTGTGTAGGTGAGTGGAAGCATCCCAATATGCACATGTGGTAGCCAGAGGGCAACTTTGTAAGTTGATCCTATCATGGGATCCTGGGAATCAAACTCAGGTTGCCAGACTTAGCATCAAAGACCTTTACACCTGAGCCATCTCACTGGCCCAACCGCTCACTTTTTTAAATGGTTTTTGGATCACACCTGAAAAATTTAGGAGTAACATATTTTCTACTAAACCTTTTCACATTGGACATCCTACCCTCCAGATGTTTCTATTGCTGGCCACATAAGATTCTTGTTTCTTCTGTATTCTGACTCTTACAGGTCTGAAGCGACCAGCTAACTGGTATAGTGATTTAAATCAGAAAGCACAGTAGGAAAGTGGTCAAATAGTTGGTGGAGAAGATTTAGCACAAGCAAATGGGATATGTTTAAGGTCAATTACCCTACACTGATCATAACTGATCAATACATGAATACATGTATTGAACTATCACCAATTTATCACCTATAAATACATACAATTATTATATATCAATTAACTAAGTTTTCAAATTGTATTAGTTTTCATCTAATACAAATGAGGGCTTGTTTGGAGGTTCTAACAGGGAAGTATAGCTACTCATACCCTTGACTGAAAACCCATCTTCTTCTCTTTGGTGAAGGTCGTCCTCTTCAGCTGAGCTCACAGCTTCAGAAGGGTTCCACATAGAGTTGTGAGGGATGAAGAAGACATCTATCTAGCTAACCAGATCAGTCAAATCAGCCAGATAGCCCTCACATCCAATTTCATGCAAATGAAAGGTAATATCTTCTCTTCAACCGATAGCATGAAATAAGATCCAAAGCACTGTAGAAAGAAAAAGTTCTAATCTAGGAAAGGAAGAGAGAAATTAATACATCTATAGGAAAGGACATAGCAACATGATTCTTTGGTGGAAAGAGGTGATAGATATCCTGAGAAGGTGATTTTCTTCTTAAGGGAAAGATTAAATACCAAACAAGTTTTTAAATTATGTCAATCTCTATTAAGGGCTTATAAGCCCTGACAAAATTCCCATTCGATAGGTCCAATTAGAGAACTAGATTCTACTAAAGCATTTAGCCACAGATTGCATGCTTTATAATACTGACACTTCTTTATGATCTCATAGGAGAGTTTCATAAGATTCTTGCTACTTCACATTTGCTAGAATGCTGAAATCTCAGAAGAAATTTTCCCCCTGTGGATTTCCACAGAGCATGTTCAGAACAAGATTTTTGTTTTTAACACACTTTTCATTTATTCAGCAACTGTTTGTTGAGTGTTGCTATGTACCAAGAAGGGAAGCACAAAGACACAGCTCTGAGCAGGCACCATTGCTGGGAATTGGCCAGAGCTCCCTCCCTGGAGCTCACCTATCCCCCACGCTTCTGACACTCCCCACTCTCTGACCAGGTACTGCCCGGGTACCTGCCCCCAGTCCAGTACCTGTACTGCGTCATCAGTTCCATATAATCCCAGTGAGTTTTGGGCTCCTCCTCTTTGGCATCTCTCTCCTCTTTGGATCTCTCTCTCTCTCTATGTCTCTCTCTTTGTCGCTCTTCCTATGTTGTCTCTCTCCGTCTCCCCCTCTTCCCTCCCTCTCTTTCTTCTTTCCTCCACTCAGAAGCTGACACTTCATGTCTCACTCCATCCCAATAAACCTCTTGCGTGAGACCCTGTTGCATGTTGTTGTGCACTTTTCTTTCATTGGTGCCCTCTCTGAGGCAGTCTCTCCTAATGTCTCTAAACCCATCCCGGGTCTGAGCTACACCGGGAACCTAGCTGTCTGCCACACCTGCATAGGCTCACCTTTCACCTGATGGATAGCTGGGCCTCACATGCAACACCGGCCAATTGGTAAGTTTCCCCTCTAGGTCGGTGTAAACGGCCCCCTGAGTCTGAGGAAGTGATCACTGATCATCTGGCACCCCTCTGGTACTCTTGGGGATGGAGGTACCCCCAGCCATGGCCTTTAAGACTATGGCTGGTCCTTCTCACCTACCATTCTCCTGGCTTGTTCACTCGGATAGGAGACCTCTCTCAGCTCAGTTTCCTCTTTCTCGTTGTTGAAAGTCCTGGCACCAGGCTAACAGGGCCTCATCTCCACATCATGCCTAGCTGTGATGACAGCTAGGACATCGCAGGTCTCTCTCTCCTGGTTCATCCTAAGCTTGGGGGACACCCCACTTGGGCCCTGAGCCGAACGGGCTCCTACAATGGGAACAAGATGTCTGTACCATCTGACACCCTCTTAGAATGTCACTTACCAAAGTTTCCACAAAAATCTGGCTGTAATATCATTAGAAAATCAGTCTAAATGGCCATGTAATGGCACTTTGGATCCCAATATTATTAGGGATCTGGGTCCTGCAAGTGGAAAGAGGTTCCCTACATACAAGCATTTTCTTACCTATGTTCTAACTTCTCTCTCTGCTCTTCTTATTCCCCTACCCAAGTCCTCCTAGCTATTAAATCCAAACCAGATGACTCTCTCACTCTCTTTGACCCAGGTAGTGAGCTGCCCCTTTACCAGACTCAATCCTGGGAACTCCCATCCCCTATTTCCTACCCGCAGTAATGAAGCCATAGTCTCCCAGCTGTCTACTCCAAAACTCTTCCTCCCGCCACTATTTAGCCGGCTGGCCCTCAGATAGTAATCCTCTAAAATAAACAAAAAACCCATTCAGTCCTGTTTTTCTCTCTCCTTTAAAATTTTTCTCTTTCCTTTTGTTCTAGTCTAACTCTAAAACTTTTCCTAAGCTATTTTTATGATTCTAACACCACCCACATGAACCAACACCATCTTGGCTTTTCCAACCTTTAAAAAAAAAAAAAAAGGCCACGTGCTCTTAATGCAAGAATCAACAGAAGGTTTGGATTGATTGTGATTACTGTTTCTCTCTTTAAGTAAAAGGGCATTTTACTTTGATATTATAGGAACACAGCTGAGAGATTTTTAGATTTAAAGAGTAAATGATAAAATTAATATTCTTAAAAAAACAACATGCTTTTAATACAAGAATCAACAGATGATAGATCTTATTGGATTGTGATTACTGTTTCTCTCTTTAAGTAAAAGGGTATTTTGCTTTTGATATTACAGAAACACACCTGAGAGATTTCAGATTTTAAGAGCAAATGGTGAAATTAATATTCTTAAAGATTAACAGCTATTAAATTTATAAAACTATGGGACTTTTAAATCTATAAACTTTTTAAACTGTTTCATATTATGATATTTTTATTAATCTCATCCCACTTTTAAGGTCATCCTTAAAAATATGTTTATAACCACTTCTGCTTTTACTAACTTTGTCCAACATCAAATAAGGTTTACAAGTTCCTGCACTCTATTCAGGTTATAATCTGAGTTATACAACAAATTGTTCTATAGTTGTACACTACTGGTGCTATTAAATTGATATTATTATCTATGACATCCTAATTCTATTCTTTATAAGACTATATGCTATTTAATATATAATTTCTAGATAGTTGATATACTATCTATCACATAAATACTTAATAAATAATTGATATGGGACATTTAATATGTATTATTAAATGTTATGTAATTGATATTATAGTTATTGGTTATATAATATATGGTAGTTAATGATTATTATTGATTAATAGTGGTTATTAATATCATTTATTATTGGTTATATATACTTATAATCATGCAGAGTACTACGATCCTTTAATGTGTTCAGACACAGACATACCTATAATACAGAGTGCTAAGATTCTTCAGTGTGTTCAAATATATACTTATAATTATACAGAGTACTGATAGATACAATTAATTCCAAAAATAAGTTTTATTTGGCCTCCTGTAATACATATATATTCTAAGGTCTTACCAGGAAACATATCAGGCCTGGGCAGCCAGAGGCTTATACCGTCCTGACAGCTGGAGATCAAATATTATTCTGCTCCTGTGCATCAGATGACATCTGCCCCCAGCAAACCAGAGGAGCCTCAGTGGACTGCTAGGTGATGGATCTCTGTCATTTTTAATTGATACACAGACCATCTAGATTCTATAATTTATCCTTCCTCAGATCTCTGATGGCTTGACTACTATCTATAGTTTTAGGAGTAACAAACATTTACCAGCTCCGTGATTAGATAAAAGTCTATAAAAGTTCTAAAGATAAAAAAAAGATATATAGATACAATTTATAAAGGTATTAAGATATATAAATTATTGGTTATATTTTGATATCAAAGGCTCAGAGGTTTAAAATTGACAAAACTCTGTATAAGTGTTCTTAATCTTTCTGATAAACTAGTACCACTATTACCAGATTTTAAATTTCCTTTGGTTGTTTGTTTTCAACATACAGACTTGGGGATGCTTCTCACCATGCTATAATGTTTTTGTCCTGTTTGTATACCCAACATTCTAAATGCACAAAATGCTCATAATTCTGTCCCAGGGTCACGGCTTTTGATGACTCAAAGGTATGGATCTGCTCCATTTATAAATCTGTTCCAATTGTTTTATTAGCTGCTTTCTCTATAATATGTATTTCAGTACATGACATTTGCTATGACTTGAAGGTATGTGCCTGCACTTCAGTACAAATGATAATGGGAACCTAAAGTATCTCTCTTTTTATAAATTTAAATTTCTTGTGAGCTTCAGGAAGTCGACTTGGATCCACCTCCCACAGGTCAGAGTCCAGACTTAAGTCTCTATCTGCTCACTCATGGGGGTATAATTTATCTCTTAATTCCCTGGACTTGGGAACCCTTCCCCTCCCCACTGCCAAGACTATGGACATAAAGTCCAAATGTAAGATTTTCCTCTAAGTCTCCTGAACAAAGCCTCTGTTCCAAGCATATGTTTCAACAGATTTCTATTCGGGTGACTGACACTGTACAAAATCAGCTCTGTGCTCCAAACAGCTATAAGCGCTGGACTTGCTGAGAACTGATACATACGGGACGAGTTCAGCAGATGTCACAATTACTCCTGTCCACTCAGCTGGATCAGTGGACCAGATACTTCTGACAAATACCCCATTGCCTGAACCCCTCCCCAACTTTTGACTAAATTACCAGCCTTCTGGGACCCTGACTCTGCTACCAACCAATTTCAGCAGGAAGCAGTCTCAGAGAACGATGTCCAATTCCCTCATGCCGGAACTTTTAGTCAAAAGAAAACTCCTTGACATTGGGGATATAACTTGTGATGCCTATTGGCAAACCAAAAGGGGTACTTATTTAAAAGTCAAATAGATCTAGATCTAGCAACGGATAGATTCATTAGCTCATATGGTTCTGTCTAATGTCAGTCGTCAAAGGGCTACATCACTATTGCCCTAATTGGTTACAATAAACTGCCCACTCCTGATTTTTCAGTCTAGCCACAGAGCCTGGACAAGTGAAACAAGCTAACCAATCAGGCTCCTTGCCTTTTTAATAACAAAAAGGGGGAAATGTTGTGAATTGGCCAGAGCTCCCTCCCTGGAACTTGCCCATTCCCCACACTCCTGACACTCCCCACCCTCTGGCCAGGTACCACCCTATTACCTGCCCCTAGACTGGTACCTGTCCTGTGACATCAGTCCCATATAATCCCAGTGAGCTTTTGGCTCCTCCTCTTTGTCTTTTCTCTCCCCTCTTTGGACCTCTCTCTCTGGTCCTCTCTCTTTCTCTCCCCCCTTCTCTCTCCATCTCTTTGGCTTTTCTCCTCTTTGGACACCTCTCTCTGATTCCCCCTCTCTCCTCCCCCCCTCTTCCTCTGTTGTCTCTCTCTCTCTCCCCCCACCTCCCTCTTTCCCCACTCGAAAGCAGACACTTTATGTCTCACCCCACCCCAATAAACCTCTTGCGTGAGACCCTGCTGCCTGTTGTGTGATGTTGTGCACTTTTCTTTCAACCATCCTTGCACCATCCTTGCCCTAAGGCAACATGCAGTATGTATAAAGGCTCTCCAACCTACAATCAGTCTCACTCCTCCCCCTCTCTCTACCTCACTCCCCTTCTCCCTCTTTCTGTCTCTCTCTGTCTTTCCTTTCCTCTCCTTCTCCCTCTCTCTCAGTTGAGTAATACATTCTAGAGTTGAAATTTTTACCTTGTTTCCACTAAAAAAAAGGGGGGGGGGGTTTAAAGTAATAATTGATCAATATATAAAAAAACAAATACCTATATGATATAAGGAACATCATAGAGAGTGCATTAAAATAATCAATCCCCCAGGAGTTGTCTAAGAGGGTTTTGATTTTGTAACATTACATCTTGTTTTTCCTTGAGAAATGTTTTCTATGCTGTTGTCAGTCAGCACTCCTTGACTATTTCTAAGTTATTCCATCAAACCCACTCTTTCCTCGGAGTCCTGAGCTGTTAACAGGAGTTGGTTTCAGTTTCACTTTTTCAAACTGATAGTATTGAAAAAAACAGAAGTGAAAGTGTGAATCATAATGTACTCAGGAGTTTAGGGCTAGCGACCCATTTATAACTCAGAAAACCATGGGGTATTTCCAGACTGATGTCATTCAAAGAAAGAATGCCAGGGCTGCTGAAGAATGAGAGAAATTACCCAGGTCATTTGGGGATTTAGATAAGAAGTGGGATATTCCCAGCTAATTATTTTTATATTTAAAAAACATTTTTCATAAAGACCAATCTAAGTTTCAAACCCTCACACTGACAGTTATTGTAGAAATTGCAACTGTACTTTGAGTTACTATTAATTCTCATAACTGAGAAAATGTACACTAGGATTCTGATTTAGAAAGTACAGCTTTAAGCTAGGGCTAAAGGCATGCACCTGTAACCCAGCACTTGGGAGACTGAGCCAGGATAACATGTTCTAGGCCAGACTGGATTACATAGCAAGTTCAAGGCCAGCTTATACTATCCAGTAAGAACCTGTCTCCAAAATACAGTGGCTGAGAATATAATTCAGTGTTGGGCCATTTACTTATCAAGCTAAAGCCCTAGGTTCACTCATAAGCACAAATTAATAATGATAATACAATATAAAACTTCATTTTCTTTAAGGACGTATCTAAATATCACATACCATAAAATCCTAAGAAACTGTTTTGCTTCTGAATATGGTATTGCATAGAAAAAAAAGTTATAACCTCTGCTCAAGTTACTGAAATTGATTAGTTTTATTTTATACTATTTGAAAGAGAAAAATAGATAAAAATTCTAGTTTTTCCAAATAACCAATTAAAGTAGGATATTTCTCTTCTCTCCACTACATACATTAAAGCTCTTTGGGAACTTTCCAGGTTTTAGCATATGTTAAAACCAGCACATATTACAAAGAAGAAATTTTTCCCAATAAATATTTTCTACTTGGTCCCTACATTTGTTAAGAAAATGCTGTCAATGTCAGCTTTGCCATATTGGCTCTTTTGTTTGTTAGTTGGTTGGTAGTTGCTTTGGTAACATTTTCTATATCCACTTGTGAGTCAAGGCAACTGTTAAACCTTTCAATGGGTGTATGTCCTTAGTCCCCTGTGAATCAATGTCCCTGGCACATTAGAAATCAGAGCTCTCTCCACACAGCAATGCTTGTAATATCTCCATTTGCTGTTTGGCTTCTGAGACTCATTCATGGGCCCAGAGGTTAACCACTAAATCTTATCCTGATACCTGTAAGCAACTAATTTAATTATTCTGGATCTTTCCAATGACTCTCTTAATCAGATTGACAGACTCTATATGATAGAGGAATAAATTTTTACATTTATCAGAAAATTAAATCCTTCCTGTTTCCTAGGGTGGTAGGAAGTTCACAGACGTTGAGAATTCAAACCCATTAATTATTAGGTCAGTCATAGTGGTATACAGCTGTAATCCCAGCACGTTGGGGGCTAGGCAGGAGGATTGCACACTCACTCAAGGATAGCCTAGCCTACACAGCAAGACAGTTTCTCAAACGTTAAAAAAGAAGGGTGAAAAGAACATGTATGAGGATGAGGATGAGCAAGAAATAAATTGAAAATCTCTATGTTCTCAATTGTACTATGAAGCTAAAGCTTTCTAAAAATAGGGTTCATTACAAAAAACTAAAAAACAAATCGTTAAGTACAAATTAAATTATGGAATATATTTGATGACATCAGCATGTTTAATGTTTACCCAATTCAACACTATAAACAAAACTGAATGGCAAGCTAGAGAGAATGGAGGAAGAACACTTGCATGATGTTTAAGCAATAATTTAATCTGAAATATATTTTAACAACCTATAAACAAGAAGAGAAAGCAAACCCAGTAAATATGTGGTTACAAACTTCCCAGCTTGAATGACAGAAGAAACACAAACTTACAAAGAAAAAAAACAGCTGTAACTTAGAAACATACAGATTAAAGTGGAATAGGCTTTCGTGTCTTCTGGACTGGAAATGTTTGCAAAAGTCTGGCATGGACAAGACACAATGAGGATATCAAACTTTCACATTTACATTACTGATGATTAATGAACCCTGATGTTCTAATCTATGAAGCATAGCATAATGTTGAAGAAAAAATAAATAACTTTGAGAGAACAAACTCATATAATTTGGAAAACATTTTCTCAATAATATGTTGAGCTTATGGCCTGCCCAGCAGTCAATTTCTGCATAAAGTCCATAAAAACTCTTGACAAGGACAATAGAAAGTTCTCTAATTCCAGACTCAGCCACTGGAAGAAAACAATCAGTCTTCTATATTTCCTTTGCTTCAATGCCAAACATCCAAGATCATTTTGGAGGCTTTACCACATCCTCTTCTCTCTGTGGTTGGAAGTCAAAACTAGGTCTGCTTCACCCACTGACTCTCTCTCCCCTCACTTCAGTCCTCTACCCTCATGGGAATCTCTGCTGAGCTGGCAAAAATTCACATCCAATGGAGTGCAGAATATGAATCCTTCATTTTTGTCAGTTCTTACACTCTTATCTGCCTTCTTTTAAGTATTCAGTAGCTGGAAATTAGCAACTATAAATGTTCCATGAACACTATCAGCCACAGTGGAAGACATACAAAAAGAGAAGGAAAGGCATGGGTTATTAAGTCCAACCACAGTTATTACTCCACTACAGTCTCCTAGTAAATCACTGAACCTGCAAACTTGCATCTAGAACTGGGGCTGAAGAGAGAAACCTGAACATCTGGCAATTTCATGACTCTCATGGAAGTTTCTACTCATACATGTAGTAAGTCTTCCATGGACAGTCTCTGATTCTCCTCATCCTCCACACCCCAAGAGCTTGAGCATTTATAGGTAAGAGCAGAACATCTCCTAAGGCAGGATATTGCTATAATTTTTCACATAGCTGGATTATCACTCCCCTGAGAGTCTTTAAGGCAACAAACTGCACAGGACAGTGGACTTTCATAACTGCAGGCAAGTGGCCTGCTCCAGCCACATTCTATTCTTCCTTGGCCAACACCCTCTTCCAAATCCCTGTACTCAGTCAAGGTAGCCCCCAAGCTCCCACTTAGAAAGGCTGACTCCCATAAAGCTATTTAGCCATCCTTCCACCCAGCATCATTAAACAGGGTGATATATCTGCCTCTTCTTTCCCCTTTGTGTCTTCTTGTTGGGATCCAGGTTACCCAGACTATGGACGCTTCAGCTTGACAAGGTTCCTGGGCATCCACTGTCGGGAACTGGAATTCCTTAACTGCCTTGCCCCTTTCTTATCTTTACTGTACGGTGACATACGTTTTCTTATCAGTAATAAGATCTGCATAGCCTAATAGTAATATCAAAATTAATCCCTGAGTGGGCCACTGTGGGCTGGAATGAAACACAGCCATGCTATTCAGAAGTAAATTGTAATCACATCCGGACTTCTAAGTCCTGAAATGTGAGAGCAACCCAGGTTTATTGCAAGTGCATCATAAAGCTATTCCTGGAGTAAATGCTGATCTTCCCAGGAAGAGATAAGCCTTAATAGATAGAAGCCAGGGAGCTTAGTTAGAAAGTTAGTGCACCTGGAAAGACAAGCAGACAATTAGCCCTTCACTAACGAAGAATATAGCAAGCCTGCACCAACTTAAAAGTAAACATTCCCAGGACAAAGAGAGAAATAGCCTTCAACCTAGCCAGGCCACCAGATAAGACTAGAAATTTAGAGCTTTGACCCAGAAGAATAAATACATACCAAGGAACTAAAACACCATAAAATCCTCCCTTGGCGCCTTCATGGCACCCTGAACTATCTGTGCAAGGCAAATGGCAATCAGCAGTGACATCCCTACCATCCACTAATTAATCATTGTATCATTTACTCTTTGTTGATAACTGAGTAACTTTGAAGCCTGCAGCTGTAAAGAGGAGAGACACCTTTCGCATTGGTTTCTGTTTGAGATATGCCTGACACTTGCAACCCTTAGATAAACATTCCTGCAGTGTGCTACTTAAGCTACAGAAAAGTCTTGGTCAGAAGAAGAACGAAGAACAAGAGGAGGAACAAGAGAACGAGATGAGAAGAATGGGTGAGGGCGAGGACGAGGATGAGGACAACGGACATAGAGACAGAGAAAGACAGACAGGAGAGATGAGAGGAATGAACTAACTGAGGAGAATAGATTGCAAGGCCTTGAGAGTTGGATTGATAGCTTAGAGAAGCTTTGTTTTATTCCCTTAATGTGCACATTGCTATTTTCTTTGATTTTATTCTTTGCTTTTCTTTATCTTTCTTTAATTTACTATTAAAAAGCGCTCTTCCATATCATAATCACCATAAGACGTATTCTATGTGTCTTATTAAAGAGCATTAAGCTTGCCAACTAAGGGTCCCATAGAAGAGTGAGGTACTGCGCTCACTTGTTATAGTTTCAATTGTTTATCCTCCTTCGTGGAAGCTGAGGAACCCATCGCAGGAACTAGAGCTGGACTCAGACCCCCGCATCTTCTGTTTCCTATTACAGTTAATGAATGAGGAGAATTTAAAAATCACCCCATACCACCCATAGGAACACATGGGAAAAACTGAATACATACTTAACCCTATTTTCTTTCTAGTCAATTGTGAAATCTATTGGAGGGTGATGGTGTGGGCACATTGATATTTGCTTTGCTCTGAATTGCTTTTTTAAAAAGTCTACTTCATATTGTGAATATTCATACATGTATGTGAATATATATATATATATATATATATATATATATATATGATAGATTAGTGGATTCTCTTAGGAACCACATCATTTTCCATTGTGTATATGCATGCACACACTTGATGTGGTTCATCATATTACCCACTGATGAATATTCACATTGCTTCTGGTTTGTTGGCACTGTGAGTAATGCTGTAGCATTTTGTCTACATAAGTACTTTATTAGGTACAACTTTTTGAGTATGTTAGAGTTTTAAACCTAGAATTGATCCATTATACAGATAGTGGTTTTAATTTTAATAGACATTGCTAGTTTTCTCTGCCAAATTAAATTAAGAAGTTCACACTCTTATTATCAAAATATGGGAATGTTTATATCCCTGAGTGTTTGCCAACAATGGTTGGCAGTTCTGGAACAAAACATTTATCAATCCAGTGTGGGACAGGGGGGGCAGAATGCAAAGTCCAAAGAGAAGAATGCTGTGAACCTGAAATATTTAACTGCACATATTGGTATTCCTCTCTCTCTGCCTGACCCCAGTTTGAGTCTTACATTCCTCCATGGAGACTTGAAAAAACTAGAAACATCTAATATTTTCCTTACAAGTGTTTTTTTTCCCTGCAAGAGGATTATGTCAAATGTTATTAGAAGGAAAAGCAATTGACACACCAGAACAAAAGGAAAATGTGTGTCTGCTGGTTAAAATAAATGACGGAGCAAATACAGAAACACTTTTTTAAAAAAATCTAGAAGTCACAGTAGAATTGAGAACACCAGTAGGGCAAAGTCAGATCAAGTGTTTATAAACTCAGAGGGTTTCTTGAACATTCACTTCCTAATTTAGGATATTAGTCATAGGACAGCCTTGAAAAGTTTATTATGATCTTACTTTCAACTCCCAATGATACTAATGATTACAGAATTAGTGGCAAATCACACACCATGCTATTGTATGGCCAAGTCCAATTTTTCTATAAAACAACAACAAAAGATTGGCACAATTATAAATCTTCAATCATTTCTTAATCTTATTTCAAAATTCAGAGGAGAGTATTCTTCATAAGAAGTAAGGGATAGTATTTCAAATAATGTGATCACTGTGCTGATGTGTTCTATGTGAGGGGCAAAATAACTCAACTTGGAAGGTGGAAAATCATCTAAACATTTCTGATCACATTAACTATAAGTTGAAGGAAAGAAACCATATCATACAAACAACAAAAGCAGATTCAACAGGTTATATTTATGTAGTTGTACAAATATATGTAAAAATAATAATCATAGACAAAAAAAGGCTATCACTGAGAGTGGGAAGGGGGACATAGAAGGGATTGGAAGAAGAAAACATGGGAAAGACTGCAAGGTCTAAGGGAAAAGGGGAAGTAATGTAATATATTAATTTTATATGTATGTGTGTGTGTATATATATATATATAATAAAATTAAAATTAGCATGATTCTGAGTGTGGTGGTACATGACTGTAATCCAGCATGTGAGAGGCAGAGGCAGGAGGATTGCCACAAGTTTTAGTGATTTCTAGACCAACCTGGACAACAGAGTGAGAAAAAAAATCCAGAAATGTGAATATTTAGTCTGTTATCCTTTCCATCTTTTTATTCATAATTATCACCTTGTCAATTAGAATTGTCACATTTTTCTGTCACAAAAGTCTTCAAAAATGAAATTCTGAGTTTTATTCTGTATCATTTTGCATTTAAAAAAATATATTTAAATAGATGATTTTTTCTATTTATACATGATGCCACGTATAGATTATTTGTAACTAGGTCAACATATGCTGTTTCTAGGCACCACCAAAGAACCAATTTTGTTATGCCCATAATACGACATTACCAGAGTAACCGAACCAAAGTGACTCACTGGTGCTTGACTGTGCTCTGTGCTGTAGATGATGTCAAACTGGGGGCTCAGTGACTGACGCAATTATGAAAGTCTTCTCTGAGAGATCACACATGATTCTTACTAACCACCATATGAGACCATGTGTAGGTCCCAGACGAAAGATGATACAGCCCCACCCACTCTGAAAAGGAACTCTGAGTATTGAAGATTTGGTCTCCAGTTGGTGGTACTGCTGAGAGGGGGTAGGAGCTCTTGGAGGTGGGCCTTGAAGGATATAAGAGGCCTCTCTCCCTCTCCTTCAGTTCCTCTTTCTCTTTCCTCCTCCCTCCCTCTCCCCTTCCTTACTAGATGCCATGAGAAGAACAACTTGCTCCAACACCTTTTTCCAAGATAACATTCTGACTCATAACAACCCAGAAATAAAACAATGGAGCCAGGTGACCACAGTTTGGAGTCTCTGAAACTGTGAGCAAAAAGAATCCTTCTTCCTCCAAGTTGATTGCTAATTTTGTCACAGCAAGAGAGAGTAATACAGCACGTTAACTTAGATATCATCCCCACCATTTGTCCTTCTCTCACACTCTATGAAGAACTTGTCAGCAAATCTTATTTATTTTATCTTCAAACTATATCCAGGATCTGACTGTTTATTGTTTAATGCCAACTTGGTCCAAGACAATTGTTTTTGCTTGTATCTTTGTGATTGTTTCAATCTGTCCCCTCTTTTAATAAGCTCATCCAATTTCAGCATATTCTTCAAAGAATAGTTGGAGAAATTATATAAGAACATGTTCCCAGGAGTGGGAAGAAGGCCCCTTGGCTAGACTGCTTGCTGTACAAGCATGAAGATCTGAGTTTGAATCCCAGAACACACCTAAAGCCAGATGTGATCATGCATATATGTAGTCTTAGTGTTCCTATGACAATATGGGAGACCAGAAAATCCCTATAAACTATAAAAATAGTCATTGTAACACAATACACAACAGTAAAAAATTGACAACACCCAAATAAACAACAAAAAAAGAACATTACTTAAGCTAGTATAATAACAAAATGCTTTCACTTACAAGGAAAAGGAACAAGGAAAACTAGGTTGCAGTGTAATATCCAAAGTATTTGACCAAAGAGTCACCAATTTTAGGTCCTTTCTCCTAGTCTTCATTTTTCCAATATTTCTATTATGATCATAAATGTAGTGATAATAAGCTGCACGAAAATGGTATCTTAATAAATGGAGCTTATGTTTATGTACTTTCATATAAAAATCAAAAAATCATTTATTTGATTAAGAGAAAAATGACTTCTAAATTTCAGTAAATTATTAAATAATTCCTTTTGATCTGGAGAAAAAATTTAAGACAAAGAATCTCTTAATCCTTGGATGACGTGTCTGTTAGGTAAGAATAATTATAAATAACATTACAGTTTAACAAACACATACCCAACTCCTCATTAGCCCCATCTGATATTCTATGCATAAATTATATATCAAATTTCGTTAATCAGACTCATTCTGTGAACACAATCATTGAAAAGTTCAAGAGCTTCCATGCAATGAAATCTATATGAAATTTAAACACAGCCATGCCCTAAACCCTCAGCACTCTCTTTTCCACTACAGATGCTTGAACTGAAAAATGTTTTATGTTCAGCCACTACCCAGAGAAGCAAACATGATATTACTGTTTCTGAAAAATATCAAAGATTTTTAGTAAAATTGGGCTTCAAGATATAAAGGAAGAGAAATTTTAGTTCTTTAGAGATAGCTATCTGAGACAAATCTGGAATGTCCATTTTTATATTTTTCTCCATTTTAACATCCAATTCTTGTATTGACTGGCATTAGATGGCATTTTAACAAAAGATATTCAAAGAAGATCTGAAAGATACCAAGGTGCTATTGCTATTGAAGCTCATAGGGCAAAGGTTGGGCTCCATCTCATGACCTCACCTAGCCCAATCACTTCACAAAGGCCCTACCTCCCTGTGCCATCATCCTGAAGCACAGGACTTCACCATTCGAATTTGGAGAAACACAGCACACAGTCCCTAACACTAATATATAAGCTTGCACAAGAATTACATTAGATAATGAATATAACCCAAAACCTGAGTAATACAAGTGTCCCCCACTGGGTGATGGGGGGGCAATTGCTAAAGGTGCGCCAAGGGAGCAGTGAGCTACAAGATGCAGAAGTGGGAATAGATCATTGTATTCAGAGAATCACAGTAAAGATGAGCCAGGATAAAACATTCCATCAAAGGACAGAAATGAGAATTGAAAAGAACCCTAGATTTCCTTGGGTATAATGTTTCAGGCAATTACTGGCCTTTACGCTCTCTGGAAATGCCCCACAATTTCTAGAAGACCAACTGTGGTACTCAAAGAGCAGCCAGCAATCATAAAAGTGGAAATTACTTTGGCAGTTCATTCAGAGCATGTCCCAAATATAATTGAGCAAAGGAGAATTCAGTATTCTCAAGGCAGAAGAGCAATGAAAACTCCACATCCGAAAAGACGCTATTAATACCTCAAGAGGACACTTCCAATGAGGCTATGCAGAGAACTATATTACAAGGAGGTACTTAAGCTTCCTTTTCATTAACCTCACACTGAGAGATGCTAATCCTTTTGCTTTGAAATTGACCCCCAGTGATTTGCAGTTCACTGGGGAAATGTCCTTTTTAGTAGATAACTCTTTCAATTCTTTCAGCTTTATTGTGCTATGATTATATTTGACAGAAAGATACAGAAAACAGATTTTAATGCTAGCTTTCAGGTAAGTGAGGAACAAGAAAGTCAAGTAAATTCATGGTTAGGAAATCAGTATTATTTGTTGGTGCATTGACCTAGTAATGGTCTAGATCCCAAAGTACTCAGGGATGATAATCCAACCACAAGAGTACCTAGGAAATATTAGAAATACAGAAGTGCAAGCACCAACCCATACAAACTAACTCAAAATTTTTGTTAACAAGGTCCCCTAGCTATTCACATGTGTTTGAATATGTTATTTGTTATGAATTTTTATAGTACTTTTACTGTCACTTAAAGGAAGTCTTCCCAATATCTTCTCCCCGCCCTCCAACATACGTATCCATTAAAACTATATTCAGCTCAATTCCAAAGGTTAGTGCTTCAAAAAAAATTAGTAGTTTTATTTTTTTTTTCACATAATTACGGGTCAGTAGTTGATGCAATGCTCAGAGGGAAGCCCCCTACCCCCACCCCACCACAGAAGTCCCAACAAAAACTCAAATTTACTCCATCATTGTGCTCAGTATTGTTTGGATATAAAATTTTCTCCACAGGCTAATGTGTTTGAATACTTTGTTCCAGGCTGTGGTTCTATCTGGGTAGACTGTGGAGACTTTAGGAGGTTGAGTCTCTTTTCTCAAGTTCATGTTTTTCAAAATCTAACAATTATAACACAACTATTCATCCCAAGATATAATATACATTGCTTTGTAGGAGAAACATTAGAAATAGGCAGTCTGGGATAATCATGGGATTCACTGAACACTTCTGAGAATCAAGTCACAGATTTAATTTCTTATAAACATTATCTTCATATGTTTATAAGACTTGAAATAGTTTATGTGATGTTTTCTGTCTTGTTTTAAATTATATTTTTTAAACATTACTTGCAATACTTGCTCTACAACGAATCTGTTGAAGGCAAGAACTACAATTCCCAGAATCATCTTCCTTGGCTTATCTTAGAATAGAGTTGGTCAAAGGGAGAACTTGTGGGATATTTGGGAACAGGAGTGAAAATATTATACCTTGTTCTTCAAAGGCCCCTTTGCTGTCAGATACTATGGTAAATGATATAGATTTGCCAAGTAAACTTAGCTTGACTTTGTTCTCATCTTCTCCACAACCATGTCCAAGTTTCTAGTTTTGCAGGCAAGTATTAGCCCCAATGCCAATGCTTCCCTGGAAACTCACACACATTACCTGTGAGATAAAAACTTTCCATAGACTTCTCCTCAAACTTGTCCTTTAAATCCTACGTTCAGAGTCCTATTAGTCCACAAGCACCAGGAGTTCAGAAAAGAAAGTGAGTGTGTTGTTAATTATCTGCCTCTCCCTTTAGTTTCTAGACCAAGTTTCTCCTACAGTTGCTAAAATATAATTCCCCTCATTGATCCTTTATCCCATAATGCCTATCATGCCTGTTCTTCTCTGATTGACACCATTCCAATTGTGAAATCTTTCCGTGCCTATCATAGAACCAAACCAACTCAAAAATTAGATGAACACACACAAAATAATGGCAGTAGTGAAAATGAACTTAGACACTGAATTTTTAGTTCTTGGTTAATGCCAATGGAACAAAGTATTCTTTGATGTTTTCATAAAATTATTTTGTTGTGTTTCATTGACAAGAAAGTCAAGTAAAGTCAAGTATCTCTTTTGATCTTCCTTCTAGACTTTCCCCAGTCAAATATATAACCTCCTATTTACTCCCAAGGAAATCTTCTTGAAACAATTTCATCAAGTCTACTGATTACAAACAAATTGGTAGTTTCATTAATTACCCTCTTATTGCTGTGATAAAATATCTGACAAAAGACAACACAAGGAAGAGTTTATTTCCACTCACAGTTTTAAAAAGGATACAATCCATCAGGGACAGGAAGGCATGGCGGTGGAGAATGGTAGCCCTCACACTGTGTCAGAAGTGAGCAAGAGAGAGATGAGTGTAACTGCTCTGCTCACCTTCTCCTTTTAATTCAATTGGGGACATCAGCCCAGTGAGTGTTGCCACCTACAGTTGCCCACCTACAGTGGGACTTACAACCTCAAGTGAACTTCTTTGGAAAGAAATGTGTTCCCTTGTTTAATTTGAATTTTGTCAAGATGATAAAGAAGATACCACCATAGTGGCTGTACTCTGCCTAGCAAATAAAATTCAATTTACTGAACAAGAGAAAGTCCTTTTGCAAATCTGAGTATTTATTTTTAGAACAATAACTTTCAGACTCAACAAGTAAAATGATCAAACTTCTGGTTGAAAATACAGGAGCATGGCCATTAAGATATATATAAGATTCTTAAAGAAGATACCATAAACTCAAACCATAAAAGAAAATATTGATAACTAGGTTATGGTGAGTAGAAAAATAGACTTCCCTCCCTGGTATCCACATCTGAGTCCTCCAGATCCAATGGCTGTGTTAATGTATATTATACAGATAGTGTGTATTTTAGAGTATATAAAGTATATATAATATACTATCTAATAATTATATATGTATATAATATGTAGCTTAAATATCATATATATTATATGATAATATATTCTATATTATCATCATATACTATACTATATAGTATGTAAAATAAACATATCAATAATAAAGTGAAAAAGACTTACATGTGAAATACTTGCAAGGACATGAGGCAAATGGAATGCTCAAATGTTAGTAGCTAAGTATAAATTGAAGAGACCATTTTGCTAAAATCCACTATACCTACATATGTTCATATACACTAACCTAGTTCTATGCCAGTGGTGTAGTGATCACTAAGCATCTATGTGGCACTGGCTAGAGGACCACACACAGATAACAACATCCTCACATCTCAAGCTGTACGTGGAAAGGGGCATGGTGACTCTGTGTAACCTGTGCACATCATCCAGTGTGCTTCAAATCATCTCTAGGTCCCTCACCATATTCACTGCATTGTAGATGCTAAACCAATGGCTTTCTTGCTCAGAAAATGATGTCATGAAAACATGTTTGTACGTGTTTAGTACTGGCATATTTATTTCTGAATAGTTTCTATCCAACATTGGTTAAATCCACAGATGTAAAATTAAATATGGTCAAGAGAAATTAGTATATGTCCAACAAAAGATATTGTAAGGACAACTAATGTAGCTGTATTCAAAATCGGCAAAAATAGAAGAATGAGAAATACTTCAAAATAATTAAGGATAAACTGCCACTTTAATTCAATAAAATAATATATTGGGATTTTATAAATCAAAACATGCTTTGTATATATGAATTCTCAATGTCATTTTGTTGAACTACGTAAACACAAAGTGTACATTCCAGACAAGTCCATATATATGAATTTCAAGAGCTGATACAACTGTTTAAGAGCTGTTAAAGAAGCCAAAATAAAGAATGATTCTAGGGAGAGAGGGTTGCTTTCTGAGAAAAGTCATGAAGTAAATGCAAAGAGTACTTAAAATGTAACGTAACTTCACATAGATCATTTAAACTTCAGTAAACTCAACACTAAAATATTAGTTCACATGACTTACTCCATGTTTGTTATATTTTAATTAAAAAGAGTTAAAAAGTACATAAGATAGTATACTCAGGTTGCTGGATGTGGAAGACAGGGATTTCCCATTACTAAACAGCTAGGGTCTGGCACAAAATAATGTTTAGTGCTCTAAATTTCTTAAATCTACAAAGTAAGGGAATGGTAACCTAATTTTGATTGAACAATAGACAAGACATTGAATCCTTATAATTTAAGCATCTGTTTCTCCTGTAGCCAGGTCTTCAGGTACATGTCTGTGTTAAGTGAGAAACACAGGAGGCAGCTATACACTATAAATGACTAGGACCCTGACTCCAAATGTTGGTTAATGTCACCTAAATTAACATCTCATCTGTACCACCCATGAATACTGTATGCTAAAGATAAACAACACATCTCTCTCCTTTATTCCTTTACTCTAGACCCCAGACTATTTTCTATTTGGCTTTTTGAGTACCAGCATTTTTCTATAATGCAATGTAGTCTAAAACCAGACATGTCACTTCTAAACAAAAATTCTCCAAAATATAGCAAAAAGAAAAATTACAAAATTAAAAACAAAAATATAAAACAGAAAAAGTAAGATGTTAAAGGTGTCATTCAATGACAGAGCACTTGCCTTGGGTGGCACAAGAGCTTGGATTCAGTGCCCAGTACTACAAAAATAAAAAATAACAAAACAGAGCAAAATTAAAAGAAAGTTCTGTACTCAAGATTAATGTTTTACTTACTGCTATTACCTCATCGCCGAAGCCCGAATAAATTAGCTTGTCCCATACCTTCTGTCGTGTGTCTTTCTCTTGATGATGGATAAGGGTGGCAGGAGAGGAATAGTAATAAACAGGGAAGCTATTTTTAAGATGAACAAGTAACAAGCTAATAAGTTATATTGTCAACAGTTCAACTCCCTAATCCTGCTTTTATTCCTTTCTTGCCTTAAATAAAATCCAAAAGTATTGACAAAAGTTAAGCAAAGTTGTCTAAAAATAAAGTCTAAACACAAATCAGTAGACCTGAACCAACTTTCTCCAATCCTATCTACCCAAACTCCATATCTATTGTTTAGTATTTAATCACACAATACTCTCAGTGAGCCAGGCACATTGCCTTAAAAGCACTAGAAAGTTAATAAATATTTTTTGAATAATGGAATGAATACACACATTATCTAAGGGTGTCAATCAATATCCTAGATTATTATTCTCCTCGTCTATACCTTTGAATTTTTTTCTTTAGGATATATATATTGAGATCTTTGTGAACTATCTACTCATTCCAAGTTCAAGTTCTCTCTCTCTCCTTGGTACTCTCATAGATTTATTTTTGTCAGTACTATTAAAAAAAACAACACTATATCCTTCTTTGTGGTCTATGCTAATATTATCTCCTCTGATGAAGAAAATCAACCTTCTCCATCATACTCCACAGAAGTAGATTTCATGTATTCAAAACCTATTTTTGCTTACATGTTGTATGAATTTTCCTGGCAGGTATAAACAAACATCCATTTACCCTAGATAGGGCACTGATGACAAACCATAAAAGCATTCCACCCAAGTCTAGGTTAGTGACTCATGAGCTTATTGAAATTACTTATAGGAGTGGGTGAGGGATTACTTACAGGAACACAGAAGACTCAAAGGAAATAGCATCACCAAAAAGCTTACACCACTGTGGGTGTCAGTTTGTAAAAGATGAATCTTTGGAGCACTTTTCATGATTTATAGGCAGTTCACAGGTAGTAGAGTCTCCCCTCTCCCAACTTGAAGAGAAATCTAATGAGTGTTGTAAGTTTCAGCAATGTCCTAAGATTTGTAATTTGTTCCCTGCTTTAGTCTTGCCAGTTTTGTTTATTTCCTGAGTCTTGATGGGCTTCTACAGTGAGGAAAGTTTCAATTCAGGAAAGTATTGATGTACACCACTTCAAAAGTATACTTCTGCCTCACTCCTTACATCCCATTGTTTTATGGAGAAAAGGTGACTCTGCTTTTTATTTTGTTTAAAATTTTAATATAAAACTAAATAACTTCTCATGTATATATTGCACATTGTTAAATGTGAATTTTCTTGTTTTCAAATCTATCTTTGAATCTCTTCTTATATATGCTTGGCCTTTACTGGACATTTCCTCAAAATGTAGACTTGAATCTTTTCAAATGTATATTGTAAGTTTATTTATTTGTGAGTACAAGGGCTTCCTTCATCTTTGAATCTAAAAGTAACACCCAGAAAGATCAGGAGAATGTTAGTTATTGGTTTTTTTATTATTTTCATTTATAAAAAAAGACACTGTATTAAGAAACATAGGGAGCTGGAAAAATGGCTCAGTAGCTAAAAGTATTTGCTGTCCAAGCATGAAGACTTGAATTAGAATCTGCAGAATCCATATAAAACTTGAATGCATAACAAGTGCCTGTAATCACAATGCTTCTATGAGTAGACTAGAAGCAGAACTGGGAGAATTCCCAGAAACTCACAGGCTAGCTAGCCTGGTGAGGTGCAGAATAAGGACCAACACCCAAGGTTGTCCTCTGACCACATAGGCACCTTGGCACATTCATGCCTGTATTCACATATATGAATGTGGGCATATACATATATAAATTAACCAATTAATGAAAAATATAGGCCCAAACATGGTGGTTCACAACTGGAAATCTAGCATGAGGAGAATTGTGGCTAAGACAAAAAGAATCATTACAATCCTGTTATCAGCCTACTCCATATGGGTCTAGATCAACTAGGACAAGATTGTAAGATCTTATCTTAAAACAAACAACAACAAAAGAAGCACAATTACCTCTCAATTAGACCCCCTTTTCCCTTTGTGGTCAAATTTTTTTGTAATTTTCAGCCTGTGGGCTTTTTGTCATAACAGGTGGTGACACTGACAGAACTTGAAAACAGCATGGACCTTGGTGGCAGTGAGGTGGAAATTAAGTGTATTGGAAAGTCCTTTAGTGTCCTATGGGCCCTGGAGAAAAAGCTCCAGTCAGAGTTGTAGTTCCAAATGTCTTCTGTTCTTTCAAGTAAGAATCACAAACTGTATCTCTTTGACACCTCTATTATTCTTCTCTCATTCATTAAAAAAGGAAAGAACAAAAAGATGTTAAAATGAAGGCAAAGTTTTAAAAATATTTGAGTCACATATTTATATTTATACCATTCTCATACAAAAGTACTAATAGCAATAGACCATTGAAAGAAATAACACAGAATAAGTCTGGAGAATCTACAAAGACATGGACCTCAAGGGCAACATCTTTTGTGTCTGTATACAAAGATGTCCCACTAGGTTCCAAGCTGCATAGGAGCAGGAAGGCTGTGCTAATCACACATGACCAGTATTTAACCACCATGAATCAGCTAAGTTCAATAGCTTAGAATCAAGAAAGCAAAGGAAGGAAGAAAAGTGGGGAGGAGAGATAAAAAGAAGAGGTATTTTGTCCTATTTCATATTGAAAGCAAGCCTTTTCCCTTTGAGCAGCAACAACAATATAACAAAATATTAGCCCTAGAAAACAATTTGACATTATTTTCTCATGCTTATTTTTTATTGACTTAAACAAACCTTACTAGAGTTATCCTGTCTTTTCATTTTATGTTTTTCTTAAAATAATCATTATTTCCTTGAATATTCCAAAATATTCATTCACATTAATTGAGATTATTTCAAAGGTCGCTTTCAGTATATTTTCTCAGACACTGTGATGTAAGGGAAGAGATAACAAATGCTCAAGATTTTTCCAAGGTGTACAAACTCTTCCTTAGAAGCTATATCTCTGAACAGAAACACACAGTTTTCAACATCACTTAAATGCATGTTATTATGGCTTGGGAATATTGTGTGATTGGTATATACAACTTAAAAATGATGCTGATTAGGAAAATTCTCCTTTAACAAACAAACATTACACCAATTGTCTGAAATGTAATTTGTATTGCTATGCTACTGTTGTCTTCAAGGTTTAAAAAAAGAATGTTTACTCCATATTTTTAATTTTTTCCATTTACTTTTTTCCATTGGTTTCAAATGAATAGTCTTTATGCAAAATACAGATAAAGTTCAAAACCATTTAAACAGGAATATGTGTGGAACTCGGTGAGGCAAGTTTACTTAAAACAATGAAAAATCATCTTCCTCCTGTCAGTTGGCCACACCAACTCACAAATTTATTTTCAATGTAGTCCTCATAGCAGTATGATTTTGAATAACAACATGGACCAAGACTTATCCTGAGGCACATAAAGCATTTTTTGATACATATATTCACAAACAACATCCTTCAGAAGACAAGGGAACAGTGAAAGTTCTAAGAAAAGGGAAGGAATGCTTCTCAAAGTTTAGTAGTTGAGATGAGTTGCTAAATTCTACATTACAACAGTCTATGTACTTTGCATGAAAAAACTACATAGTTTTATTCACCATGCAGACAAAAAGTCCCTTTGAACACTCTCTATTTGGGGGTAATTTTCTGACTCAAAGAGTTTGTCTTATTTCCCCAGGGATGCTTTAATCATTTCTCTCTTTTACCCACCGAAGACCTCAAAGAATCCAGTTATGTGTCATGAAAGCACATATGTGCCAGATACATTCAGAACATATCTTTCCTGCTAAAGAGTTAGGAGGAGAAGAACAGGCATTTGTAAGTTGAAGGAGAGCTTTCCCATATATTTGAGGACAGAGTCTTAAGATGCAATTTCACAACAACTCCTTAATATTCGTTAATGGATCAGTGCCCCATGCCAAAGTATTATGAATCTCAGTTATTTTTTTCTCCATTTCACAGTTCAGCCAAGGGGCATTTTTTGGAGAAATAGCTGAAATCTCAAAAAGCTTGGTGGAAAAATATGCATTTAAAATAAACTAAGACCAGACCTGCACAGCTAGCCCAACCCAGGCAATGTCTAGATTGGACAAAATGATATAGTTCATGACATATAAGCAATTTCTATGTGTTGTTGAGCCAGAATTTTAGCTCACACTGCCTTATAGAGCACCCAGGATAGAACCACAACCTTTTCTTCTTGCATTTAGCTTTATTTTCATTTTTTGATACTTCTGTCTCTAACTCTCCGTATTTCAAAGACCTGAACTAGTGTATCAAAAATTCAGTTACTTCACTAATTTACATTAATTTTTTGTCTATACGTAATCACAGTTTGTTTCTGTTGCTAGGAAAAAAATACCTGAGAGTAGATAATTTGTAATGAGTGGAATCATCCGTGGTTCACAAGGTTTTATTTCTTGAGGTGCTCTTGAACCTAGGACTTGCTGTATGCTAGGCAAGCACTCAGCCACATAGTCTTCTAGAAACGAGAATGCATTCCTTATCGTTATCGCTCTCATTCTTTATGATACTCAAAAGCCTGGCTCAGCCTCTGTACATTTCTATGAAATGAGCAGGTTAGACAAATTTCTAGTTTCTCTAAATACTAAAATTCTCCTAAACCTTTATTGGCTAGTCTGACTTCTCAAAGGTGAAGAATTAAATTAGCATACACCAGATTCAAATTACTATTTCCATGCAGCTTCTTACAACAGCTAAAATATAGAGTCATCTGATAAGTAGAGACAAAATGCAACACACATGTATCATGAGGTACTATTCGCTCATATAGAAGAATGAAATCCTGGAATTTACCAAAAGATGGACGAAATTAAAAGACATCAAGTTAGCTAGAATGAGCCAGGCACAGATAGGCAAGGATAGCATGTCTCCTCCCATATGTGAAATGACAACAGCAAAAAAGTCATCCTGAAAATAGAAGAGAGATTAGTGGGGACTTTTGAAGAGTGGTGACTGGGAGTTAGGGGGAAATAGAATAGAAGATAAGTGGATGGTTATGATGATGCATATCGTATATATGTGTGGAAATACATTTTTATTGATTATTACAGTAAATATATGTCAATGACAAAAAGGGTTGCTTAGGGGAGGGGGAGTATTACCAGTCCAGTTGGAAAAATATCATTTAAACTATATATGTATTCATACACTGACTTACATATATTAAAAGTATTTTAGGTAGACAGTAGTATAATTACTTATGACCTTTTCAGACAACCTAGCTGTTCTTTTACCCTCCTCAGTCCTTCTGTATTTGTCTCCTTCCCCATTCCCAAATTAGAACCCACCCCATTTTTTCTCATATCTCCCTTCAGATTACTTTGCTGACCCTCCCACTGCAATGGTTCCTTTTTATTTTCCTGATTTCTGCAGTTATTCCAGGTTATACAATCATACCTCAAGATGAGGTATACCTAGGAGCCTAGGAGCCTCAGGTTAGAGAGAACACACAATGTTTGTATTTTGCTGTCTGGGTTACCTCACTTAATATGATATTTTCTGATTCCATCCATTTACTTGCAAATTTTGTGATTTTATTTTTCTTTACAGCTAAATCATATTCCACATTTTCACTATCCATTCATCACTTGAAGGATATTTATACTATTTCCATTTTGTAGATATTGTGAATAGAGCAGAAATAGAAAACAGTTGAGCAAATATCTGTGAAGTGGAGCGTGATGCCCCCTAACACCAGGCATGAGAAGCCCTCTTTTGAGTTGGTCATCAGGTTTGTCCAAGAGACTCCCAAAACACTATAGGCTATTGCTGTTGCCCTAGGCTACCACACTTCCTAAGGTGAAATGTAAGTCCCTATTGCTGAAGACATCATGCACTTCAGACAAAAGACCCAGAGATCCCTAGCTGGATCTGATCTGAAAGTCATCTCCCGTAGGACTAACTTTCATGGTGTCAAAAGGCATTATGTGAGCTTCCAAAGGAGGAAACCCACTAACAGTCTTACCCAGCTATTATGTCCATAACCAGAACAATGAACAATATGCAGGATAATCTTAAGGGTACAGTAGCAGCTTAAATACCTTGGTAGTAAATAACAACTCTCTAATTGGACTTAAGACCTGCACAATAAGAGGGAATTATGCCTAGTATTGAAAACCTAGCCAACTACCTAGGGCTAATTAAACCATTAATTTTGGAAGAGAACATACAATTGTAACTTTCTTCTTTTTAGATTCTTTCTAACTAATCATTATGATGCATTGTGTATGTAGTGGTTAATAAAAATAACTCACATTTGCTCAACAAGGACATGTGTTAGAAGTGGCTGTTTACTCTTGAGATATTTGTGCCCCTATTGCACTACTGGGAATTTTTGCTATAGTTCACAAGGTTCATAGCCATAAGTCAGAGCTATTCGAACATGCCCTAAACAGAAAGCTAGCCAAATGCCTGTCTGCAGAAAATGGACCAGTAGATTATGGTACATTTATACAAAGTGCTACAGTAAAGAGTACAATAAGAATGAATAAGCTTAATTGCATACAACAATATGAATGAATCTTACAAACATAATTTTTAGTGGGAGAAGATTGACACACAAAATATTGAACTCTGTGATTCCATTCTATAAAGTATGAAACAAGGGAAGACAAAATGATGTAGTCAGATGTTTAATCACCCTTGGGAGTCAGCAGATTGTGTCTTCAAGTGGCAAAAGCGTATGTATGTATGTATCTGTGTGTGTGTGTGTATGTACACGCACCATGTGTGTACATCAGAGGTCATCGACATCATGTGTCTTCCTCAATTGTTCGTCACTTACTGTTTGAGACAGGGTCTACCACTGACCTTGGATTTTACTTATTCAGTTGGATTGCCTAGCCAAGAAACTCCAAAGATTCTATGTCTCTCTCCCCAGCCTCAGGATTACAGGCACGTGTTGCTGTTCCCAGATATGGGGTTTTGAGTATCTGAAGCTAAGTCTTAATGCTTACATCTTCCCCAGCCTTTTCTATACTTGATCTGAGTGCTAATTAATAGAAGTGTTAAACTTACGAAAACTCAAGAGAATCCAACACTATAGGATATATGCCCCTGTGTATGTGTTGTAAATGTTCTGTTCTATTCTATTCTATTCTATTCTATTCTATTCTATTCTATTCTATTCTATTCTATTATTTTGAGAGAATGTCTCATGTAGCACAGGCTAGCATAGCCTCAAACTTGCTATGTATTGAGGATGGACTTGAGCATTCTGATGGTCCAGTCTCTACCTTTCAAGTACTGGAATCAGAGATATGTACTTCTATGTCCAGTTTTACATGGCTCTAAGGACTGAGCTCAGTGCTTGGTACATGCTAGGCAAGTCATCTGCCAACAGAACTATATCCCCAGATGTATGCTTTAATTTTTTAAAGTTTAATAAACTTAATTATGAAAACAAAATAAGGCATAATATTTGAAAAGATGCTGACAATATCCAATAGCTAATCTTTATTGTTCTTCCTTTGTGCAAGGTGGCACTTGCTGATGAGAAGATCATTGTGTCCTCTGTCTACAGTCATGAATGCACATCCAGGATTCCAATGCTGCAGTCAGTGTGATGACTTAAATCTTGGCTCTGCTTATTTCTAGATTCTTGGTTTTCTGTTTCCAGTGTTTCCCATGTTTTCTGATTACTTCTTTAATCCTCAGTTCATACTTAGATCTATATTTTAAAAAAAGCAATAATAGCAGCTCTGTCATAAACCTAGGATAAGGATTAAGTGAGCAAACCCTTGAAAGTACTCAACCCAACATCTAGCAGACACTGAGTGTTCTATAACCTTTACTAAATTAGAATGTATGGATTACTTTGCTTCAAAATCTACACCTTTTGTAAAATGAAGCATCACAAGGTAGTCTACAAATCTTTTCACATTTCATAGGTCAGGAATCAGTGAGAGAGACATGTGAGACTCCACATAGGAATGGACAAGCTAACACTGGAGGAAATGTCATCCATCCCACCATGGACAATGATAATTGCATAACGGCACAAATGAGCACAGATATATTTAAGACACCCAAGCAACATATCTACGCCATTATCCCAAGGTTTTCCAAAATTAAAGTTAAGATAAAGGGTAAGGACAATTGTGCTTCTCTGAATACTGCCATTTGGGACAGGTTTGAATCAAATCATCATGTATATACGTATGGCTGCTGATCAGGAACAGAGTATCTATCTAGTCTGAGAGCAACTATCACATAGTCTATTTTCTCTCACTGTAACAAAATATCTGAAATGTGGTAATTTATAAAGAATATCAATTTCTTTGGCTACAGTTCTTGAGGCTGGGAAGTCCATGAGGATGGTGCTAGCTAGCATCTTGCTGCGTCATAGCAGAGCTATGCTGAGACAGAGAAAGTTTGCTAGCTTTAGTCTTTCTTCTTATAAAGTCACCAACACCACTGTAGAGGTCCAATACTCAAGCTCTCCTGTAACCCTAATTGCTTCCCAATAACTCCATGTCCAAGTATCATCAACATGTAAATTTATGAATCCAGTTTCCATGAATTCTGGAGAGAAACATTCAAACCATAGCAGTTGCTTATATCATCTACTCAAATGCTTCCTTCTAACTCAGTGTTCTCACCTCTATGAGGTTATTATTAGCAGCATGCACCTTACAGCTTGGTGTCTAAAACAGTTAATGTCTGTTAAGGGCTTGCAATTCTTATACCATACTGAAAGCATTTACAGCAATTTGTAAAATAGTGAAGAAATAAAGTATTCAAGGTTTACTCTGAGCAAAGCTGTTAAGTCAAAACTTTGTTCTACCTTCCCTAGGTTGTTTTCAAAGTGTTTCCACCTCAGTCCCTCTAGATCTCAAATGTATGCAACTTTGCCTCTAGTAATTCAAAATGCTCCCTGAAAAATATTACACCCAGACCTGCCCTCCCCCATCCCAGATGCTGTCTAGGAAGCCTTGCTAAATTAACATACGATACGCTTCCTTCTACCGCATAGTGTGACAAATGTGACTCTCTCTAATCCATAGTGATGGCTGAACTTTTCTCAGGCATCCAACATTTCTCCTCCTAACAAAGTCTTCTGAAATCTGCTTTATTGCCTACTGAGGAGACACAAAAGATCAAAACTCTTCTCAGTGCCATTTCTTGCCAATGGCAGATATTTTCCATCAGAACAACCATTCTCAATAACAACAAACAACGGCCCCCCTACTTCCTGATTATTTAGGAACTGCCGACTGAAAAATAAAAAATAATCCTCTCTATTCTACTTCTTCATGTCCAAATGACAGACAAAAAAAAAAAAAAGGAAAACTTAGAAGAAAACGTTGTGAGTCTTCTGTTGGGTTTTAATTTCCCCAGGGAATAGTCAGGAAACTGCTGTGTGCAACCCATGCTTCCCTGTGTTGAAAAGCTTTCTATTTCTCAATGTTCTGTAAGCATAGAAAACATTCCCTCACTCAGCCCTCATTCTCAATATCCCTGATTGATTCCAGGAGCAACCACATGACATGCATTCATTTTGTGTGTGCACATACACATTCAAGTGAGTATGTGCACATGGAACTATACTGTCTCCCTTACTTCTGGCCATGTAATATATTTTCCTGTTTAAGTTATTTTTCTTTTAAGATTGTTCTAATGGCCCAATATGTAAAACCCGGAATTTACTGGAAGCCTTTGGATCACAAAAGAGTTCAGAGATGAGGCTTTGTTGAATCGTGTCAGTTTTTATTGACTGCATAATATATAGGCATCATGGAAATAAAGTGACAGACATTCTACAACAGTTAAAAGAGCAACCACCCATGGAGTATGCTGCCACTGCCTTTAGGAAGTCTCAGTGAATCTGCACTTGTACTTTAAAACAAAATGCGTATGGGCAGATTATGACAGACAGAAGGGAGATTAGTATGTTAAGAACATACAGAGTGGTGGTTAACCCCAAAGGTCCAAACCCTTTCTCTCCTCTTCCTCCAGAGGCAGCTGACCTACCAGTACATTACATCATGGATCCATTAGGGTTTGACCCTCCACTCTGGGTCCAGGTGTTTCAGGAATGTTCTGGTGATTATGGGTACTCCCCCAAAGCCACCATGCACTATGCCTATGAATCAAGGAAATCATCATAATGAGTAGAAACTTGAAGATTGACTTAACAAGTTCACCATATGATGCAAACCTGCACCAATAAATGGCTCAGAAAGTCCAAGGAATAAATGATTGCTCACATACAGAAAGCATTTCAACATGAACGGAACAAGGTATGGACCAAATAATAGCTCAAGACCTTCACACAGAGCTTTCTCGTTCCTTTAACCTCTGGGAAGGAAGGACTGTTTAAAATGCTTACTAAACCACTACATAGATGGGGATTCTTATGGACATTTTAAATGTGGATATGCACTTTATCACTAAGTTGTTCTAAACAAAAAGACTAAATATTTAAAGTGCCCATATGTCAGGCTGCCCAGACATGAGGTCACTGTATAGGAGTCATCAACCTTCATGCCATCACCTCTGCACTGAATCCTACTTGAACTGGTTCATCATTTGCTCTGGCAGAAATCCATGACCAGCCTTGACTCCACTCACTATATTTCCATTCAAACCTCAACACAATATATCTCTTGGCCCTCCAAACCCAAGTTCCAAATATCTCATGCTTTCATGTTCCTCAGCACCAGGAAGAAAAGTAAGATAAAACATGAACTGCTCAACCTGTGTGGAGAAAAATCAAATCAAGCTTCTGTACAAGAATGGCTGAAGGTAAGATTTCCTTAATCAGAGCAGAAGGCCCCTGGCATGCAGTCGATGCCAAGCCTATTTGGAAGACATGAAAAAAAAAAAATCTGAGACATTGTGACAGTTCCACCTGGCAGTCAATACCAACAGCCAACCTTGTAAATGAGTTGCCTTGAATGTTTCAGGAAAATGAGCCTCCAAATGGCAGCAGCCTCTGCCAATCAATAACACAAGGCAGAACTGCTCCTCTAATTCCATCAACTCACAGAACTTCCAGAGGTAATAGCCAGTCACTGGTGTATTCAGTCACTGAATGATAGTCACAAATACTAATAGTCAGTTGTGACTGACAATAGGTTACCAAATGATAGAAAATGGGAGAATTTTAAAGAACGCATTGAGCATTATGAATACATTTTTCTCTAATTTGTATCCTCAAACAAAAGTTAATGTGCTTTTCGAGTATGTCTACATGTCATGTGGCTGTTGAGGTGAAATACTGAGAGAGATACATGGACCTTTTCTGAACTATACATGTAGTATCTACCAGAAATTCTTAATATTTAACACAAAGCCACTATTTTCTCACCCTTGCAAAAAGAAATTCTAAGCTTTTTACTCTATGAAATCAAAAGCAAATTTTCAAAATATGGCAAAGTGAGAAAAAGAAAATACAATGTGGAAAGAATTTCCAATGATATATAAATTGCTTAATTTTGTGGCTGGGACAATAGTTCAACAGCTTAGCTCTGGTTGTTCCTCCAGAGCACTGGAGTTTGGTTCTCAGTACCCACATGGCAGCTCACAACTACTATCCAATTCCAGGGCATCCAACATCTACTTCTGGCCTCTGAATTGCATGCATGGTGTATAGAAATACATGCAAGCAAAACACTAATACACATAGAAAACAAACAAGTAAACAAATAAATAAAACTTTTTTAAATCTTAACATCTGAAAATCACTGAAATTTCATGGTTAACTCCATATTCTTCTCCCCACAACACTGCCTGCCAACTGTCACTTTAAAGTATGTAGTCCCTAAGGATTCACCAATGATTATGCTATCCTTAACAAAAATAACAGTCTGTATCTAAACTCATGCGTGTATAATGACATGATAACATAGCCTGGGTTCCTTAGCATACAGATTATATGTCAAGGCTGAAGAAAGAGGGTTGCCACATGTTTTAGGCCAACATTTGGTACATAGTAGATTTTAGGCCAGTCTGAGCTACATTAGGTAAGACTTTATCTCAAAATAAACAAACAAAAAAAATCTGACATGTTAGTAAATACATTTAGTGAGCTATTCCATTTTGATTTCAGGGACTATAACGTCCTGTAGGATTCCTGCATCTCCACCAAATCCTTTGGCCTCTGGGAAATGGCTGCAGTTGTTCTGAGTCACTGTCTCTTAACAACAATGTACAGCGCTGCCAACTTTGAGTGAATACAGTTATTTTCTCTCTGTAATTCAGATCATTGGCTGGTTTGCGTCCTTGACTGTCCTGCCCACATATTTAAAGACCATTTAACTAATGTTAGTCATGGAAGAGCCAGATAAGCACATAGCCAGACCTGTTTCCAAGCAGGAGTTTTTACTGAATGTTTTTATCCACCAACCAGATAAGCTACTTGGTGAGGCCATGAAGAACAGCATTGCTTTTCCACAAGTTGAATGGCCCAGATCCCAAGTCCCCTAATTGCATCAAGCAAACGGGCTTCTGCCTGCTCCTTCTTCAGCCAAACTCTGGTCCACGAGAGCCAGCCAGAATCCTAAACACCCAGTTATCTCCTCGTGTATTGATTCCTACAACAGAAATGAACTAGCCCTCTGCCCCAGTCAAAGCACCATAAAAGCCACAACACAGGCCATCCAATCACAGACCAAGATCCACCTTCAATCCCCAATGCTGACTTGAGCTAGAACTTTAAACTCAGTCTCAGAACTAAGCTGTTCATTTGATTTTTCTTTTAAAAAGTACTATTTAAATATTTGTTCAACTTCTACTGGAATATAGAGATATTAGTTTTCCATTCTTTAAAAGAATATAACCTATTTTCTTGTATTGACGGTACTTTTTCAATGAGAAAATTTATTAATAATAAGATGAAGCCATTTGGTAAGTGTATGTTAATGTAAACTGTGTATTCTTGGGAAATTGTGCTGTGTGTTTTAATTGAGAAAAACATAAAATTATTCATTGTGTCTATTTAATCAAGGAATTAAAATTCAGTAACAAAAATCAGCCATCTGTCATCTTCTGTAACAGAAGTTTTGCATTTGATTGACTGGCTTAATTATATTATGCTAGCTTTTTGAAATAACTTAATGAAGAGACGATTTGCAAAGTGTGGTTTAAATGGCTGAAGAATACAGGTTAATCTTGGTGCCGCATGCCATTAATAATCTCAGCCCTGCTCTGTGTCCCCAGACACTAACTGCATGGACAGCAACACCCAAGCTCTTCTGCTCTCTGGCTTAGATATAAAGGAATTACATATTTATTTTCCACAATGTCCCTCACCTCACTGAGTACTCACTACCACCTGCTTAGTTATAGGTCCTGTGGTGACCTTCCTTTACAGCTACAAATCATATGAGGCCGTTTATCTTCCATAATTCAAGCACTTGATTGCTCCATAAAACACCATTTGCTTACTTAGACCTTTACACAGTCCACCATTTCTAGTTCCTGGAGGTCTCTTGTTAGTTTCAATGATTCCTCCATGTTACTGCCTTCAAATGAAGACATCAGCTCTTCTTGGCCCTGTAGCAAGGACTGTGACATCAACATAACTGATTTTGGATTTTTCAGGCTCTGCAATTCTGTTAGCCAACTCATTAAAATAAACCCTGATTGATATATTCCTTTTATTCTTATTCCTACCACCTTTTCTTCTTTAAGTTGTTTTAAATGCCTTTTTTATACCTCCTGTGTCTGCGAGACCCCTGTGTTGTGTGCTGTGGTTTTTCACTTCACATTCCCCAGAGATAATCAATCCAGACTCCTTAAGGACTCATAATGTTTCTCTGCATTCCTATTTTGTCATCTTTTGCCTGTGACTTTTCTCACCATGCTTCCAAAATACACCATAATCTAAAGTGATAAAAGGGAAGAGGATCAAGGCTGGAGAGATGGCTCAGTAGGTAAGAACGCTTGCTGCTCTTGCAGAAGACCTGAATTCAATTCCTAGCACCCACATGATGATTCACAACCATGTGTAACTCCAATTGGAGGGCATCTGATGCCCTCTTCTAGTCTCCATGGGCATTGCATTCACTGTTGAACACACACACACATACACACACACACACACACACACACACACACACACACACACACCACATGCAGAAAAACTCAGATGCATAAAATAAAATAAACAAGTTTTCTTTTTAAGGAGCAAGAACTTTCTCCTGGCAAAGTTTAATTTAGAAATTAACTATATTCTCTAACTCATTTCCTACTGATCATACCCATGTCCACTAGTACATGCAAGTGAGATGGAGACATTAAAGAAATTTGATTTCCAATCTTGATGCTAAAGCGACATTCTAGATGCCATACCAAACATTTATTGCCTGTCATGTGTGCTCCTCTTGAATCTCACTTTCTTCACACACCATGACTGCTCTCACACCTCTTTTATACATTTACCTGAAACATGGTTGGAGGATCAAACACTTTTCTTACTATTTACCTTCAAGACTATTTTGTAACATTCATCCTAGAATATTGATCTAACATTTCAGAAGCCAATCTTCTGCCAAGGCAAGTTCCAGAAAGAACACAGATGGGAACTTGATAGACCAGGGAAATAAAATTCCTCTTACAGGTGGAGGGAATGAATTCTCTGTTGTTACATTTTGTGCCAGAACTCGAACTGCTGACATCTTTCAGCTTCAGGTGACACTGAGAGGCTCAAAGTCTACAACTACATTGTATAATCTGCATGTGTATAGAACCAAAATTCTAAAGAAAAAAAAATGCACTTTATATGTGTTTGTGTGTGTGATTTTTTTTTTCCACAAAATTTCTAGTACCTATCACTGCCTGGAAAAGACCTGCACAGAAAAATAAGACCTGAAACGTTGTTTGGAATGACTCCTGAACATAGACATGAGCATGGTCACAGTGAATTAAAACGTGTAGATAATAGACAGTGGGAAGTAGAACCTGACCAGGAGAAGCTGGCTGCCATAAGGACTTAATATATATGGGTCTGAGTGAAACTTGGAGAGATACACTGGTGGGTGGACAAACAATGTTTCCTTCATAGATATGTCACTAAAAGGATTCAAATGGAAAAAAATAAGACTTGAAAATAGAAGACAGACAGACATGAAAAAGAATGAGATCTGTAGGAGTAGGAAGGCAATAAGGTAGGGCAACGGGGTGTGTTGGAGACATGTGTGAAAGTGTCTAATGTTGAATGTAAAAAAAAAAGAGTTCTAGCATCATTATGATTGTAAAATGGCTATTTCACTCTTGAAGCACTTCAATCCTGCTTCATGTGGGTCTTACTGGGTGCCTTCAATAGTTCCTCAAAAGAGTTACAAATTTATGTATCACCAACTATATACACTAAAATTATTTACAATGTGGCTTATCTTAGAATCTGACTTAAGTGGCACTAAGTTCTCAATTTGCTCCCATAGTTATTTTTGTTATTCTTATAATAAGTTTCCTCTCATGAATGAAAGAATAACCAAACACACACACACACACACACACACACACACACACACAGACACACACACACACACAAAATGTAGTATTTAGAGACAAAATTTAAGGCAAGCATGGAAGGAGAGGGCTTTTGAAAAATCAGCTCTGAATTGTGACATTATTCCTAGACATCTCAAAATTCCTCAATATTCTCTTAGGTGCACCTTCAACACTGAAATGAGGGATGGGTATTTGAGTCAGTGACGCTGACTCCAAATACTCTAAGGTCAATGCTATAGACACACTTCCTCCAAATCCCAAGATCATCACATCACATTAAATGTGATGACCTAGGAGATATCTAGAAATTGGTTTAAGAAGATAAGAAGTCTTAATATCGTTAGGTGACATTGTGATTTTGTGAGTAAAAACATATTGATATCCCCATTAAAACATTTTGTCTTGAAAAAAATCCTTTGTGTGAGACTAGGGAGATAGTTCAGTGGGTAAAATGCTTGCAAAGAAGGCATGATGACATGAGTTTGAATCCCCAGCACCCAGACAAAATCCAGGCACTGTAGAGGTATGTCTGTAACCCATCACGGAGGAGTAGAAGAGAGCTGATCCCCTGGAGACTTCTGGTCAACCAGTCAAACCAAAATGTTAAGCTCCAGGTTCAGGTAGAGACCCTGTCTCAAACAATAAGGTAGAAAAGTGGTTGAAGAAGACAGCCAACATCAACCTCTACACAGTTCACCCTGAGTGAACACCTGCACACACATGTGCACACAACACATACAGCACATACATTTGCAAATGCCTTAATGTAATAACGAAAGATTGTTTTTCTATTGGACAAAAGATCCTATCATTTAACCCAAATTAATACCTTAAATAACATGAGTATTTTACATTTTTAATTGCACTTTATAACTTGAACACAACCTTTGTATCCAAATAATGAAAGTATTAATTTGTTATTTTCCACAGTGCTTGGTACACAATAAAATTTGGTAATTATTAGTACTGCTATACTTGAGGATTTATAAAGAGAAAAGAAGCCATGCAATCTGTGCCTGTTTATTGGTGTGTGTGTGTGTGTGTGTGTGTGTGTGTGTGTGTGTGTGTGTCAGTGTGTGGGTGTGTATGTCTGCACACACACGTGCATGATTGGGCACACTTGTGCCACATCATGCATGTGGAGATCGGGGGCTACTTTCAGGAATTAGTTCTTATTTTCTTACTATGTAGGCTCTGGAGATGGAACTTGGGTTGTCAGTCTTAGAGACAAGCACTTTTACCTACTAAGCCATCTCTCTGGCCCCCATTTCCTGTTTTGGTGCCTACACTCTTCAATTGCAACTAAAAACCAGACTCTTTCTGTACATCCTACCATGCCATTCCTCTTGAAATCAACTGCATCTTTCTTTAAATAGCCAAGTGTCAAGTGATTCACCACATCAGTAAATATTCTGAATCATGGACACCATGGAATGGGCATGGCAGACTATTGCTACCTGATTTGAAAATCAGGTGATGTTTAAAAGGCCAATATCCTAAATTGTGTGTTAGTAATAGACAGCAAAATTACAAAGCTAGTTTCTCTCATTCAAAATTCACATTTTAATGGAAGCATTTTCATAAGACAGGTAAATCTTTTCAGGTACCACCATGGCTCATTACTTTGCAATCTCATGCTGCTTTAGAGATCCAAGTCCACTAGATTAAAGGCACATATGTGAAGATCTGAATACACCTTAAATAATCAGGAGGCAACCTCTCTTAGAACAAAACTAGCTTCAATATTTCATATCATTAATAAATTTATAGAAGGGGGAAATGAAATCGAAATGAACAACAACAACAAAATGCAAGTACTTTTCCTCGGTTTCTGTAGCTAGAAAGGGATTCCAGACTCAAGTTGAAGGTTGCTGCCTACCTGAGTTCTGATGGCAATTCCTCAACCCACCAGAATAGTACACTGTGAGGATGTGATGGTCAGTTTAAGCTATCAAGTTGACACAACCTACAATCATCTGGGAAGCAAGTCTCCAAAAGAGATTGTCTAGATCAGATTAGCCTATAGGTGTGTCTATATGTGTCTGTGGTTGGGGGGGGGGGGGAGTCGGATTGTCTTTTTGGTTATGTTAATTAATGATGAAGACCCAGCCTAAAACTTATTGCATCATTCTCCCTGGGATAGAGTCCTAGAATACACACACACACACACACACACACACACACACACACACACCACACACATACACACACACGTAGTGGGTAGTGAAGTTGACTAGGTTTCCAGTACCAAGCACAGCTTCACTCTTGTAGAGTAGGACTTAAGTCCTATTAGAGAGCTGTTGGTTACCATCAAGGTATGTATGCCACTACAGTACCCTTAGGGTTATTAAACCATCACATGCTGCCCTTGAAATGGTGATCTTCCCTCCTTAGCTTCCATAGTGCTGGGATTATAGGTTTGCACCACATCTGGCTCCTAGTACTTTCTTTGAGCTAGATATCATTGTATGTGCTTTATATAAAACTATTTAATACCTTCAATAACCTTATAAGATAAGGAATACTATTGTCCCTATTTTCTAGTTAATAAAAACCACCTGAAGAGAAATTAAATATTTTTGCTCAGAGCAAAGCTAGCAACAAATTAATGATCTTAGCTTTCATGATTATCTAAAGGCAGATATTCTAATATCAAGAAACTTATAATTCTACTTTTTAAAAAGTTTTCTGAGGGGTAAAAGGAATGGGAAGAACTTCATTAAGGAAAAAGGTTAGACTGAACAGAAAAGTGACAGGCTAAATTAATAAGGAAAGCCTTTTACCTGGAGAGCACTGGAGTAATGCTGGCATCAGATACAAAGCATATGCTTAAATCTTACACTAATAATCTTTTTAACTTGATATCAGTCTTAGAATGTGAAAAATGTTTTGAACATTTTGATCTAAGAGTTCTGAAGTTATGCTGAAGATCAAAATAGACTTGTAAATGCCAGCTCAAACCCCTGTGTGGAGAGTGGCCAACACAACTCTCCAGAGGAAGTGTTGCATTTCACCTCCCTGGTAAGAACAATGGCTTCGCAGACGCAGATGATGTAGCTGGAACAGAAGCTTCTGGGATAACCACACACAGACAAAGTGACCAGTGGGTTTACCTAGGACTGTTTCAGGTTAGTTAGCACTAAAAGCCCCACATTCCAGGAATCCCCTCTCCTGTAAAAACCGAAGCAGTTGCCCTACTAGGACTGGAACTTATCTTAACCTTATGCACAGGCAGCCCATGTTAAAAACAGAACCCAGCAGAAAAAGGCAGCTCTCTCTATTCCAATGCTGCTTCTAACACTTTCAATACGATATGCGACACAGAAGTGCCACTCACATTCCCTCAGAGACCTCACTTTTCTCTGTCTGGAACGTGGGGGTAATGGTCCCTTCTTCCTTCTTTCTTTTTCTTTTTTTTTTTTTTTTTTTTGGTTTTTTTTTTCTCTTTTTTGAGACTTAAATGAAAAATTAAGGAAAGTTCCTGGAAGTGTGTCTGTCTTAAAATAGTTGTCCAACAGATATGGTAGCTGTTATGACTATATTCCAGGAATTAAAACATTAAACAGTAACTCAGTAAGTAACTATGTCTAGACAGGGGTTTTGTTTTGTTTTCTGGGTTTTTAAGTGAGGGATAGGGTATATCTATGACCATGTGTATTTCAGTTTGTAAAAAGTCAATTCACTCTACAGAATTAGTAAAAACCCATGTTGACTCATGCTCACTTATAAGACAGTACAGTTGAAAATTCCACTTATGAGTAAAATCAAATGACCTTTTACAAAGTAAATATTTTAAGTGAAGAAATAATTCCTATTATGAATGTAAGCATTTTTCTGTCTGATGTTTTAGGAATAAGGTACTATGTACAAAACAATTGCTTAAATATCTGATTATATCAGTTAAAACAAGACTCTTAAACTAACTGGAATTTTTATCTACTAAAGCTTGTTTTATACTGGACACATTTTAAAGGGTTATTTAGAAGAGGCCCAAGTTCTAAGTCTGTTTTTCAAGTTAACATGCTATGGCATGGATCTAAACTAAGATCCACTGAATCCTACTATTTTGATGGTTGTGTTTGATTTTTGTGTTGATATGAAACAATGCATTATTACCAATTATTCCTCTGGTGAATTTTGTTTCCTATGCTGCTGTCTAAATACTCACTTCCTATACTTTCTATACTTTAATTTTAAGTTACCTAGGAAAAAGTCATTTCAATTAGTTAAGCTCTTTTTTATTTTTATTTATTTATTTATTATGTATTATATATAAAAGAGTACATGATTGAGGGTTGCATACGGCAGCATACATGTGAAGGTGAGGACAACTTAGTAGAATTGGTTGTCCCCTTCCACATTCATGTGGGTGACAGGGTTACCCTGCATGCGTGGCACATGTCTTTACCCACTGAGATATGTGACCAGTCCTCAATTAGATAATGTCAAACAAAACTCCAATCTCCAGTTACTCGTCTTCTACTATAGAAGGTGTTAATGCACATCCCCCAAAATTCACAGAGACAGGTACTCTACAGGGGATCTAGTTTATTTACTTAGGAAGTCTTTTCCTACCATGAATATTACATAGGAATATAAATCTTCAAATCTTGCAAAAAAAAAATAAAAAGGTTTATCAGCAAAGTAACTTTTCTACTGTATTTTTAAGAATCATTTTTTATTTATTTCCATATATGCTTCAGTTTACGGCATGATACAGTTTAGGCTAAAGCACTAAAAGATGCTGAATAGAAATTTTGAATTGCTCAGAGAAAGTGTGAAATCCCATGTGTTACTAAAATCAAGGGACTGTCTTGATTTAAAAAAAAAACAAAATTCTGAGCACATTGTAAATGGATAATTCTTTGTAGAAAAAACTCCCCACCCACATTGTTCTCTGAAGCATGTCTCAAAGTCCAAACCAACCCTCCCATTCCTTAGCACAGAGAACATGTTGGTTTCTTATTCTCATCTTGCACTGTCTCTAAAGTCAAAGATGTCACATTCAGTCCTAGGACATTACAGGAAATGTGATCAAGATTCTTCTCGTTACTGTGACACAGTGTGAAACGAAAATCCCCCTCAGTGCATTGCTTGTATTCCTTTTTGAATATCAGCAATTTGAGTAGATTTTGCCAGTATGATAGGACATATTTGCCAATATGATAGTACATTACCTTTTATACTGTATTTTCTGTATTTCATAAAAAAATTCAAAGAAATAAAACCAGGTTCGATTTTTTTTCAATTAATACTTACTAAGATATTCACACTATTTCTACAGATAATATGACAAGTTTGTTTTTTTTTTAATTGAAATTTGGGGGAACTGGTGAGATGGCTTAGTGGAGAAAATGTTTGCTAGGCAAACCTGGTGACCTGAACTTGATCTCTGGTTGGCACAATGGAAGAGAAAACTTATTTCTGAGAGTCCTCTGACTTCCACATGCATGCCATGGTATCTGCACACCCACACTAACACACACACAATCCCTTTCACAATCACACAACAATAAAAACAATAATAAAAATTTAAATTTTCAAATAGAGATTTGTCAAAAACTGAGAGTACCTATTACTTTATTATTTTTAGTACTTCCTATTTCACATTTTACAGAATTTTGAAAGTGGGTTATTTAGTGAGAGAAGATAAGCATTTTGAACACTTCTAGCCATTTAATTTTAGTCTGCAACAATTTAAACTTTTAACATAGGAATGAACATCAACATTTTATTACTGAGAAAAATGTTAGGGGAATTAGTAATAGCTATCATCAAACAGAACAAACTTAAATTGCTCATGTTGCCATTTTAGAAAGCTGGCCTTATTGCAGTGCTATTGGAGCATTTTTTTAATTTATTGTTATTTATTGCAAATCCAAGACTTCTAATATAGCTAAGTAAAACATATTACTTATGTTAACAAAATATCTCTCATCCATTTGAGACTGTCTTAGCAGTGTTGTCCATAGGCTTGGTGGTTTTTTCATATGATGTTTGGTGCATGTTTCATAAATTCAAGTATAAATTGAAAGATTGTTCACTGTTTCCACATGCTTACTGGCTTGCCTGGCATTTTAGTTTTCCTTAAAACTAATTTTCTCTGATAACTTTCCTCTAACTACAAAATAGAAGTAGCATCTTTGATTCTGAGCCCTTTGCACACTGAAAATATGACATGCTAATGAGCATCTTCTGAATCTGTAACTGCCTGTGCTGAAATAAAGGATGTGTGAGCTAGCCTTGCAGTTTGAAGAACAGTGGTTAATACTACAAAGCATCAAGGAGAAGGCAATGTCTGCCCTCACTGCTGAAACACAAAGGAGTTTGTTACAATCACTCACTGACAGGAACATCACATTTTAACCATATAGCCTTCAACATCAGGAAGAAGTTAATGGGTTAGAGACAAAGTGAGCTGTGCCTAGAATTGAAAATTATAATTAATAACACACCATGGAGAATACACACCAGAAAATGTCAGCTGTGACTCAGACAGGCTGATGGGGACAGGCATTCATGAGGTGAAGCAGAGATGAAGGCAAAGATGAGCAGATATCACAGACAAGACCTCAGCTCCATATCAGCTACAAAACAAAAACTCAAAGTCTTACATGACCTGACAATGAACCACAGGAAGCATATTCCTAGAGATCATGTGGTGTACAGATGGTTCCCAATGACATCACGTTCCTATTCCTTGGAACTGTCCATGTTCTAGGCCACATCATAGTGCATTCCAGTAGAAATTAATATTATGGGAATGGGAGGTGGGGTTTAGCTGAATGTTAACTGGGCATGGGATGGGCTTTTGAAACCTCAAAGCCCACCTACAGTGACACATATTTCCCTAATGCTTCTCAAACAGTTCCACCGACAGGGTACCAAACATTCAAATTTATGATCCTATGGGATCATTCTAATTCAAACCATTACTCTATCTCCATGCCAAGCATTTACCAGTAACCCATCAACCCCTGCTCTTTACCTCCTGGGTCCCTTCTGGAATCCTCTTTCCCCTGGATAAGCACTACTCACTATCTCACAGTGCTTCTCACAGAAGCTTTCTTGGCTATTGACTGAATTCAGTTTCCCACTTAATATTTCCACTCATATACTTGTACTTCACAGCACCAGTGGGAAGACTAGCATAGCCCAGTAGTACAAAATGCCCCAAGATCAGCCTACTCCCAGCAGTACAAATCCATTCTCGCTGGTCTAATTCAGCCAATCTTGCTCTGCTGGACTATCCCAACTCCATCAAAAAGTCAGGGACAATATATTGTTACTAACTCCACTGCTTCTACTAATGTGTCTGACATAAAGTATATGTTCTAAGAAAACTTCTGTGACATGAAAACTTGTAAGGCCAACGCAAACCCTTCACACTTTCAAGCAATTCACTCTACATTCTAATTTTTATTTCTTTGTAACCAAAATGAAGGCTTGAAGCTACTACTTTGTAGTCTCCTCAAAAGTTAAGATGATGCTACTAATAAAAATTTCTTTCTGGTAGGACATTTAGGACATTTTCTAATCTGTATTTCATCTCTTTTTTTTTTTTTCTTGTGCAGTGCCAAAAACAGAACTTAGGGCCTTGTACAGCAAATGTTCTATTGCTCAACTACATTCCTAACTGTTTTCAGTATAAATTATAAATAAGTGGCAAAATAATCATACTGTATAAGAATGTAAATATAAGCATGCTGTAGTATAGAGGAAAAGAAGAAACAAGACAGATATATCATAAATTGGTTCACATGACTGGAGAGTCTAAGATCTGGGAAAGTCTTGCCTGTACCTGAAGGGCTTAAGAAGCAGAACTGATTGTATATGTTCTAGTCAAAGTTTGGGGAAATAGAGAAGCAATGTGTAAACTTCAGTCTAAAAGCAGGAGATGACCAGTATCTCAACTCAGGAGTCATGCAGGGAAGAGGAGATATGTCCCTTCCTGCATGTCTTGCTCTACTAGGGTCCTTAAAGGATTGGATAAGGTCAACATTGAGAGGAGGTGGATGCAGAGAGAACATTCTGCCTATCATACTTCACACTTAAATTTACTGAATGAAAGAATGGCGATCAGATAGTCTTTCTCCTCTTCTGGCCCAGGAATGTCTTAAGTGATTTCTAAAGGGGAGGTGGTAAAAACTGTCATGAGACAAGACCCAGAGCTATACATGCCAACTGAGTCAACCACCTACAGCACAGTTATTTTCCCTCAGATTAGAATAAAATAGAATGGAATAGAATAGAATGGAATGGAATGGAATGGAACAGAATCGAAGTTTCAACTGGGTATATTGGATACTAGATTACAGTTTTACAAGAGACTGCAGTGCTCAAATATTACAATAAGTTGAGCTCCCCTCCTGGCTCTCATCTTCTGTTTTATTTTTGTTGTTGTTGTTGTTGTTGTCGTGTGTGTGTGTGTTGTAAAAAATTAACGCCAACAAAGTAAATGGGTCATAAAATACCTTGTACGAAAACCACAGAGCAGAGGAGAAGTTAAATACGTCAAGGGTGGAAACCAGAGCAAGAATCTGCCCACATTCTATCTGAGAAGATTGAATTTGTAGCATGGGAGGAAAAAAAAATAACATGGGAACCACAGAGAACGGAACAATGTAAAAGAGGAAGGGAAAAGGAGAGGAAGAAACAGCTTATAGAAAACAAGAAAATGTGCCACAAAGAATAAAAGTTCCCCACCTGCCCACCTGCCCACCTGCCCACCGGGGCATCCACTTATGTAGAACATTAATCAAAAAAAAGAAGAAGAAAAAAAAATGACCCCAAGAGATTGCAGGTTTAATGAAACAATTTGAAGGACTAAACAATATCAGGAAAGACCTAATGAGTGAATATTTTAAAGTACAGGAAATGTGACAGGTATGACAGCAGACTAAATTACTCGCATGAAACAAAGACCAAGGTGGCCACAAGAAAAACATCTGTATTCTCTGACACTCTGACGCTAAGAAAATCTTTACATTCTTTTTCACTATATAAATATTTCTTTACGTGATTTTTTGTTTGTTTTGTTTTCTGTTTGTTTTGTTTTGTTGTTTGTTTGTTTGTTTTTTGAGACAGGGTTTCTCTGTTGTAACTCTGGCTGTCCTGGAACTCACTCTGTAGACCGGGTTGGCCTCAAACTCATAGAGATCTGCCTGACTCTGCCTCTTGAGTGCTGGGATTAAAGGCATGAGCCACCAGCACCTAGCTTCTTTATGTCATGTTTTCTTTTTTCAAATTAACTAAAATTCACCTAGAATCACTTATTTTAGTTATAGAAGGCCAGGACAAAGCTAAATTTTAAGCAATTATCCCAAAATAATCTTTTGGTGAAATACCAGTTTAATAGAAACAAATTTATTTATTGCTATAAATTATTTAATAGAAATAATAAATTTCTTGAGAACCAGGTGAGAGTGATTCACTACTCCAAATTATTTTTGCTGTCACTTATAATTAGAAAACATCAATTTGTAGACTTATCTATTGTTTCTGTATGTGTTTTTATTTTTACCCTATAACTTATTGAGAAGAAACAAGCTTTTAAAAAAAATGTTTGGTTTTTTGTTTGCTTGCTTGCTTGCTTGCTTGTTTAATGCATGTGAACAGGCAGTGTGTGCCACAGGAACTGTGTGGAGGTCAGAGAGATACTTCCAGGAGCCAATTCTCTCCTCCTGCCACATGGGTCCTAGAGATTGGACTCAGATCATAAATCTTGGTTACAAGCACCTTCACCTGCTGAGCCATCTTACCAGCCAAGACACCAACTTGACTCCTAAACATCTCTCTAACCACCCCTACAAACACATATGATCCTTCTATTTAAATTTTCCACTGTCCACTCTCATTCCTTGTTCTCATACAGGAACTAGGCCCATTAAATTGGATTCATTATAATTCTTGGTCAGCCATAATTACTGGAATAGATATATATTACAGTGTAAGCTTACCTGGTATGCATTAATTATTTAACAACAGAACACAAAAATGAGTAGCTACACACTTTCTACCATCCCGATCTTCTGCCTTTTCCTGCAGCACACACCCCCAGAAATAACCTATTCCTAACATTGTGTTTATCATTTCCCAACTCTGTATCAGCATGCTTAATAAAATGCTGTTTTAATTATTTTACCCTTATAAAGTATTAGTTCTATAGAATCATTTTGTCAAATACTCCCCCCACCATGTTTAGTATTTTAATTGAAGTATAGCATAGGATAAATAACCTGGACAGGAATTATTATTGCCACAATAACAAATCTTCATATCATTTGTAGTCAAGATAATCTTCATGCTGGGCAGTGATGACACATACCCAGCACTCAGGAAGCAGAGGGAGGCAGATCTCTGTGAGTTAGTAGCCAGCCTGGTCTACACCATGAGTTCCAGTACAACCAGAGTTACAACAGAGAAACCCTGTCTCAAAAAAAAAAAAAAAAAAAAAAAAAAAAAAAAAAAAAAAGATAATCTTCATTCACAGTGTACAAAGATTTGTTATTGCAAGAGTAATAATGCCTTGCCAAATTACTTATCCAATTCTGGTAAAGTCATCTGTGGGTACACAACTGAAGGCAATGGTTTCCCTGAATCTGTTAGTAGAAAGAGTGAGGCAGTGTAGGGTCAGAATCCCTGAGCCCCTCTTCCATCCGTGTCAGGGTGTTGATGGGATCCATAACTGCTGTGAGTTGTGACTGCAGTGGCTGTGTTTTCTTGCCCAAGATACAACATTCTGTCACTCTTTCCCTATCTTCTGGCCCTTACATTCTTTCTGTCCCCTTTTCCTCAATGTTTCCTGAATCTTAGAGAGGAGAGTATGTCTTGTTTAAAGTTGAGTATTCATTTGCACTTACTCTTAACACCTGTGCAGCCATGAGTCTGCAATTGCTACAACATTCACTGGGAAAAAAGACTTCTCTGATTAAGGTTGAGAGTGGTTATGCATAAATATAAATATTTAGAAGACAGTTTGATGCTGTCTATTTTATAAACAACAGTATTCAGTTCCTCCCTAGAGCCTATAATCTCTCTGGTATGTGGTTTTTGATGTTGTTGTTTGTCTATTTGTTTACTTTTATCACATTTACAGTATCAGGCATAGATTTCCTCTCGAAATATGCCTCAAATCCAACAGGTGATTTTGCCAAATATTTTTTTCTCATATTAACTTATTTATTTTTGAAACACTTCATGAAACTGTTATTTTAGCAGAAAATTTAATTCTGATATAATTTATGTAATTCCATATTAATTGTAACCATTAGTGCTATTTTAAATAATTTTCTTACTGATTTTTATGATGTTTTAGCTAACTTTGCTAGTTTGTTATTTAGGAAAATGTGTCATTTTTTAAAACTCCATTCATAGTCACTTTGATATTTTATAATAGTTTGGGGGAAAATAAAATTCATGTATTAAATCACAAATATGCTTACTCCCTAACTCTATTCCATGTGCTATGATGAAATAGACATTTAAGTGAAAAAAAGATAAATCTACTTTCAGTCCCAATGTGAATTAAAATCTAGTTGAAACATAAGCAATTAAATAAACATTTATAACACCTTATTAAAGAGGAAGTTACTGGAAAGAGTATGTTAGTTTCTTGTCACTATGACAAATATTGAAATAATCTACTTATAAAGATAAAAAGAGCTGTTTTGCATCCCACTTTTGGAAGTTCCAGCCCTTGATCAATTGTTGCTTTGGGCCTAGGGTAAAGTAGCATATTATGATAGAGACCACAGTTTGTATGATAGACAATAATAGTTCATCTAATGGCCAGGAAGTAGGAGAAAAGAGGAAGAGGCTGAGTCTCACAACTACCTTCCAGAGCATGCACACTCCCATAACCTCAATAGTAAGCACACCTCTTCAATTTCCCACCTCCTCTCATTCCCAACTAGCACCAAGCTGGGGATTAGCATTTACTAAGTGCATTAGAATTTAGGGATCTTTAGGAAACACTTAACATTCCAATCCTGCTGAAAACAAAAGATGTCAAAAAGTAGTCAGTCACTTGTCTTGTTTCTGCAACAGAATATCTGGCAAAAGCAACTTGCAGAAGGAATGGATTGTTTACTGATACAGTCTTTCACAGCAGGAAAGGTCCAGACTGGAGTAGGAGGCAGCTGGTCCACAGTCATGAAACAAAAATCAATACATGCTTGTACTTAGCTCATTTTCTCCTTTTTATACAGTCTAGGACCACAGGCTATGAAATGAACTGTCCACATGTAGGGTAGGAATTCCTGTCTCACTTAAACTAATCTAGATTGAACCCACAGACATGCCCAGATATTTGTTTCCATGATGATTACAAATCCCATCAAGCTAGCAATCAATATTAACCATTACAGATAGTGAGGTTACATGTCCATAGGATAGACAGCGAAAGTTTCATGAAGGAAATGATGTCTAAGCAGAAAGCAGAAGCTGAGTGGGAGTTAGTCAAAACCATCTAATTATCCTATTTTCCCCAGAACACATTGAATCCTTGCCATTACTAGCATTACTTCTCAGTTCTTCATATGAGCTTGGGTCTTATATTTAAATAGTTGCTAGATATTTTCACATTCTACACTTTTTTTTTCAACAGAAAATGGCATTTTTCTCAAATTAAAAAAAAAAAAAATACAGCTGAGCAGTGGTGGTGCAGGCCTTTAATCCCAGCACTCAGGAGGCAGAGGCAGGTGGATCTCTGTGAGTTTGAGACCATCCTGGTCTACAGAGTGAGTTCCAGGACAACCAGAGTTACAACAGAGAAACCCTGTCTCAAAAAACAAGATAATATATATATATATATATGCTTAGATATACTTTTAGTTTAACTAATCTTTGTCTTTACAAACTTCTAGGCCATCAGAACTTAATGTCACATGAACAGCAAGCAAAAAATTTTTTAGTGGGTCAGTAGGGGTGATAGTGAGTAGAAATCTTACCTCTTCCACCCCTTGATTCCTGGACCTGAAGAACTTGACTATGGGAGAAAACATACCATATATTGGACACTCATTCAAAACATATACCACCTTCTGGAGAACTGTAGTCCAGCCCTCCAGGCTGCTGCCACCTAATTGGCACTGTAAATGTGTCTTCAAAAGGTCATTCTATCTTTCTATGAGGCAAGCTGCTTCAGGACAATGAGGAACACACTAAGAGCAATAGATTCCATGATCCTGGGCCACTGTCACAATTCTCTGGCTGTGAAATTAATTCCTTGGTCAGAAGCAATATTGAGTGCAATTTCATGATGGTGGATAAGGTATTATGTAAGTCCAGATGTGGTAGTTTGGGCAGAAGAATTACATGCAGGAAAGGTAAATCCATTACCAGAATAAGTATCTACTCCAATTACACTCAGGCCTCTTAAGCCATTATCTATCTGTACTTTACCCACCTCCCACAAAAAGCTCTAAATATTTTTCCCTGAGCTCTAAATCTAATCCTTCTTCCACATATTGCTAAATTAATTGTCACTTCTAAGCGATGTTTTAACTCTATGTCTAGTTTTGTTCCTTCTTTTATTTTTAAGTGGTGCTAGGGTTATCAAATCCAAGACCTCGATCCTCTTGGTTCTTTTCTTTCACTGTGCAAACATTCTAACCATCTTTTTTTCTTTCAAAAGATTTATCCTTTGGTTGTTTCGCTTCTTACAGCTACTTGGTACATAAAAATAACCATTAAGTGGGACGTATAAACCAACTTAGTTTATTCTGGCTATAAGGTTTATGAATATGTGTTGTATTAGTCAGGGTAACAGAACCAATAATGTATCTGCAGATCACATTGGCTGTACATGTTAACTAATCAAGTAAGAAACATGTTTTTGTTTGTTTGTTGTTTGTTGTTTTTAAGGAATAGAGTACTACCAGTGTTGTGACAGATCATTATAAGCAAATTTCAAATTTCATTTATTTTAATCTAATCCTGAGTCTTTGAGTTTATTACCTTCCAACTTATAGTATTGTCTTGTAATATCCTCTTGTCTTGTCTATCCCCTTTCATCTCTTATTAGGGGGGAAAAAAAGCATCAAAGGGATAATAGTAAAACAGAAAAGAATAAAATAGAATAAGATAAAACAAAAACAATCACGCCCGAATTAGACAAAACAAAGAGAAGGAAAAGAGCCTAAGAAAAGACACAAAAAACAGATAATAGATTTAGAGACCCACTAGTTTAAATGCTTAGGAATCCCACAAAAACACTAATCTTTAAGACATAATATATACACAAAAGATTTGTAAAAAAAATATGTAATAAAACTAAGAAAGATAACATTTATTTTTAAAAAAGCTCTGTCATGAGCTTATGAGACAAAGAATCAAAGATTATTTCTATTCATTTTCTCTTGACCATCTACTGCTGGGCATGTAGCCTACCGGTAAGAGTAGTTTGTTTCTCCATTGAGACTCCCTTGGAGAAAACTAAATTTTCATTTGCAAATTGTTATAAAGTGAAGATTGCTTCTGGGTTAGGGATGGGAGCATATGTCCACTTCTCTCAGCCCTAGGACACTGTCTGGTGCAGACCTGTGCAGGCCCTGTGCATGCTGCCTCAGTCTCTATAAGTTCACGTGTGCAGTGGTACTGTTGATTTAGAGGGTCTTGTACTCTTGGTGTCCTCCACTATCTCTGGCTCTTATACATTTTGTTTCTCCTCTTCAGCAGGGTTCCCTGAGCCCTGGTGAAAGGTATCCTATATAGAACTAAGTGTTACAGGTCTTTCATTCTCTGTGTAATGTCAGATGTTGGGTATCTGTATTTGTTCCCATCCATTGTAGGAGGAAGCTTCTCTGATGATAGCTGAGCAAGGCCTAAGCTATGAGCTTAGCACAATTTACTAGAATTAATTTTATATCTCCTTTTTTTCCAGAATAATAGTATTTGGTTTTTCCCTAGGTTGCTGGGATATATAGTCTCATGTTCTTGGTCACCCAAGCAGTATTGGGTATCTGTTCCATCTTGTGGAGAGGGTCAAATCAAATAAGGTTACTCCCACAACTTTGTGCCACCATTGTATTAGCATTTCTTGCATGTTGTAGAAGTTTATTTTTAGTTGTGTTTAAAATAATTGTTTTTGTGCACTGTTGGAAAAAGGGAAACACAGGCCTTGCATTTTGTATTGTCTGCAGGTGTTGGATTTCTGTAGGGGATGTTTGATTGCTTATGATCTGCCCCTGAGGAGTTCTGAATGAACAAAAAACACCTGAGTTCAGATGCTTGAGGTTCCACTGTCAATCGAGTATGGCACTGGCCAGGATGGTGGTTCCCTCTGCTGATGTCTGGCAGGATTTGCAAATATGACAATGCCTCCGTATCTTCCTTGCTAAGCCCACACAGCGGTGTACTACTACAAATGGTACACCAATGGGGGGCAGGACATCTTGCCAACTAATCAAACCTGGAGGCAAGAAAGAAGAGAAAAAAACTCCAGACATCACAGAGTCCAATAAAGTATGGTCAGAGCAGTTCCCAGAGGATAGAGACTAATATATTATTAAAAGGAAAATGCTATAAAAGAGAGTTGTAAATGAGAGAGAAGCTCCAAGTTGAGAGGCACGTTTCAGACAAATATTTGGGATGAATTTTCAAGGTGAAAACAGAGTTCAGCTGGGAGCAGGGAAGAAGCAAGTTTCTAATCCCTTTTACTGATCATGGAGCTAACTCTCCCTCCTGCTGCTGGGGGCCACCAGGGCACAAGAAATAGAAACCAAAGGTTACTGTTTTATAACTGAGTTTGCTGAAGGTTTTGTGTGTGTGTGAAGTCCAAGCGGTTTTGTGTTCAAGATCTATTCAGAAGGGTATACGTTTCCCCATAGTGGTGGTGAGAAAAAATGCCAAACCGCCGGAATGTATCAACCAGAGATTCTAACCACCAGACCAGGATCTCTGTGCTTAGAGCCAAAAAGCTTCTTAGTTAAACTGAACATTTGTTTTTTGTTTTGTTTTGTTTTCCTGCAAACCTGATTACAAGCAGTCCAGGCACTGGTGATGGTGATGAGAAGTCCACTTTTGAGGAAACCCTTCCAGCAGAGAAGGATTCGTTATTTTTCCAGCAAACCAGACTCTATCTGAAAATCTGGAAAATGTTTCCTCAGGGTCAGCACACAAAAGCTGTCTTCCAGAACTGACCAAGGTTGTTTATTTGCTGGTAGCTGAACTTGGTACTGTAAGAGTCACCCAGGTGTTGCTTTTGACGGAGCCCACACAGTGATGTACTACTACAAATGGTACACAAATGTGGGGCAGGACATCATGCCTACTAATCAAATGTGGAGACAAGAAAAAAGGGGTCATGGAGAGCAACTAAGGCTTGGCACCATGAACGGAGCTCAGGAGTGGCTATTAGTGAAGGTGCAACCTCAGTAGCAATTGAAGGCGAAGATTGAAGGAGTCATGTAAAGAAGTTGAGGCCTGGCACCATGAAGAGAGCTCAGGAGAGGCTGTTGATGAAAATGTAGCCCAGTTGCAGCAAGAGACCCCAGCAGCTTTTGAGATGCCAGTACCTTGGGATGATCACCAAGGACAGCAGCAGCAGTGGTATGAGCCAGCCAGACCCTGGAGGATAAGCTGTGTGTGCTGCAGAGGGCAGAGCCAGATCCAAGCCCTTTGGAGGAGCTCAAAAGATTGTGAGTGAATTCCAGATAATTGGACATTGATAATGTTTTTCTGCTGTCCAAAGACATGAAAAGCTTGATAGATGTTTGGTATCATTTGGTCATGTGCATTAGAAGCCTCATAATTATTCCTCTTGTAAACAGTTTTGCTGGTGTAATGTTACGTTGTATTGTAAAGGTAAAACAATTTTTTATACAGAAAAAGGGAATTGTTAAAGAAGTTTATTTTTAGTTGTGTTTAAAATAATTGTTTTTGTGCACTGTTGGAAAAAGAGAAGCATAGGTCTTGTGTTTTGCATTTTCTACAGGTGTTGGATTTCTGTGGCAAATGTTTAATTGTTTATGATTTGCACCTGAGGAGTTCTGAGTCAATAAAAACACCTGAGCTCAGATGCTCAGGGTTCCGCTGTCCAGGTTGGCATTTGCCATGATAGTGGTTCCCTTTGCTGAGGTCTGGCAGGGTTTGCACATATGAAAATGCCTCCTTGTCTACTTGCTGAGCAGCCACAGCAGCAAACAACTACACAGCAGGGAGGACATCATTGTAGATCAAAAGGTTTGTGGTTGAGTTTGTGTTTACATTTCCTCTTTGGTAGCATACAGAGTACCTTCCTGTACCAAAGACATTACCACTTAGCGGTGAAGGCTCTATGCAGTTGCCAGATCAACTTCTTCATGTTCAATGAGTTGGCTTTTCATCAGTATGTAGAAAACAACCTACAGTCTTGGCAACAGCTTGGGTTGTTTAAAGGTTCCCATGGGGCTCCTTCGGCCAACAACTCAATTAGATGTAATCCAATCCCAGTACTGGAAGCTTCATTTGGTGACAAGAGATTCCCAGTTGGGGCTATGTCTCTCCTGTTATTTGGTAATTTTATTTAGAACCCCTTCATATATGTATATATTTTACAAAGCTTCTACTGTATTAGGTTTTCATACTATCCTTCAAATGATCCTTAATTTTAGCTGTCTCCCTGGATTCCCTCTCTCATCTCTCACTCCCCTCCTCCTTCCCAATTTATTTTCCTTTCCAGTCCCTGCTATTCATAACTATTTATTCTATTTCCCTTTCCTAGGGAGACCTATTTGTCCCTCTACCCTAGTCCCTTACTCTATATCTAATCTCAGTGGCTCTATAAATTGTATCTTGATTATTATTGGCTTAACAATAATATCCCCATGTCAGTGAACACATCCCATATTTGTCTATATCTCGGTTGCTTCACTCAGGATGATTTTTTCTAGTTCCATCCAATTTACTTGCAAATTTCATTATTTCATTTTTAATGGCCGAGTGATATTCCATTGTGTAAATGTACCACATTTTCTTTATCCATTCATCTGTTGAAGGACATCGAGGCTGTTTCCAGTTTCTGACTATTATGAAAAGAGCAGCAAAGACCATAATTGAGCAAGTGTCTCTGTGGAAAGCATCCTTTGCTTATATGCCAAAGAGTGGTAAAGCTGGATCTTGAAGAAGATCAATTCCCATCTTCCTGAGAAACTCCCACACTGGTTTCCATAGTAGCTCTACAAGTTTGCACTTCCATGAGCAATGGATGAGTGTTCCATTACTTCACATCCTAACCAGTGTGAGCTGTTATTTTGTTTTATTGATATTGGCTATACTGACAATGTAAGAGGAAATCTCAAAGTAGTTTCGATTTGCATTTTCCTGATGACTAAGGATGTTGAACATTTATATAAGTCTTTCTCAGCCATTTGAGTTTCCTCTAATGAGAATTCTCTGTTTAGATCTGAACCTTGTATTTTAATTGGGTTGTTTTCTTGATATCTAGTTTTTTGAGTTCTTCATTTATTTTAAATATTAGCACTCCAACACATATGTAGTTGGTAAAAAATCTTTTCCCATTCTGAAAGCTGCTACTTTGTCTGAATGATGGTTTCCTTAGTCATACAGAAGCTTTTCAGTTTCATGAGATCTCATTTATTAATTGTTGATCTTAGTGTTTGTGCCAACAGTGCTGTGTTCAGGAAATCTTCTCCTGGGCCAATGAATTCAAGGGTACTCATCCCCCACTTTCTGTTCTATCAGGTTCAGTGTAGCTGGCTTTATGTTGAAGTCTTTAATCCATTTGGAGTTGAGTTTTGTGCAATGATAAGTATAAATCTATCTGGAGTCTATTACAAGTAGCCATTGAGTTTGACCAACACCATTTGTTGAAGATGATTTTTTCCAGTGTGTATTTCTGACTTCTTTACCAAAAACCAGGCGTCCATAGGTGTGCAAATTTATGTCTGGATCTTCAATTTTAATACATTGATAAATATGTCTGTTTTTGTGAGCCAGTACCATGCTGTTTTTAATTATTATACTATAGTTCTGTGGTACAATTCGAAGTCGGGGATAGTGATACCTACAGCAGTTCTTTTACTATTCAGAATTGTTTTCGCTATCCCAGATTTTTGTCTTTTCACACAGAGTCAAAAATTATTCTTTCAATATCTGTTAAGAATTGTGTTGGAGTTTTGATAGGTATTGCATCGAAGCTATAGATTCATTTTGGTAGAATGGTCATTTTTACTATGTTAATCCTCCATGAGCATGGGAGATCTTTCTATCTTCTGATATCCTCTTTCAATTTCTTTTTTTTAATGTTTTAAAGTTTTTATTATACAAGTCTTTTACTTGTTAAGTACTCTAACCTTCATTAGAGGTGTCACCAAGATATATTCTATTATTTGAGGCTATTGTGAAAGGCGTTGTTTCCCTAACTTCTTTTTCAGTCCATTTGCCATTAGAATATAGGAAGGTTACTGATATTTATGAGCTAATTTTGTATCCAGCTACTTTGCTGAGTGTTTATCAGCTGTAGGAGGACAATTTACATACACTATATCATCTGTGAATAAAGATATTTTGATTCCTTCCTTTCCAATTTATAACATATTGAGCTCCTTCGGTTGTCTTATTACTCTAGCTAGGAATTCAAGTGAATTGGTATGGAGAGTAGAAAACTTTGTCTTGTTCCTGATTTTAGTGGAATTGCTTTGAGTTTTTCTCCATTTAAGTTGATGCTGGCCATGGGCTTGCTATAAATTGCCTTTATTATGTTAATATCACGTTTATCCCTAATCTCTCCAGGACTTTATCATGAAGGGATGTTGGATTTTGTCAAAGGCTTTTTCTGCATCTAATGAGATAATCATGCAATTTTTTTGTCTTTTCAGTTTATATGATGGATTACATTTTATATGTTTCTATGGTGAACTACATGTATTGAACACACCATCTTGTGTCTCTGGGATGAAGCCTATTTGATCATGTTGAATGATTTTTTTTTATGTGTTCTTGGATTCAGGTTGCAGCTATTTTATTTAGAATATATGCACTGTGTTCATAAGAGAAATTAGTCTGTAATTCTCTCCACCTTTCAGTTCTTACTGATTTTCTAAAAGAACCAAGTCTCTGTTTCATTGGTTCTTTGTGTTGCTTTTGTATATCTCTATTTTATTGATTTCAGCTTGACTTTGGCTATTTCTTGCCATCTATTCCTTTGGGGTATGATTTCTTCTGCCTTTTTCATATTTCTCCTTTTTTTTTCTTAATATAGGCACTTAATATTATAAACTTGCTTCTTAGAACAGCCTTCATTGTGTTTATAAGTTTGGGTATGTTGTGTAATCATTTTCATTCAGTTCTAGAAAGTCTTTAGTTTCTTTCTTAATTTCTGTCTTGACCCATTTTTCATTTAATACTGAGTTGTTCAGTTTCTACAAAGTTTGTAGCTTTCTGTTGTTTCTGTTGTTGATATCCAGCTTTAATCTGTGGTGATCAGATAGGATTCAGGCTGTGATTTCAATTTTCTTATATCTGTTGATATTTGCTTTGCGTCCAAGTTTTGGGGAAAACTCTGAAATTCCGAGAAGAAAGTATTTCCTTTTATGTTTGGATGAAAAGTTCTGTAAATATCTTTTAGGTACGTTTGGTTTATAATGTCAGTCAGTTCCAGCGTTATTCTGTTTAGTTTTTGGCCTATTAGCAAGAGATGGGTACTGAAGTCTCCCACTATCAGTGGTGAGGATCAGTGTGTGATTTAAACTGTAGTAGTGTTGCTTTTACAAACTTGGGTGCCTTTGTGTTGCAATGTCCTCTTGGTGGAGTTTCTCTTTGAGTATACTGTGTCCTTCCCTATCTCTTCTGATTAGCTTTCATTTGAAGTCTTTTTTGTCAGATATTAAAATGGCTACACCAGCTTGCTTCTTAGGTTCACTTGCTTGGACTATCTTTTTTCATCCTTTTATCCAGAGGTGATGTCTATCCTTAATGTTAAGGTGTGTTTCTTGGATACAGTAGAAGGATGGATCCTGTTTTCACATTCATTCTGTTAGTCTATATCTTTTTATTGAGGAATTGAGACCACTGACGTTGAGAGATATCAGTAAATAGGAGCAATGTTTGTTGACTCCTGTTATTCTCTCTCTAGGACCCCTCCCCCCTCTCTATGTATTCCCTCTTGATTTTCTGGTCTTAGATTATTTGTTCCTTGAATATGGATAACCTCTTTAGGTTGAAGTTTCCTTTCTTGCACTTTCTATAGAGCTGAATTTGTAGATAGATATTGTTTAAATTTGGTTTTATCATGCAATGTCTTGTTTTCTCCATCTATTGTGATTAAAAGTTTTTCTAGTATAGTAGTCTGAGCTGGCATCTCTGATCTCTTAGAATTTCTAGAATTCTAGAATTTCTAAGAAATCGAGGCTCTTTTAGCTATTGGAGAAGCAGTTCTCAACCTGTGGGTTGTGACACCTTTGGAGTTAAATGACCCTTTCATAACTTACCTAAGACCATCAGATACTTACATTATGATTCATAACAGCAGCAAAATTACAGTTATGAAGTAGCAGTGAAAATAATTTTATGGTTGGGGATTACCACAACTTTAGGAACTGTATTAAAGGGTCACAGCATTAGGAAGGTTGAAAACCACTCTTTGAGAGTCTCCATTGAGAAGTCAGGTGTTATTCTCAGAGGTATCCCTTTATATGTTACTTGGTCTCTTTCCCTTGCAACTTTTAGTGTTCTTCCTTAGTTCTGTACATTTTATGTTTTGATTATTGTGTAGTGTGGGGAATTTCTTTTCTGATATAGTCTATTTCATGTTCTATTTTCTTCTTTTGACTTGATAGGCAGTTCCTTCTTTAGGTTAGGGAGTTTTTCTCCTATAATCTTGTTGAAAATATTTTCTGTGCCTTTGGGTTTCTTCTCCTTCCTCTACTCCTATTATTTGTAGATATGATCTTTTCATAGAGTCCCAGATTTCCTCATTGTTTTATGCCAGAGTTCTTTTAGATTAGTCATTTTCTTTGACCGAAGTATCCATTTTTTCTATCATGTCTTTAGTGCCTAAGATTCACTCTTCCATCTTTTGTATTCTGGTGAAGCATTGTTCTTAGATTCCTTTCAAATTCCTAAATTTTTCATATTAGATTTCCATCAGTTTGGGTTCTCTTTATTGGTTCCATTTTCATTTTTTAGTCTTGAACTGGTTTATTCATTTCCTTCCACTGTTCATGTATTCATAGATTTCTTTAAGGAGTTTATTCATCTCCTCCTTAAGGATCTGTATCATATACATAAAGGCTATTTAAGGCCTTTGTCTTGTGCTTTAGCTATGCTGCAATATTCAGGGCTGACTATGGTAGGGTTGCTGTGCTCTAGAGGAGACATATTGTCTTGACTGTTAACTGATTGTGTTTTTATGATGCTATCTAGGCACCTGGATTTGGGAAGATTGTAAATCTAGGTGCTGATATCTGGTCTTGTCAATGTTGGGTGGGTGTACTGTACCTTGGTTTCTGCTGTCCTCTCAGGTTCTTAGGTGGCTGTGGTGGTTGTGGATTACCTGGCAGGGAATCCTTCTGGGATCCTGCCAGTTGTGGCCATTGGGATTTCCAGGCAAAATGTGTTTCTAGATGTTGGGGGTTGACACTTAGGGATGGGGATGGACTAGGAAGGAGGGAAACTTACAGTTCACAGGAGGGAGGAAAGCTGAGAGTTCCACGAAGATCTGCTTAGTGCCCTGGGGATGGGAACAGAGAGGAGAGGCCACAACAGGTAATATGCTACAGAGCTGAGAATGAGACTGGGAGATTTGATATGAAGGACAAAAAAAAGAATGGAGAACTGAAGCTTACCTACTTGCTTTTTTTGCTCACTTGCTTCTCTGGCAGGCTTGGCTGCCAGATTCCCAGGGAATACCTGCTGAATTTTGGGGCTGGGATAAATTGATGAGTGGGAGAAAGGAAATTCTGAGGGGAAAATCTGTGTGATCTTCCCTAGAGATGGGAGCAATGGGTGAGGGGAAGAAGGAAAATAGGCTGAAGCAGGTGGTCTGTTATAGAGCTGGGGATGACACTGGGGGATGAATTTGGAAGAGAGAAGGGAAAGGTGAAGATCTGAAGTTAGCTTACCTGATTCCCTGGTCCTAAATATATTTCTATACATATATGTACACACGCACAGTGATTCAAGGCTCTCGTCACAATGCGACATCACCAAACTCTACATAATATCCAAAAGATAAGCACCTTGCAAGATGTGCCTTCCCATTTAGCTCTATGCTAAGACTTGACCTTAGTTTGGCTTTTTGTGCTATATTGCCTTCTGGAAATATCCTATCAGTATAATGTTGGTGTATAGTATGGAGATCACCAAAAACCATTCCAACCAAAAGGAAAGTCAACCTTCATGTGAGCACAAATGTACCCAGCAATTCCTCTCCCATCACTACCATGGGAACCTGTCAGAGGTAACCAGAAAAATTATAGTCTAATCTGAACATCTTAATTAGTATTAAGAGAAGAGCAGTATTAGTTAAATTATCTCACCACTACTTTGGAAATCATATTCAAGAAACTGAACATTTTAGATCCCAACTTCAGAAGGTTCACCTTGTAAAAACCATGTCTTGTAAACAGAAAAGTAATTTCTATATCAATTGACATATCCTATAGGACTTCATATATAGTCCTCAGTGTGTAATACATGAGCAGTAGGCCATCACTGGAAACAGCACTGACCTGCAAGCTGAGCGTCAGTATCATCGGTGTTTACACATACTGCTTTGAGAGAGGAATGTGTGTCAGGACAAGAATCTGATCTCTATCACCCCTATCTACATCCTTATTCCTAGTCTTATCTATCTCTATCTACATTCCTCAGACTGTTCTCATTATTTATTCTCATCCTGCTTTGGGTCACCATGAACTCACAAAGGAGACAAATTCTTTACAAAGTTAACCTAAATTGCTCGTTAGCCCTGGAGAGAGGCTATGTGGGTTTCTTGCCCAGTTCAACTGATCACTCAGATTCCTTTTGATTAGGAGTAAGAAAGTTCTTTTAGAAGATCAACGTTAGCAAAACCATCCATCACACACTTTTTTTTTTCTAGAAAATTCTATCTTAGTGGTTAGAGAAACTAAATTTAAGAAGGATCATAGTGACCATAATAGTATAGTGTAAATGGGGCAGGATTCTTCATTTGCAGAAATAAGAATGAGGCTGTTGTAATTGAAATGTGTTAATAATGGGAGATATGGAAAGTGAATAGATGAGATCTGAGGAGTATGTGGGACCAAATGCTATGAGTTTTTAAGATTCTACAAAATAGGTTAGAAACATAGAATTTATTCTGAGTACAGAGGAACACTATCGCAGACTTTGTGTGAGGACATGACAGTGGATTTCAAGTTCTGAAGAGTTACTCTGGACTGAACATAGTAGCACATGTCTCTAATTCCAGGATTTCAGAGGAAAAGTCAGGCAAAGCTCTGTAAGTTTAAGGCCAGCTTGGTCTACATAGTGAGCTCCAAGCCATCAAGAGTTACACGGAAAGATTCTTTCTTAAAAATAATAAAATAGTTGGGGTGGGAGGGCCATAGTACTCTGGCTAGACACAGGGGACAGTTAACCCAAGAGGATCAATGGCTTCATTGTGGTAGCAAAATGGATATGGAAAGAAGTAGATTGTGTTACAATATGGCTTTGACATTGAGTCTACAGAATTCTTAATGAACTAGACATCTGTAGTAAGAGAAAGCAGGAAATCAGAGTGTTTTAGCCATGAAGTAGATGGTGGAACCAATAACTCAGATGGCCAAGGTCAGAAAGGAGTCAGTCTGATCACAAATGGTAAGAGTTCTGCCAACAGCCAATTTGGAAATCAATTCACATTTTTCTTTAATGAAGGGGTTCATGTCAAAATATACTAAACATTATAGTAGATGCTAAATATTTTACCTATATTAACAGATCCTTAATCTGTTGGATGAAAATTGCATCCCTGTTCAGGTAATCTTGGTTTGGGTTTTAATTTTATTGTTTCTGAGATGTGGTCTTGCTCTGCAGCCCTGGTTGGCCTCAAATATATGGCAGTCCTCCTACCTTGGTCTTTCTGTTGCTGAGGTTCCAGGTGTGAGTAGTTCCTGGTACATCTTGGAACACATGTACTTGTTGCCCTTTTGTTGGCCTTTAGTCTCCTAGGAACATTATTTATTAACATCCAAATACTGATAATGCACCTAAATGATGAAATCAAGATAAATACTAAATGTGAAGCTTAACAATAGAGAAACATGGTGCTTGGGATAACTCAGTGCTAGAACATATGCCTGACATGTACAAGGGCCTGGATTCAATCTCCTGAATCATGAAAATTAAGCAACAACAATACTAATGACAGACAATAAGTGTCATGGAAGGCTTAACAGAAAGTTTGGCTTTGAAGATTGGAAAAATCAGAGAACTTTTTGGAAGAATAAATGTATAGAATGCCAAACAAACACTGTTTGCAAAGCAGTGTGACAGTGAACAGAACAGAAACCTAAAGATGTAAAAGGCACTGGCCACTTCTACAAAGGAAGAACTTTTAAGTAAACAGTCTTTTGGGACATCTTTGAAAATGTAATGAAAAGAGGTCCTCCTTGTATGTTTATCTTGCAACAAAAACCATTTTGTTATATGAGCATGAAACATATTTAGATGTGTGTGTTTTCTGTTAAATATAACAGTGTTAAGTCACCTCCTGGGTTATTACAACCCACTTTGTCTAAACCAATGATAGCCTTGAAGCTCAAGACTAACTCTGATGTCTAGTTTACTGTAATTCTTCATGCTATTCCTTAGAATCTACGGGGGCCATTCTCAGCTACACTCGGTAGAATGAACATTAGAGTATTATTCTTTAGAAAAAATAAGATCTGAAGAAGCAGAAGAAAGGTCAAATGGCTTTACAATAAAGTTTTGCAGAGAAAGACAGGATTTATTTTATCTATATACAGGAAAGAAGAAAACCAGACGTCCTTATGACAGCAAGTATTGTAGATTGAGCTGTGTCCCTGGTTTATTTGGAGATATGGCTTTGAGGGATAATGAGAGGTTAAATAAAGTTATAACAGTGATGTTTACATCCAATAGAACAGGTGACCTGATGTGAAGGGGCAGAAAGAAATCTCTTTCCGCATGCACACAGGAAGGAAAGCCTTGGGGCCACAGTAAGAAGGTGGCCCTCTGCTAGCTAGGCAGTGAGCACCCTCTGGCCACCTAATAGCTTCACAGTTGAGCTTAGACTTCCTGGTTCAAGAACTATGAGAAATAAATTTCTGTCAGTTTAGCAACTTTGTCTCTGGTGTTTTGTTAGAGTAACCACAGCAGAGTAATATAGACTTTGGTGCAAAGAAATGGTGTATGTCTACAACAAAGAGTTAGATATGAAAGGAGGTTTTGGAACTGGGTTCCACACAGAGGCTGAAACATTGCCAATGTATGTTGAAAATGTAGTGATGTATAGAATGAAGATAAACAGGGCCAGAAAGAAAGACTGCATCTTGTTGGTGAAAATGTGAGTAGTCATGGAACTGTTGGTAGAAATATGTCTGCTAAAGGCAGTGAGGTTTCAGATGGAAATAAGAATTCTGTTAAGAATGGAATGAAAATGCTAGGCATGGTGGTATATCTTTAATCCCAGCACTTGGGAGTCAGAGGCCGGCAAATCTCTTTGAGTCCCACCAGCCTGGTCTAGAAAGCAAGTTCCAGGATATCCCAGGGCTGTCATACCCAGAAATCCTGTCTCGACAAACAAACAAACAAAAACAACAAAAGAAAAAAGAAAACAAAAAAGGAGCGGAGTAGAAAAACCTGTCTCTGTCACAAAGTGCCAAAGAACTTGCCTTAAGTGTGCCTAGGGACTGGAGTCTCAAAACACAAAGCAAAAGAAAAACAAGAAAAAAAAAAAAAAAAAAACTTGAGAGTGATGAAATTGGCTATTTATCTGAGGATTTATCTAAGCAGTGGTGTTGGGTCAGGGTGTTGAAGGAGTGTCTGAATTACAGTGAAATGGGAAACAGGAGTGATGGGGTGAAGAAGAAATTGTTAGTCAAAAGGAACAAGAAGACTTGGAAAACTGTCAGCCTATTACAAAAATAATAAGAGGCCACCAAGGGTGTTGCTGGACCATAACTCAGTAAGGACCCTATACAATTAGATAAGCAAAACATTTTCAGTTTGAATTGAAATGGACAGAGGAAACTCGGAATAAAGGGAGTCCATCCAACTCTTGGACTGATAGGACAACAGAGCATTTGTCTATAAACACATCCCATTCTTCAAGAAGGAAAAAAATAAAATTTAAAAAATGGCTTAAAGAATGATTCAAAGTTTATCAAGACTTCACAAGGCAACTGACCTGCCACCAAAGCCATTAGGACAGGATCTCCTGGAGATATTGCAGTGCTCTGCCACCCAGTATGGCCAGAAGGCAGAGTAATGAACCACAGAAAATCATTCTCAAGCTTTACAGCCAACGGAAACATGACTTGCTAGCTTTCGGACACCTGGCAACGTGCCACCTCCTCTTTCTTCCCTATTTTCTGTTTTGAATAGGAATGTTTGTTCCATGTCTAACCCACTAGTATATTTCAGAGGCAAATGACTTATCTGGTTTCAGGTTTTCACCGTCAGAGAGGAAATTTGCTTCAGGATGAATCATTCCTGTAGTTTCTTCCATATCTAATTCAGAAGGTATTCAGACAAGAGTATGTACTTTAAAGTTGATGCTGAAATGAGTTAAGATACTAGAGATTGTTGAGCTGATTCTCTCTCTCTCTCTCTCTCTCTCTCTATATATATATATATATATATCATATCATATCAATACTCTGTTGTTGTCTCTTATATGAGAAAAGAACATGCATTTTAGGAAGGGCACAAAATGCTGTGGTTTGAACTAAATTCATCTACTGAAGCCCTAACCACAATGTACATATATTTAGAGATAAGATTTTTAGGGTATAGTTAATAAGATCATAAAGATGGGGTCCTTATCCAATAGAATTAGTAGCACTATGAGAACAGAAAGAGAGATAGGGTAAGCAACATCAGAGTTCGGAGGAGGGTTCTATTGTGTGGTCCACAGGATGCTGGTGTTCAGTTAGAAACAGAACCCAGAACAGACAGTGCTGGTGCTCAGAGAAGTCTCCCCATCATTTCCTAGAAGAAGGAAAAAGATACATTGGAGAGTGATTTATTACAGATGACTCATCATTCACCAAGTAAAGCTGAGACCACTGGACCAGGCCAGTTGAGATAAGAGTGTGGCTGGGGTCAGATACTAAATAACATGAATGCTATTGTATTGGTAGGACTGGAGGGAAAGGCAGAGGAATTTGCTCTGTATGTGGTAATGTCAGAGCCTAAGGTAAGAATGCTTCCCTTCCAATGTTGCTCATGGAGCAAAGTGTTCTGAGAATTTCAGTCTGTTTCCCAGAGCCCCACTCTCCTTTCAGTGTAGGAAAATTTCCAAAATACTGTGACAACCTGGCTTCCCTGGACTTTAAAAAGAAGACCTGGGCAAAAAGTGAAAACTCTGCACCCCAAAAATCTGAAACATAAATCTACAGAAAGCAATATATGCACACAAGAATCTTAGGAGACCTATATTCAACAATTAGCCCATTGTAATAAACACTGTCGACTAGGTAGAAGTCTGACTTCAGTCCACTATTGTTTGAAGAGGGATGAATGGAAAAGAGAAGATTGAGAGATTAATGCTTTCTAATTTGTGGACTTCAACTATTGGATGGAGAGAGAGCAGGGGTGGGGAAAAAAGACCACTCCTTTATCCTCTGAAGGCATCCCAGAATTTAAGAGGGTCACAGACTATTCTAAACCAGTAACCCATTTACAAAGGAAATGTGGGTGAAAAAAAAAACTGTAGATTTCAGACTTGGGCATCCAAATGTTATAAACAGTGAAAGCAAGAAAAATTAAATTATGAGAGGAGAATAAACACAATGCTTTGTTTGTGACAAATAAAATGAGCACCATTAAGTCTGAACATCTTACGAAGGCCACATTGTTACCCTCCGGCATCAATTATGGTTGCTCCACTGATGGGGTCCAGAGGAAGCTGATTCAGCCTGCTTCATCCTGGGGGACAGAAAGCATCTACAAGTTCACAGAATAATTAATAATATCCATGTATCCATGTTATTGTCCAACCGAGTTAATAGTGAGCTGAAACCTTGCGCTTCATTGAATGAACTGACCACGTCTGACACTCAGATCATTCTCTTCACCCACCACCTAAAATGTATTACACACTCTGAGAAAAGTCCCTCTCATATCCTTCCAAAGGGCCAGTTGCAAGATGAGTTTGGTAATCACCAGACCCGGGTTTCAGCACTCAGTTAACCTTAAAGGATTATTTTTATCTTCTCCACTATTTATTTTTTGAGGAGAGAGAGACAAGATGTCAGCTTCTAATTGTTCCCTATGACTATCACAGTTTCTGCAGCAAACTGCACAGACTTCCAGTTTTTCTAACATGAATTCTTTGCTGTTATATAGTTGGCCAGTTGCTACAATCTATGAGAGGTTCGCCCAGTTTATAATAAGCAACATCAGCAATCACCACTTTTATCTGGGAGGTTATTGGTGGCATTAAGGAGTTGTAAGGAATGGAGGAGCCTCTGATACACGTTTGTGGCACTGTCACTTTGCTAGGGCCACCAGGACAATCAACAAATTGGATGTGAATCCATCACAAATACATTCCAGTTCCTAAAGCTGGATGTCCAAGATCAAAGCTGTGAAGGAAGACTCTAGGCAAGGCCTCCCTGGGTGGATTACACTGATCTCTTCTCGTCACCTTCACCTTCTTTCTATGTCTCTTTCTGTACATACCATATACTTTTCACAGGGAGACCAGGTATATTGGATGCAAAATACACCCTGCTCCAAGGATCTGATTTTAACTAATTATATCATTATGACCTTATTTCCAAATATGGTCACATTGTTAAATAGTACATACTAGGGTTTTAACATGAATGGGTTTTTGCCCACAACAATATCCATGGAATAGTGTCCCAGCAGGTAGGTGGCCATTACTTTATGTAGCTATCATTTGGAACAGTTTCTTTATATTAATCAAGATGAGTTCACTAATCATTTCATCCTTCTCTTAGTCAGCTAATATTGGCATAATATATACTGGGCAACTGAAATAATAAAATCTTGATTTTGGAGGATAGAAAGTCCAAGGTCAATGCCCAGCAATTGTGGTTTCTGGGAAGGACTTACTCCCTGGCTTATTAGGAACTACCACCTATTGAGATAAAAATACACATGTCGATTAATGGAACCAAATCAAAATGCTCAGACACAAAGATAAATTATTAATAAATGGGACCCCATGAAACTGAAAAGCTTCTGTAAGGCAAATGACACTGTCAATAAAACAAAACAGCACCCTACCGAATAGGAACAGATTTCCACCAACCCCACGTCTAATAGACGGCTAATATCCAAAATATATAAAGATCTCAAGAAACTAGACATTACAAAAACAAACGTTCCAATTAAAAATGATGCATAGATTTTAACAAAGAATTCTCAAAAGAAGAATATCAAATGGCTGAGAAACATTTAAAGAAATGTTCAACATCCTTAGCTATCTGGGAAACGCAAATCAAAACTACTTTAAGATTCTATCTTACACCCAGAATGCCTAAGATCAATAACACTAAGGACAGCTTATGCTGGTGAGAATGTAGAGCAAGAGGAACACTCCTTCATTGCTGGTGGAAGTACAAACTTGTACAGCCACTGTGGAAATTCATATGGCAATTCTTCAGGAAATTGGAAATCAACCTATATCAAGATCCAGCTATACCACTCCTGGGCATGTACCCAAAGGATGCTCCATCCCCACCAGAAGGACACTTGCTCAACCATGTTCATGGCTGATTTATTCATAATAGCCAGAAATCAGAAACAACCTAGATGTCCCTCAACTGAAGAATGGATAAAGAAATTGTGGCATATTTGCACAATGGAATATTACTCAACTATTTTTTAAAATGATCTCATGTATTTTGCAGGCAAATGGATGGAACTAGAAAAAAAAGTCATCCTGAGTGAGGTAACCCAGTCCCAGAAAGACAAGCATGGTACGTACTCACTTATATATGGATATTAACTGTTAATCAAAAGAGAACTGTATTAATACCCATAGACCCATAGAGACTATGTTACCCAGTGGTAACACAGGAATCTTGCTGGTAAAGGGGAAATAGAATAGATGGTGCAGGTGGGCTGGGAGAGTGTGGGAATGAGAGCAGAGAGAACCATGAGGCAGAGAAGGAGGGAGAGACTATATTAAGAGATGACTGGAATTGGGGGACAATTAGGAGGTGGTTGGGAGACCTAATGCGTTGGAAACTCACTGGAATCTATGAGGGAGACCCTAGCAAGTACCTCTAGTAATCCGGGATAGGAAGCCTGAACAGACCATCTCCTGTGGCCAGGGAAGTCTTCCAGCCTTGGGCCTGGGACAGGATCCCAGACACAAAACCTTCAACCTATTGCCTATCCTCCCTGTAGGATCCTTCTGGGATAATGGAAGGGCTGAACCCCATGCCAAAGGAGGGAACCCCTGCCTGATACTGCAGGTCAGGCCAGGATCCACAGCCCAGAGGTGATTTCTAGTGATGTCATGTTCTGCTGACAAATCCATTCCTAGCCCCGTCTTCATCAGAGAGACCCCCCCCCCCCAAGCAGCTGATGGGAACATATCCAGCTCCGCCTAGGGCCAAACATCTTGCAGAGATCGGGGAACCCTTCAGAAGAAGGGGAGGAGGAATTGCAGGAACCAGAGAAGTTGGGGATATCAGGAGGAGAAGCATCACAGTGTCAATTGACCAGCACTCTTAAGGACTCACAGAGACTGAAGTGTCAGACAAGGAACCTTCCAGGTCACCTAGATATATCTTATGGCTGTCTAGCTTGGTGTTCTTGCAAAACTCCTACAGGCTGGAGTAGGGGAGTCTCTGACCCTTTTACCTGGCCTTGGGACTCTTTTGTTCCTGTGGGGTTGCCTAGTCCACCCCTGGTGTAGGGAGTAGTGCCAGGTCTTGTTCTATTTTGATAAGTCATGCCTTGTTTGAGCAGTAACCCAGGGAGGACTGTTCTTTTCTGGGGAGAAGGTGGGAGGGAGTGGAGAGATGGGTAGATCTGAGGAAGGGGCGATATGGGGGAGCTGGGAGGAGTAAAGGGAGGAGGGGGTCAGGGATGTATGAGAGAAGAAAAATGAAATGAAATAAAATAAGTTTTTTTTGTTTTTTTTTTTAAGGAACAACCATGTTACTTAGGTCACTCAGGTGGCATATACTCTTGGTAAAGAAGGAGAAGAAGGAAAGAGAGAGAGAGAGGAGAAATCTGGTGTGCCTTCCTCATATAAGGTCACTAGCCCAATCTGTTTTGAGATCTTCTTTAAGGACCATATTAACCTTTATCAGCTACTTAAAGGCCCCACATTCAAACAGAGCAACTCTGAGTAGGAAGAGTGAGCCCTCAGTGTTTAAGTTCTAGGGTCAGACAATTCTATTAATAACCAACCCATTGTTATCCTCATTACAGATGAGGAAACGGATATGTAGAGAGATGACTCTCAATTTCTACAACCAGAACTAGTGTGAAATCCAAGTAAATTAGACTCCAAAATCCCATTTCTCTGCCCACTATGCTAAGGGGGTTCCATTAGGAACTAAAACAGAGATGAAGGGTGAAAAGGGTGGGATTGCAATTGATGACACTTTCCTCTTTCCCTAGGTGATGAAGGGCTGAGAAATGTAAGCTCTGCTCCTATTACACTGAGTTATATGAGCTTGTTACCTGACAGATGGAAAGCAGTTTCACCTAGTCCAACCTACAGGAGAAAAGGGAAATTTTGACAATCCCCACAGGTGTTTCTACCCAGAAGAGAGTGTGGCTGCCTGAGAAGGATCCATTCTTTTTTGCTGTGTGCTCAGGTCAGTTGTTTGGTCTGTCTGGTTCTTCCTCAGTTCCCAGATGCTACAGCAATCTAGAGAAACTAGACTATAGAGCTAGACCACCTGGGCGGGAGCTGGATCCCATCCCCAGCTTGTTCAAACTCTACAAGCTAACACAAATTGTTTTATTAATCTCTCTGTGCATTTCCTCCTCTCAGAATGTCCTGAGAACCAAAAGAGCAAACACAGATATGGAGTTTTAGGGGAAGGCCTGACTCATTGTCAAATGCTTTTTAAATGTGAGTTATAACCAAAACGGTTGGTCAGTCTTTGAATTATACAAGAGGGAAATTTTATGCCTTAGAATTAAAGGTCTTTAAAACGCTCACAAGTTTCTTAACCAACCTGGGCAGTCTGTAAGATAACTGTAATTTCCAACTGGGCACTCACTGAGGAGTTTAGAAATTAAGAATCTCACATCAATCACACATGAATATGCTAACATGTCTTCTGACCTTGGATGGAAGGCCCAAGTGTTGGATACTTGTGCTGGAATGCAGACCGAGCACCTTATCTTTTAAAAACTATGGGTCAATGACAGGGAGGTTAGTTCTATTTCTATCTTCTGCTCCCCTCCTGTTTCTTTCTTCTTCCCCTTGGTTGAATGGAGGCTCCTGAAGACATTATTCAAGCCGACTTGCAGTATGATCTTGCTAGGATGGCCTTTGTTCATTTCCAAATGAGGTATCAAATGGTCTGCTCCAAGAAAATGCCTCGTTTTAATAGAGTGAAGGAAGGTGAGGGTAAGGAATAAAGTTCCTTTATTGAGGAGTGGGAGAAGGGCAGAAGGTTACACTGGTGAGGTCTAAATTAAAAAGTTGTGTATGTTCAGGATCCCCACGTGTAAACGCAGGTCCTAGCAAGGCACACACTCTCTCAGATGTGTTGCACATTCCGAATCAATCGCGGGGTCTGAAGGGTCTCAGAGCGTCCAAGACCAGGATGCCCCGAGCCCTGTTTGTCCTGGTGAGAAGCTGGGGAAATCTTCCACCGGCTCTCTCAGGGTGTGCACATTGGCTGCCACCCTGCTGCCAAAAGTTAGCAACTTCCCCTGCAGCCCGCGGGGCCGCGTCTGGCCGTCATTTGAATGCGTTTCCTTTAAGCACCGCAGCGCGGGTCAGGAAAGTACACGGCGCGTGTCGGAGAAAACACGCAGAGTGACCCCCGGAGGAAGAAGGGAAAGGGGAAAACACCCGCTCCTCGGGCGCTGGACTTTTTTCGACTTTTCCTTTAAAAAGAAAAAAAAAGTTTTTCGAGCCGTGGGTTCCAAGAACAGGCGGGAGGGGGGCGAGGCGGGGGCTTTTGCAGCCGGCGCTGGTCGGTTATGAGTCACGGGCGGGTTATAAAAGGGTCGCCGGTTCGCAGCGCGGGCTTCCTGTGTGCGGCCGCCGCGGGCGGCTGGGGACACGGAGCGCGATGGCGCCGAGGCCGGGACAGCTGCGCAGGTACGCGCGCCGGGGCCGCGGGAGGCGGGCGGAGAGCGGGCGGAGAGCGGGCGGGAGACACCCAGGCCGCGGAAGGGGGCCGGAGGCGCCGGGGCAGCGGGAAGCCGGGAGCGGGCGGGGAGCGGGCGGGAGGCGGCGGCGGGAGGCGGCCGGGTGCGGGCGGGAGGCGGCGGCGCACGTGGCCCGGGAGCCCGCCCTGCCCGGGACCCGGGGGATAGAGGGGGCACCTGGGAGATGGCACAGGGCGGCTTAGGGAGGCACGCAAGTGTGTGACCTGGAGGGTCAGAAGGGATGGGCTTCACAAATGCCGTGCCTTCGACTAATAAACAATCCGTCTTAACGTAACAAACGATCCTATAGTTTTGGACAGAACGAAGCCTGGCCAACCGGTAAGCTTCTGGACCTTTTTGCTCCTGTTGTGCCAAGGTGAGATTTTCTTGAGGCACCTTAGTTGTCTTTTTTTTTTTTTTTTTCTCAGAAATCTATGAGTGTAAATCACTTTTTTAGCTTAAAAAAAAAAAAAGAATTGGATCAGTCTTTTGGATTTTGTACCACCTAAAGCAGAGATAGTAGAGTGGTTAGTAATACACAAAGCTAACAAAGATACAGAAAGTCCAAACTATTAAAAACGGGAAGCAGAGGCCCAGGTGAAGTTATTTCTCTAATATCTCACAGCAGAACTAGGACAAGCTGTGATTTATAGAGCCCAGTGGTACCTGAAGATGATCATAATTTACTTTACATTTTGTGTCAAGTGGATGAGGTGTATCCCTAGGCAGAAGCTACTCTGTATTACCTCAAAAATACCACCTCTTTTCTTTAACTTTAACATAATATGTAATGTAAGTATCAGCAAGACCAAACTTGTAATAATCAGAGGATTCATCTTTTAAAGTAGGTGTATGTAAAGTAGCTCATTGCTCGCAAGTGAACAGTAATACAAAGCCATTGTAAATGAACGGTAATGTATGCTATTTAGTTTCCAAGAGAAACTCCTTGTCTACCATCTAACAGGGTAGTGAAAATGACAAGAAATTGACAGGGTAGGTGGTATTATCTCGATTTTGACAATGGGGACTCCAAACTTGAATTTTGCTCTAGTAAGGTCACTGATTCCTTAGAGCAGGGGCTACAATTGAGTAGGATGTTGGGATGGGTGATGGGGGAGGGGGACAGGCAGCCAGCTATTGATTCTTAGTCAGGCTGAGTTTCACTGTAGCTTGTTGCCAAGGGACCAATGCACATTTTAAGTACTTCTGCAAGGGCTGTTCCTCAAGGGGAGGAGTTTCCCTGCAGAGTAGGTCAGCTGGCCATTGGCCACAGGACCTAGCTTCCTGACCACAAGGGTTAAGAGAGAAAAATATCAGCCCAGGGTGACACTTCCAAGAGATACCAGGTAGAACAGCAGTGCTTGCCCAATCACCTACTGTAGGTTTAGCTTGAACATGTTCAAACTATAATTTATTGATCTTTACTTTTTTTAAAAAATCCCTAACTGCTATATTATCTTTCTGGGATGGCTCTCATCACATTCTGAAGTGTGGGACATGACACTGTCCTTGATGCTAGAGACCCATATGATCCAGACAGCAGCACTGTCATGGATGGAAAAGTGGGAAGAGAGGCTAACAGGACACTGAGAAGCAATTTGATAGGATTCTTATTTTGGTAACTTGAACACCTAAACTACCGTGAACTAAGAATTCTGATATCCTTTACTCCCCATGTGTCAGTGTGATAAATCTGTAGTTTTTGTCTTCTTATCTCATCAAATTGTTCCTCTAAATATTAAGTCTGTCTTTTTGTTTTTGTTTTTGTTTTTGTTTTTTTTTTGTTTTTTTTTTTTAAGGCCCAGGTTCTAGCCTCTGGAGTTTTCTCATGAGTTATCTGTGTTATAACCAAGATCTAATGGTCAACTTAAAGTTTTTTCAGGGCACAGTAATAGTTCTTAAACTCTGTTTATTTACATCTTTGGGATTCTAATGGAAATTGTATAGGCTCTTTCCAGGGATTATAAAAGGCCAGGAGGAGGAGGGGAATCCACACACAATTTTGCACTTCATATCAGCAGGTCAGAGGCTCCTGTGGCACTCAGCCATGGTCCTGGGTGGTCCAGTTTCATGGTCCTTATTCTGAACCTAGTAGGACTAAGAGCTTGGGCAGAGGAGAGTGGCTTGTGGACTCTTCCCTGTGACTATACTCCTGCCTTTACTCTGTTTTTTGAGTCCTGAGCTATTGCTTACCTGAAGCTATTGATTTTAATTGATTTATTGTTTGGGCATCAGAAAGAACCCACCAGTGTTCTTAGAGCCATTTGTATACTGCACAGGCAGTCCTGTGCCTCATTTCCACTGTGTCTCAGATAAGTGGTTGGGAGTGAGTTGGTCCTAAAATCTCTTAAACTAATGATAGTCTCTCATCAAATTCTAATTCATTTAGCTCCTAAGACACAGCTGGGCTTAGTGCATCCATACCCTGTTTGTCCAAAGAAAGTCCTAGTGAGCACTACTGATAGCCATTATCAATGCATCTGTCTTTTTCTGGGTCTTCTGGGCTCTAAACTAGCATACATTTTCTGAAAGTGGGTAGAATTTTTTTAAAAATGTAATGTTTCTCTAAGAAAATTATAAAAATTCCAAAGCCTCTTTTTCATCTCCTTTTATTCTTCTCAATATACTTGCTATAACTTCCATGTATATGTGTACACATATATGAGATTATATATATATATATATATAATGTACACACACACACATACACATACACATCCCTTCTCACTAAGACTCTTAAGGAAAGCAATGCTTTTAACTTGGTATCTACTCTATAATTCTACCTATAATGAAACACGTAAGGCCCATCCATCAGTGTCTTTGAACTTACAGTATCCAAGACCTCAACAAAACCACCTCAAACACAAACATTTACCCTCAAATTAGCACATTATATGTCAGAACCATCAGCACGCTTACAACCCCAAGGCTCTTGGCCATGTGGAAGAACACTTGATTCCTAAAATTACCCCCTTTGAATACAATGGCACACTCAACAGAAATGAGACTTAGAATCCATTAAGTGGCTGTAGGTTAGCTCAGACTGTAACCATTAGTGCTAGCCCTGAGAAACAGTGACCCATGTAAACAGACAAGGTTAAGACACTGGCAGAGGAGATGTGTGGAGAGTGTCAAAATGTTGACATAATGAAACTGGGAAGCTGACTTTGGATAAGACTTCTGCCATTTCTCCATAATCAGGAAAACTAGGAAAGTTTTATTTCCTAGGTGTCTTAACCCAGAGATATGGTTCTTTATTTGCCCATGCATCATCAAATGAGCCAGGAGTGTGGATATGAGCATGTGTGCTGCTGTGAGTGACTGTCAGGTGCACAGCACAGCGGTGCCCCTCCTCACCCACTGTTTGACGTTAAGCAAATTAGATCAGCTGCCTGTGCTCATGCTCCTGTATATACATGGCTAGTTAGTGCTCATTTCCCAGTCTGTGAGGCGTAAACAAGCCGCCAAAGCAGTATTTGCCGTATAGGCAGTCATGAGTGCTTGCTGTTATTATGTATAAACAGATGAGCTTGTATATTTCAATAAACCAACTTGGAAAGCAAGATGCAAATGAGGTCTGAGGGTGCAAAGAATATAGGTACAATGAGATCTCTAAAAATTCTTGACGTGGTAAAAAATTACTAAGTGTTAAAGTTTTTAACAGTTGGAAAATTAATTTGTCTCCTTGACCAAAGAAAAGCTAATAAAAATAGTTAAGAAAACCTTTTCTGGGGCAACATTTTGACCTTTTGGCAACTATTTTATAACTTCAGGGACCAAGGAAAGCCAAAAATATTTTAATTTCTCTTATAAAGGCTTTTGTGTCGCTTATAGCTGGTATAAGGATTCAGCTATCTAGTAGTAGATATGTCTGAATTTGTACATTTACAGGCAAGATTAAAGGTCTCCAAGGTCTCCAGGTATATGCACTCAGTGGTAAAGTACTTGGCTAGCAAGCATGAGCCGTGTGTTCAATCCCCTATTCCATATGAAACAAAATGGCAATGTTAGCATGTGATCAATGTTCAGAAAGCTGATGTCATTAGTACAGCGGCTGATATCCTTTGAGCCCTGACTGGAAGCCTGACACTAGTGTCACTTAAACTGCACAATGAGTTCTTCAGTAATCTCTGCCATCATCTGTTTTTTAAAGAAAAGACTAAGGCTTAGAGAAGTCAACAAGCTTGTTAAATACCAAAGAGCTGGCAGCTTTAGTGAAGTCATAAATGCAACTCAAGGTCGAAACAGAATGATGGGCATGCCTAGACCTTTCAGGTAGACTGTTACCTTTGGCTACACTTGCTTCATTTCTTCCTGCCCCTATCCATCCATCTCTCTATCTCCGTGCATCTAAATCTATATGCAGACATGCTGTCTCACCCTTAAACGCTTTAACACATATCCCCTAAGAATAGCAACATAATCCTACACAACAAAAACACATGATGATGAGATCCAAGTGTACTTTTAAAAGTACAGATGAAACCCAGTTCTTACTCACAAGTCTAGACAATGGTTTCAAACTCATGTTCTACTGCTTTATTCTGTGATGAGTGTATTCTCTAGACTAAGATCTAAGTACTGAATCCTCTGCATGGGTTGATTTCTTATCTAGAATGCCAACAAAATTATTAATATATTTCCACACTACAAGCTTCTATTTCACTAATAGAACATGTCTATTATCTAAATGCCATTGAAATGTTCCAGTGTCAATCTAAGCCCACTGTGTAGGGGAGAAATGCTCTAAAGGGTGCCTGGTATTTGTTCTGGAGAGTGGCTGAGTGCTCTGTACCAAGCACTGAGACCCAGCTTCTTTCCTCGTATACAAACCAGGTTAATAGAAGAAATGACAGTGCTAATTGCCATGCAATGTGATCAGTGCTCTGATAGAAGGTCAAGAGAGAATGGACCACCTGGGGAAAGTCAGGACAGTCATATGAAGAAAGAAGTACAGCCCATCCTTTAGATGGGAGTAGCCCTCAAGTGGGAGTGTCCTACTTGAGACAGTGGAAAAGGGGAAAGTGGGAAAGTCTATACTTGAACATTTGGAGTAGATATGCTTACTATCTAAGTATCTCTTAGTGACGTCTTGGGGAGCAAAACCCATAATCCTCATTTGGTTCATTAAAGCATTGGTGAAATGCTATAGAATGCATAAAGTAAATTGTATGGACTTTGCCTTGTAATTCAGAGTTATCACCTACCTACCTGTATCTCATACGACTAGTTTTTAACAAGACAAAAGCAAAACCTTCAATCAGAACCTAACATAATTCTTATTACATGAATTCTTGCATACTTGTAGTTCTTATAGAGTATGGAAAGAGAAAAAATATGAACTGTTGTTTATCAAAGAGTTTTTAACATATGGCTATAACTAATAGATATCACATAAACTTCAATGGGGAATTTTATTAAAATTAACTGTTAACAATTAATATGTGAGCCCAAGTACACATGTTCATGAAGTTCATGAAGAGGTGACCCATAGTGAAAGAATGCATTAGAATTAGTAACTGCCACACATTTTCTTTCCCCCAAAATGGAGAAAAAAGAGGTTACCAAAAGAAATTATGAATGAAAAGAAAAAAATAGTTATTAAAATCTTCTTACTAGAGTTATGGCATTACAAAGTTTTCCCAGTACATGGCAAACCTTTGCAAAAATATGAAATAAGAAGGAATAAAGCAATAGATGACATCTCACCAATGGGCTCTCCTCTTCCTGTCTCTTGTTTTTCCCATGTTTGTTTCATAATATTTTAGCACAGTTTTGGGCCTGCACGAAGCCAGTGAGGTCACTGAAGTAAGGAAGTTGGTCCCTCCCTGTGATGCATTGATGTGGGGAGAAAGCTGGACGCAGGCTAGCTCCACTCAACATTAGCTGCTTACTCCACACCCTGACTCTGGGGGAAAAAAAAAAAATCCTAACCTGTTTTTTTCCACATCCTTATCTGATGGGTGACTATATTAATCATGACCCATAATAAAACTATTGGGAAGGTTACTTCAGTTCCATAGGTCATTTTATAAAAACATTCTAATTGTAAAACTGGGAAAAACAGAATCCTCTTCTAAGGCCAATATTCTTTCTCTTTCCTGCATTCATAAGTAAGTGTCCTCTCAGTATAATATTTCCATAGTGATTCCAAGATAGCTCATTAGTATTCTTCTGAAACAGTTCAAAAGTATGCCATAGTTTTGCTATGTTGGCAAATTCTCAAAATACATAAAGGTACGTTGTATTTAAGCTAGTCTGTATCCAGATGGCTCCTTTCAATAAGGAACTTTTAATTTAGAAATATCAGGCATTTTCAATAAAGAGCTCTAATTAGAAATAAGAGAAGAGAAGGAATTAAAGATTTTATGAAAGAACTTATTATGATATAAAGAATTAATAATTCCCCCAAGAAATGGCTTATATAGGGATTTTTTTCTTTAATGTAAGAGATGTATGAATTGTAATGTTGCCTAATTCACCGTGAGTTCAGGATACAGGTTATTCCCACAAAGCAATCATTTTGCTTTTAGAAGATGCATTTGTGCCTCTAGGATGTCTGTAGCAGGTCACACCACACATCCTGCTTTAATAATGGAACTTGTGAATTCAAGAGGTATGAGAGTACTACCTGCTCCATTTCCTGATATGAGAGAGAGGCTTATCCTTAAAGTCAGCTACCGAAATGAGATGCAGAATAATAATGTTCTACAGAAAACATGGGATGAACTTCACACTCACTTTAGAAAAGCAGAAACCAAAGTATTCCTTGAGACAAAAATTAGTAAAGTTCTTCTATGAAGCATTATTGACAAATGTTCTAATGATGTTGTATAAAGTACAGAGGTTGAAACGCAGAGAACAACCAGATGATAACAATCAGAAGCTTAATTTGCAACTGTTTTATGTTGAATGTGAAATTATCTGAGATACACAATCACTTTAATCCAAGTCATTTTTTATTCCAATAAAAATCTATCTACCAAAGTGTGGGTCCTTTCTCTTCAGCCTCTGCTTTGCATCGTGACTAGCTAACTAACCTAGTAAGTGCAGCATGACTGAGGACTTAAACCCCACCCCAACCCTCGTTTCTCATGAAACATACTGCACTTTGGGAACTTACTTCCTGAAGCATTCCTTCTGCCTAGTTCTCCCACTCTGACAGAACGGTTCTGAATATCAGAGACTCAGACTGAGAAGGGGAGCCAGCAGATGAGGAATTTTTAGATGAGCAACTACTTTTGGCATCATGTTCACAGTCATCTTCATTTTTCATCCTAGGTCAAAATTAACCAAGAAATTGTTATTCCAAAAGTAAACTATGACTAGTTCAGAGCTTCCCTGGTTCTTGAGTTTTTACACATGTGCATTAACCTTCACTTCCTGCTTCCCTGATCTAACTCAGAACCACAGCTTCAGAATATTTAGTGCCAGGATAAATTCTGGTGGGAAAGCCAAATGGTCAACAGTCGCAATTATATGCAATTGATCTTAGTAAGTGGATCTATAAAGGATTCAACTCTGAGTTTTTCTTCATCATTATGTTTTTAAAGGTAAGTATGAGGAATTAGTTAGAATAAGTTATCTGAACTAAATCATTTTAATTTTCAAAAACATGACTTTTTTTCACCTAGTGGCTTTATAACTAGAATGTGCATTGCTCTATCAATACACTAGCATGCCTTTCCAGAGAAGTGTATGTGCATTCACCTCAGAACATCAAAGTAACAGTTTCCAAATATTTGTATATGTCAGAGTGAAAAGCTAGGATGTCCCACAATGACTTTGGTTAGAAATGCAACCGCTGGCTTCCTAAAAAGAAATACATCTTTTTTTTAACCATGCAGTTTCTTTGGTAATAACTATTAAATGGTTTGTGCTGACAATAAACATCAAAATGAGAAAATATGAAGATATATAATTGTGGGAGGCTAGAACTCATGATTTCCTTGTTTGCTTGTTTGTATGTTTGTTTGTTTGAAACAAAGTCCCTATACAAACCAGGGTGGCCTGGAACTCCCAGAGATCTGCCTGTCTCTGTCTCTTGAGTGCTGAGATTAAAGGTGTGTATCACCACACCTGGCCTGGAACTCATGACTTTTATATAAAATGTGACCCTCACAAGATGAATGGAGCTATTTGACAAGAACAGTGGGGATCAATGCAGAGCATTTGCAAATGTGTTAAATAACTCAATCAGAAACTTAAAACGGGTTATGATAGCAAACTTTGTATATATGTTTTACCACAAAAAATACTGAAAATAAAAAAGATCACCCCTAGGACATATTCTTCTCTGAATAGATTAACTGATAACATCACCCCTGGCAAATCATTAAGGTAAGACTAGAAAGACTGTGAAATCCTATGTCTGTCTCATTCCTCAAAAGTTATCCTGCACAGCAGCCTAATTAAAGTAAACTTTCCTAGAGTGTTTGTTAAGTTCATACTACAAGGGAAAGGGTAATGTGCTATTCAGTGAATGATATGTAGTATTATTTGTCTGAACTATGTAGTACTTAACATTAAACCAGGGTCAAAGGTGTTGTTTTCAGTAAAGACGAGTAGCAATTCCAAGTGTTCTATTTTGTTGTTTGCAATGTCTCATGTAACCCAAACTGACCTCAAAGGTGCTAAGTAATTGAGAATAGCCTTGAACTCATGATCTTCCTGAGTCCATCTCTTAAAACGTGGAATCATAGGTCTGCACCACAGTGTCCAGTGTATATGGTGCATGGGGATCATTCCAAGTATAAAGATACTGAAGTATAAGGATCATGAGTTGAAGGGCAGCCTGGGTTACACATGACAGCCTTGGCTACCTACACTAACTATAATCACTTTAATACTTTTATTCAGATGGTATCTTTAGAGAATAGGAATAAAACAGATACCAAAGCTATTCACTTATATAGAATTGGGGGGGAGGCAATAATATTGCCTGAGGTAGAACTAACTAGAATGTTAATATATTTACTAGAATTAACTAGAATGTTGATATAGTTACTTAGTATTTACTGTGTCCAATGCACTATTAAGGGAAATTGTATTATTACAATCTTGTTTTGGCTGAAAGTATGTAAAATAAAATCCTGGATTGAGGCTGTTTAATTCAAAGCTTTTCATCATGAAACCAACTCATCTGAGAAAACTGCAAAGTTAAAAAAAATACTATCAGTAAGTATATTTCCTTGGTTTGGAAATTTCCAAGCCACGATATTCTGCCCTGTCAAAATATATTCACTGGGGAATTTTTAACTTGATGCATTTCTTTTTAACTTAATCACATTTTTACATCTAGCTGGTTTCATTATTAAATAAAAGAAAAGGTGGTTCCCCTCTGGTCCCAAAGGGAACCACAGACTTGAATGATGCTCTAACTTCTAGGTTCGCCTACAGTAACACCGAAACCAGAAACTTGTGGGAGAAATGTCACTTTATCTGAGAATAAAATCCAACTCTAACAGGAAACAGCAAACTCATCTTTTTCTTTCTCTAAATCGACCCTTTGCTGGAGACAAGTCCCTTGAGTCAGTGCTCTTTAAGTTGCACTTCCTTTACATAGATCAAACTGAAGCCACTGGTTTGTGCTTTCCCCAGAGGAATTCCTAAAGAGCAATGGGAACGTATTCAGATACATTATGGGGCAGACCTGTACTGCCTATATCACACATCTTGAAAAAAACGATTAAAGGAAAACCTCAACTACTCATTAGAAAATGAAAATGGCTTCATTGAATTTTAACTTTCATGAGACAGTGACTGGGTTGTTTTCTTATGTTGGGACCGGTAGGATATAAATATAATATAATACTACATTGAAAACTGAAGATCTGTCCTTTGAACTTCAGCATTTTAGAACTGTAAACAGTAGTTTTGTTTTAAAGATGATACATGTACACAAATTATTCTCACATACAGACCAGAATTTAAAGTGTAATTTTAAATTTAGCCTTTTAATTGCAAATCTTTCATAATTTTTCCAAAATTACTTAGAAACATTTAGCAAGCTCTTTCCTTTCAAAGCTGAAGTCTACCTTGCCTTCAGATTTAAAGTCATTCACTCAGTCTTTGTAACTGCATGTGCACACACAGCTGTTTCTTTTTCTCTTTGCAGATGGTGAAAACCAGGAAGGAGAAGCCTGTGGTTTAAGTTGCTTATGCCTCATCCTCTGGATGCTGGAGGCTGTATGCTGTTAATGCTAATCGTGATAGGGGTTTTTGCCTCCGACTGACTCCTACATGTTAGCATTAACAGGATACGATGCCTGTTACTAGCATTCACATGGAACAAATGGCTGCCGTGGGAGGATGACAGGACCATGAGTCACTCCGCTGGATGAACGTAGACTTCAGACTCTATCATTTCTTAATGTGCTAATCATAATCTGGTTACTAGGATGTTCCACTGTAAGTGTTAAGATAAATGTCGTTTTAAACGATTCATCAGCAGTATCCCAAACATTTCAACTTCAAGCCCTCGTGTCTATTTTTATCTTTAATGGAAAATGAAACTTGTATCATTATTAATTCAAAATTATGCTCATAAGCATTTTGGATGATTCAACCAGAACATAGATTGAATACACTATAAAAACACAGTTCTATAATATCTCTATAGTTAAATTCAGGGATGCCATACTCCACTACCATCAAAAATTATCTGGAAATACCTCTTAGAAGACTTGGAATTGGCATTTGTTTCCATGTTACAATTCTTTAGTCAGCTCTGATTTAAAATTCATAACTCTTAATTGTATTTTATTTTAAAGGATAATTGAGACAACACTGAAAGTTTTTTTAATCAAGTATTAGTCGGGTGGTGGTGGAACATGCCTTTAATCCTAGCCTTCCTTTAAAGGCACTTTAAAGGGAGGCAGAGGCAGGTGTATCTCTGAGTTCAAGGCCAGCCTGGTCCTCAGAGCGAGTTTCAGGACAGCCAGGGCTACATAGAAAAAAAACCCATCTTGAAAAAACAAAACATAAAGTAAATAAAATAAAGTAATAAAAATCGAAATGATAAATGATTCTTGAGAGCTACCTGATTTTCCTCACAAGTTTAACTTAAAAATTCACATTTGAAATGAAACCCCAAATCTACACTCAAGTTCAGTAGCTTAGCCACACACTAAAACTGTGTAGTCAAAAGACCCACCCTTTCTCTCTAAGCTATGCACTGAATGGGGATGAAACTTTACAAGGTTGGTGTGCGGCTTACTGGAGATACAGAACTATCTGTAAGATAATAAAGTACCATATTAATGTTGTCTTAAAGTTAATCCAAAGCTCACCCTGTGGCTTTGTTATAGTTAGTAATTTGATTTCCAGAAATTTAATGTTTGAATTTCTATTGCCATTTTTATCCACAATGATATCACTTACAAACATAGAGACAGCTGTACTTGTTACTGTGTTTAATGTATACCTGTTTTCCTGAACATTTTGTCAAACAGCTTCTTCACTATAGCCAAATAAATTTCATGAGTCTTTAGTTGGCTTAGAATAATTTATGTGTGTGTGATGACCCTTTTTCTATTGCAAAGTACAGACTGTAATTCCAGAAGATATTTACACAAAAAGAAGACAATGGAAAAAGTTTTCAGGACAGTGAGGAGAATGTTCCTGCCTGCTAGGACACAGTATTCCTGTGGAAGGGAACCCTACCCCTACCCCCGTGGTCTCACTACTTTCTGCTGTGTATGCTGCCAAGATAAATTTCTCCTCCTAATCCCTGGATTGCGCCTGTGGTTCCGTAGAGGTCCTGTGGAGGTGAATCACACTCAAGGTGTCTCTTTGGACTGTAAATTTCATCTGCCACTATCTAGCTTCAGGAGTCCTTTTCTGAGTCCCAATTCTTCAAAATCCTTGTTGCTGCCTACCGCCACAAAGTCACAGCATGCTAGGAACAAACTGGGTTTATCGACAAGCAGCTCTATCAGAAGCACTGAGCAACACAAGGCACACCTTCTCTGAAGAGCTCTGGGCCATACTGCATGCCCAGGCAAATTACTTGATGAAAGCCTGTTTCTCCATCAGTATATTGTCTCTATGACTCTTCTATTTCATAAGAATGGTAGGTTTAAATGAAATATCACTGGATAAAGCACAATGTCTACCAGCATTAAGTGTAAAATAAATACAAACCTTGAAACATTTACATTTCCATCATCTAAATCAAGAGATCTACCACAGCAAGTGTCCCTAGAACAGTCTATATCTCCAACCATACACAATCCCACTGTTAACAACCCACACAACCCAGATATGGCCCAAAGGTTGGGTCTTCTCTGATGCCCAAGTCTCCTAGGCTTCTATTTGTTGACCATTTCAGCATAGATGGATTATTCCTGACCAACTTTTCCAGTCATTCCAAAAATTCTTGGAGCATGAGTAAGACTGGGTGTGTTTGGAGTGGAGGATAAGTAATGAGGAAGTATGTGCGTGCTGATGTGGCTGAGACCAATTTAAATGAAGGGCAGTTTTCTGGGGGCTGAAGAAGACGGCAACCCAATTATGTGCCCAGAAAACTGAAGTGAATGATGCACTAAATTATGTAGATCAAGAGAATTACCTGGGCACTGACCCACTCTCCCAGACATTTGCTGTGTTAGAAACCAAGCTTTTTCTACTTGCTAAATAAACCTACTAGTGTGTGTGTGTGTGTGTGTGTGTGTGTGTGTGTGTGTGTGTAGCGGGGATGGGTTGAGGGGTGGTGTTGGGAGACTGAAGCACAGAAAATGTAGTATAATAAAAATTTTCTCAAAATAAATGGCCAGTACCTGAAAGAATGGGGAAACTAGAAAAGAAATGGGAACTTGAAGAAAAATACATAAGGGCAAAATATGCATACACGTAAGATTAAATAAATACATTTAAAAATTTTTAATTAAGCAGACCACTAAGAAGCAAGAATAAAGCTGCTTTACACAGCTACAGAATGTTATAATTCGATGGCAACAAAACCAAGGTCCTAGAAGTGTCCAGAATGTGCTGGGGCCTGGGGGTGCACAGCTTCAGGTTTAAAACAAGGACTAAACTGTCAGTGCTGGCGGTGTCACTTGCTAGAAGCCAGCTGGACTATTTTTGAGTCCTGAAATTGTTTTTCAGCATAGAATTCTGTATCTAGCCACACAGCTGCTCAAAGGTAGGTACAGAGGAAAGCCAGCATAAACACCCAGTTCATCTTCCCTTGGGGATTTTCCCCTAAAAAGGATCATAAAGACCAACTCCAGCAAAATGGGCAAGAAATAGACAAATCTAGAGAGGGAGAGGGGGGAACTTACACAAGGAAAATAAGGTCTTCAGGCAAAGCCTGGGCACCAGTTCCAAAAGTGTCCAGACTAGAATACAAAAGAACATTTTATTTTGCAAAGTCTTCCAAAATAACCAATAATCAAAGTCTGCTCAAAGGTGTGAGGAAGCAGGTATTTTCAAGCAGTGTTGAGAATCTCCCTTGTTAAAACCTGAATGCAGGTAATGGACATGAGTTATAAAAGGGGACATAATGCTAATTCCTCTCCTAGTTCTAATACTGTCATGGGATTTTTCATGTTTGGTGATGGTGATGTCACAATATATTCAATTGTGAAGTGTAAAAATCTGATGTGACACACATATGTGTGTGTGTGTGTGTGTGTGTGTGTATATATATATATATATATATATATATATATACATACTAGCACCTGGTAGCATCTAACGGTAGCTCCACTACCAGAATATATACATACTAGCACCTGGTAGCATCTAACGGTAGCTCCACTACCAGAATTGCATCCCTATGCAGGTATCATATGGGAGGCAGCACAGAGTAGAACAGACTGAGTGAAATCACCTGCGCTCAAATTCTGCTTAATGCTCACACGCTAATTCCAGCACTCAGGAGGCAGAGGCAGGAGGACTGCATAGCAAGTCCAGCCAGGCTTAACTATATATTGAGACTCTGTCTCAAAACAACAAAAAAGCTTTCTGTGGTGGGCTTAGCATGTTGGCACATAGTAACTACTCAGTTAACAGTGTCCTCTATCTACAAACACTTAATTTTGGACAAAGATGCTTAGTATACCACTGTTTTAAAAAAGCAAAAAATGGAAACACAGATAGTGTATTTTCATGTGTTTATAAATGGGGGCCAGGGGCATGAACCCCACTAAAGTACTGTATCCACAGAGCAGAAGCAAACACTCATTGTATTAAAAGCTTTTATTTTAATTTACTATACATATTTAAGTTTTAGAATTTGAGAACACTATTGGGTGGAAACAGTGTCCTGTGTCTGTCTGAGTCCATCTTCAGTCACCTGTAAAGACACCAACAGTTTTACTCCTCCTACAGCTCTTTCAGTTCACCCTTTACTCACAGTTCAACCCTCCATTCCCTCTTCTATGAAAACTGTCCCACTTTCTTTCAGTGATTATTATGAAAAATTAGAAAAAAAAGACTTAAAAACCAAGTTTCCAATATAAATTACCAAGTGTTTCCTATTTTAAACTATATGATCGGAGGCATATTATATTTAGGCTTCCCAAGTTTTTCACCTTATTCTTTTTATTTAGAATATAAAAACATTATTATGAGAAAAGTTACCAGAAGTGACACAAAATATTCTTAATTAATATATCTTACTGTGGACACATTTCTGTTTGGAATAGAGTGTACTGATCTTGTACTAATAGGTAACAGTATGTTCCATGTTCCTAGTCCATGGACAGAACTGTCATGAAGAAATAAACAACTTGAAAATAAATTTGTCGTGTGCTTAATATGTTTGTTTGTAAGCCTTACTTTAGCATCTGCAGAGTGACTGAAAAATAGACTGAGTAGGGGGAGCTGGTGAGCCAGGTCTCACGGGACAGCTATCAGGCAACATGAGTGACAGAGGGAAGAGCTGAGATCAAGAATTGTAATCACTCTTACTTATGCAGCTTAAACATTAAAGGCATGTTTTGGATCTACTTTTCCAGGCATTCACACATTTAACAGTCACAGCAACTATAAACCTCAAAAGCTTTAATCTTTCAATTGCTCGTTTACCAAATTTTTTAAAAAGGACCCAATTAAGACTAACACAGCTACTAAGAACAATTACCATCATATGATTTCTCTTCCAATTCTACAGTATCATTTGTAAGTTATTAACAAATTTAAAGGCAAATTATAGCTTTATTCTTGCTAAAAGACCATCAGCGTGAATAATGACTACTTGTGAGACAACTTATTACTCCCTGTTTGCTTCTCCCCACCTCCAACCCCTGTTTTGTTTATTCTGTTTTTTATTTTTTATCTTTTTGGTTGATACTTAATTTCTAAGAAGTTTCTTCATAGAAGGAAATTTCTGCAGTGAAAACTCACCATTTTCCTCGATCTTTCCAATAGCTTGTGCCATATTGTGAAATGTGCCTGAAAAGAAAATATTTGCTATAAATGACATATAGAGAGAAACTGGGGTTTTTAGATTTATCTTATTTTTATATGCATGAGTATTTCGCCTACATGTGTGCCTGGTGCCTGTGGAGGTCAGAAATGGGCATTGAATCCCTGGAACTTGAGTTTTGGATGGTTGTGAGCCATTATATGGGTGCTGGGAGTTGACCCAGGTCTCTGCAAGAACAAGTGCTCTTAACCACTGAGCAATCTCTAGGCCCCCAGAGGAAGTTTTTAAAAAGCCAAATCTTTACATAGCTTTTTTGAAAATCACATGTATGTGTATGTCTGGATGTAAGCATGTTTGTGTGGAAGGTGTCCAAGGTGCTGAGTTGTCTCTCTAGTCGCTTTTTGTAGCTTTTTAAGATGCACAGAACTAAAGTTGATTATAAAAGTGAACAGGGGAAAAACTGCACAGAACACTCACTTTGTTTGGCTGGGATATGCCATTCTTCTTTGGCCTGCTACTCCTCACGCCCATCACTTCCATCACTAAAGACATTCTTTCTAATGAGAAGCAAAAAATGTGTCCCACTTTCTCAAAGACTACAGCTCTTTCCCTAACTAGCCTATTTCACCCTGCTAGGGTCATCCATTAAATCATACCACAACCAGTCACAGAGGAGGTCATTAGGAACCTCCTGCAACATCATGACACTGAAATGGCAGAGACTAATGATTCAGCAGATTTCACCACCAGAGAAAAAGCAGAAAGTTAACTGGTGGTGATACTGAGAGGCACAGAGGTGGTCAGTGACCATTTCTCACAAAATGAGCTCAGAAAAAGGCAACATTATTAACTGTCTCCATGTGAACCCTTCTAAAGACAGTATAGTGTGCCCAAGAGAGAAAACAAACCCTGCTGAGCCAGAAGGAACAATTGGTGCAGAGAACTTAGTGTGTAGCTGGGACAGAGGTGGAAGAGGGCGTGGCCTGCAGTGAGGTCCACAAGGAAAGCAAGATAGGTATCACAGGGCTTTGTGGAAAGGATAGAGACAGGTTTATTTGTGGACAACCACTGGAAAGCTGGGGCAAGAAGAATTACACAATTTGTGTATGTATGTCTGTAATTCCAGCTTTAGGAGGCGAAGGCAGGAGGGTCAGAAGATCAAGGCCACCCTCATATACACAGTGACTTCAAGGTCAGCCTAGACTACATAAGACCCTGTCTCAAAGAAAAAAGAAAGAAACAAATAGTGGGCTGGATCAGTGGCGCAGAGGTTAAAGTCACGGGCTGTTCTAAAGGACACAGGAACAATTTCTCGCACCTTCATGTGTCTCACAACCATCAATAACTCCAGTGCCATGGGATCTAATTCCATCTTCTGGCCTCCAGACCACACAGTGCACAGATATACATGCTGACGAAACACTCATACACATAAAAATAATAACTTTTTAAAAGTAAACAGATAGTTCTGACTACAAACGAGGGACTACACTATGGAGGGTGGGAGTGAAAGCAGGAGTAGGAGACCCGGTAAGCCAGCTGGTCACAGCATGCTACTAAGCAATGGAAAGGTTGGCATCAGAATATGCTTTGAGCTGGGATCCAAAAGGATTTGCTAATGGATGGGAGGGAAGAAAGAATCAATAATAACCCCCAAATAAGTAGAAATGGAGAAGACTAGCGAAAGAAGCACATGTGCAGAGAAATCTAACATGCAAACATGGGCATCATCAAACTTGAGAGTGGATTTCTGATTCTGCCCTATTGCCCACCCCTTTCAATACCAGTCTTAATTATATAAACAGGCTCAGAAGTCAAGATGATTGCTCCCACGTTACTCTCTCCCAAACTGTTTTAACTATTGTAGTTCCTGTGCTCTTCAGTTCAACTTTAGGCTATGTGTGCTAAAAAAATTTTAAATGAAAAAATATGTAAATAAATGAAAAGATATTCCATATTAATATATTAGATTATTGACCATAATAAAGGTAACAATTCTTTCCAAACTGCTAGAGATTTAGAGAAATTCTTGTTGTGATCCCAAAGACTATACTGATTAAACTAAAGTTAAATGAAGTGCAAAGAAACTAAAGTAGTTAAAATTTGATATTAAAAAAGTATATATATATATATATATATATATATACACACACATATATATAAAAAAGTATATATACATAAATATAACCTGAATCCTCCTCCCATATTTCCATCCCTCCCCCAATTTAAACAGGCCTCCCATTAGTCACCTTTTCTCCTCACTTTTTCTCCTCACTATCATATGTTCTACAGTCCTTCCTTTAAGATCTTTCTTCCCCCTCCCCACCACTATCCCCTACTCCTAGCTGAGCAATTGACAGCTGAGGGGGAGGGAGAGTCAGTTCTCTTTAAGAATGGGGCCTGGTAGGTCCACCTCACTGTGATGGATGACCTCAGACCCATGAGTATATGGACAGCACAAACTGGACTTGGTGGGAAATATAGAAAAGGACAATGAAAAGTTAGGAGGGGGTAAAGGATAATGGATCTGAGAGAAACTAGGGGAGGAGGGGAAGTAAATATGACCAAAACATTGCATGTGAAATGTTCAATTAATAAAATTTATAAAACATATTGGCCAGGCATCATGGTACATGCCTTTCTTTAATCCCAGCACTTTAGAGGCAGCGGTAGGTGATCTCTGTGAGATCGAGGCCAACCTAGTGAGCTCCAGGACAGCCAGGGGTATGTAGAGAGACCCTGTCTCAAACAACACAAACAAATGAATATATTGAAAAAATAAAAATGCAGTGTTGACAAAGAACAACAAACTGGGAGAAATTATTCTACCCGATTTCATGCTCTATTTATAGCCACAGCAATTAACACTGTGGGAGCAGCAGAGAGGTGGGTACGTGTGGTCAATGAAACAGAAGTGAAACCCCAGAAGCAGCCCTCAGCTGATTTTTCCTATAGTCACGTCCATACCCTGACTGAGATACTATATTTGTTTTCTAAGATATTACCACTGAAGAAACCAGACACAAGGGCACATCTATTTTTCCTTATAAATGCAATTACCACAAATTCCAATGTTTAAAAAAAAAAAAAAGTGAGAGAAAAGCATTAGCAAGAGGTGGAGGCAATGTGTAAAATGACGACCTTGAGTTGTGAGCAGATCACTGACGGTCAGGAAGAGGGCATGCCAGGGACTCACCATCAAGCATGCCAATGCCCCCTCTATGCATCACCGCTCTGTCACCTAGCCTACTTGGAAAATTAAAAATACTGTCTCATTTTGATCTAATTTTTTCCAACAACTGTGTCTTCCTTAAATGAATCCTGTAATGCTGAACAAATCTGTTTTAAATCCTGAAGGAACTTGCAAAACTATTAGTGGAAATCAAAATGTATGTTCTTCTAACTTATATAAAATCAAGTCTAGAATCAACCCATCCCAAAGCTAGAAGACATGGAGCTTCAGCTCTACTTACTCTTAAGTGCACGGGTAAAGACAGGCCCTGAAATCTCCGTACGAGGCTCGGCTGAGTGGGGTGAAGATTGTGGACTGCTGACACTTCATACTGAAAACAAATGCTTGTTCTTGGGATAAGAGGGCCTTCACTCACATCAATGAAGTCACCAATTCTCGTTTGACATAAAATATAAGCAAAGAAAACCTTAGTATCAAATCACTTGCAGTAGTTTGAAAAAAAAAAAAAAAAAAAAACCTACTTCTCCTTACTGCTATATCTCAATTCAAAAATAATCTGGCTCAATACATCTGTAACAACCCCTGACACACAATGTCAAGAAGATAACCTAGAAATTATAAGAGAAATCTTTTTCTTAATTAGGATTCGGATAAACGTAAAGGATTTTGAGAGTCATGGAACACACCATGCTACCAAGCATATCCATTGTCTAAGATTGATAACCCACAACCTTACAGTAACCCATGGTAGCCAAGCCTACAATTCAGTATGTAGGACAGACCAAATGCAGAAATAAAGGACTGTTTCTAGAAGGAAAATACCTTGGGACTTGGAGCTGGGAAACGGAATTAGGAAAAGGCCCAGAGTATATTAGCACTGGCTGCGCAAGCATAAAGACCTGAGTTCGATGCTCAGCACCCACATGAAAGCCAAGCACAGCTACCCATGCCTATAATTCCAGTGTTGAGGGGCAGGGACAGGTGAATTCTCAGACCTCACCAACTAGCCAGTGTAGTTGAAACCACAAGCTTCCTGTTCCGTGAAGAAGAGAGCAAGAGGCAGAGAGTGATAGAAGACACTCAGTATCCTCCTCTGGCCTCTGAATGCCCACAATGGGGAGTGTGCACCTACGAGCTCCTGCCCTCTCTCCTTTCTCACCTTCCCTTCTTCCTCCCTCACGTTCTGCTATCCTGGAAATTGCTCTCCATGGGAAAATGTCAAGGTAAGCAGTGGGTTTTCCTCATCCTTGCACCAGAGAGCACATCCCAATTTAATTTACATGAAATATAAATAATAACAAATTAACAAATTATAACAAAATGATAACAAAATTCATGGTTCTATACACAAAACTAGCATGGTCAATTCCTATCAGAACGTTTTGCCCAATTTCAAAATCAAGTCTCAAAAATATATCTTTAACATTTAAAATCTTCAGATTAATAAAAATACATCATGAAATCACATGTGGTAGTATATGCCTGGAGTCCCAGTACTCAGGAGGCTGAGGCAGAACGATCACATGTTTAAGGCCAGTCTACAGAGACCTTGTCTCAAGAAAACATCAGAAAAGTAGAAAATACATAAAATGAAAATCAAAAAGCACACTGTTCCTAGAGATAATGTGAAACTCCCAGACGCCACCACACAACAAAGCATGCCAACACTTACAAAGCAATAGAGTAAAGTAACGACAGTAGCGACAGCACAATACAGTCACGTACATCTGCTTCAGTCAGTGCACTTGGCTCAGATAACAAAGCTAGGCCTACTGTAGCACAGCTGCCCATCTTTAGACTCTTACCTGTGCAACTTGACTATTCTCCCGGGATGCTGAGATGCCTTCTCTTCTATGAAGTCCACTTTGTACCTGAAAAGCAGCACCCAAAAAAGAAAAAAAACCTCAAACTCCAAATACACAAAAACATCTAAAGATGCCTCCCTTCCACTTCCACCTCAATGGTTGTTTCAGTTGAAGCTTCCTACTCACTTCCCTTTTTCCAGGCTTCAATTCCACAGCTCCAACAAGCTCACTAAAGTCACAGCACCTGTTGTTGCCGACCTAGTGGATACTTCTGATCCTCCCCTTTGCTCATGTCCAGTCTCACAGCCCTGTTCCCACGGACCTCAGTGGCAAGCCCAGCTGCTTGCTAACTTAGCTCTCTAGGCCCTACATTTCCCTTCCTTCTAAGGGAATTCTATCCCAGACCCTGGTTTTCACTTAAGCATCTGCCTTAAAGTATCTTCATGACTTACAAGTGTAGTAGCATCCACTGATACAGTTAAATTTCCCACACCCCTGCCCCTAACTCATGACTCTTCTGCGCCCCAATCTAGAGATCCATCAGGATATTCCACAGACACCTTAAACTCCCAGTCACCAAACTGAACAACAAAAAAAATGTCTCTCTCCTTTCTAATTTAAACACATTTTTCTGAGCTCTCTATCTTAATATGTTAATACACCTGTTCATGTGTCTAAGTGAAAAACCAAAAGGATTTCCTTGATTCTTCTTACACCACTCCTCTGTATCCACTGCATCACCAAGACATACCAATTCCACTGCCTAAAGTCTCTTGAGTTTACCCGGCTCTGTTTACCGGCAGACCAGGTAAAAGCTTATTAGAACTGGTCCATTTATCCTCAAGTGCCAAGCAGATATCAAGTGCACACGAACTTGAGGTGATGAATTGTGGGTGCAATGAAGAGGTGCAATGGGGAGCATTGGTGTACACCTGCCATCCTTCTTCCGCCAGAAACCCATGCCGATGGAGGGGCCAATTTCCTTGAATATGTGTCTGTCCTGACCCTCCCTCATGAGATGCTCTTGTCCTCTGCAAGCCAAAGCCACTGATGGCTCCTTCCTTTCTCTCAGAAGTAGAAAGGCCCAATCACTAAATGGCCTTCCACAGTCCAACATTCTTGCCTTCCTTAACTTATCCAACCCTATCCCCTTCCTCCTATCACACAAAGATAAGATACCAATGTTCCAGAAGCCCCTATAGACTCAGATAGTTGAGTCGAGGAAGGGAAAATTCCAAACAGGATGGAAGCTAAAAGTACACGGTCAGTAACACAGCTATGGAATACTTAGATGTGGGAAGGATAGAGATATATACCCTCAATGTAATGCACACCGGGTTCTGAGCATTTGGGACTGGAAGAACATAGACTAATTAGCAGCTTTGATACTGATCATATGTTAAATTAACATTTCAGAACAACGAAAAAATGTCTCCCACTTATCAAAGGGTTTTCTTTAACATTTTTAATGTAGTCAATAGAAAATCTAATAAAATTAGATAGATGGCTTAATTATATTTCTATTGGAGAGCATGTGCCTCAAGTGAGTAGATCGGCTCTGATGACTCAGGCATTGTCTTACAGCACCAGTGCCATAGGATGGTTTGACCTACAGTACTATGTAGACTGTAGTTCTGTTAAAACAATACATTAGTAGTAAGTGCACCGAACTAGCATATGCTAAAAACTCTTCAGAGGAAAGGGCTTCACAAGCAATCTTTTGGAAAACAATGTCTTCTAACCTTTGGGAGGCCTTGTTTTGCAAGTGGGCTAACAGTGTGCATTTTTCACTTCAGCATTAATTAATGTCTCTGGAAGATAAAATGAGATATACTGCTTTGCAGGATGCCAAGCTACAGAATAGATTAAGGAGCATCTTAAATTAGCTCAAGAATACAATTGTGACAAAGTATCCCTACAAAAGTATGTGAGTCAATAGCTATACACCTAAGGAAATGCTAATCTATGACCTTTTCTAATTCTAAGTTATACATTGTAGCTTTAGGCTACACTGTTTTGTTTTTTTGTTTTCAACACAGATTTCCCTTTCCAGTTACTTTTAACTCTTCCATTACATGAATACTCAAATTCAGTTTGCTCTTACAAACACAAGTAGAAGGGAAGCTATAAATTTTAAGAGGAAAAGAGACTTGAGAAGCTAAGCAGGATTTGTAATGATGGCAAACCCATCAAATGGCTATTTCACATGAAAAAGAATATGATCTAAATGCATAAACTGCTTGCATTTTCAGCCTTAACCTTCTCATGTGGAGTGAAAGAATAGAAAGAAAGACTGCCAAGTGCACAAAATAACACAGCTGTTTAGCACAGGTTGTCACTTCAGTGGAAGGAAAAAACGGGAAACACACTATCTTGATCAAATGAGTAGCACTGTCCCAAAAATCAGAAAACTAAAAATCACAGTGAGGAAATTATTGCAGGAATACTGCTCTCAGGGAATCAGCAACGAGATGAAAAATGACAACACAGAAAGAGAAATGTGTTACAGAACAAGAAATCTTAGGGCAAAACAATAAAATGATGCCTTCTATAAACCAAATGTAAAAATTCATGCTGATCATGGAAGTGTGGGAAGCCTACAACCCCAGGTATTCCAAACACTAAGACCAGAAAATGAGAAGTTCAAAGTCTGTCTACACAACTTAGTGAGACTGTGTCTCAAAATCAAAAGTAAAAAGAGAATTGGAAATATAGCTCAGTGGTAGAGTACTTCTCTAGCATGTACAAGGCCCTAGGTTCGAGGCTGGTATCAGAAAAAATATGTAAGTAAAATGAAAACAAAATTTCTAAAATGCTGTTTTCCTTATTATATGCTATTCTTAGGGGCCAGTCTTGTTTAAAATGCAGCCAACACTTACTTGTTATGTTGAAATATTTCTAATGCCACTTTTGCATCAACTTCCAGAGTTTCAAAGGGGAGATCCCTATACATTAAAGCATGGGCATCTTTTGTAAAAGAACGTAGGTTCTCCTGAAAAAAGAAAGAACTAACCATCAATAAATATCCACCCAAAAGCATTTCTCTTAAGTCAATAATACAAAACCTCACACTTAGTGCTGCAGATCTAAGTTTAAAAGAAGAAAAAAAAGGAAAAACTAAGCAGAGTGGTGGTGGCACACCCTTTTAATCCCAGCCTTTGGGTGGCAGAGGCAGGTGGATCTCTGTGAGTTGGAGGCCAGCCTGGTCTACAGACTGAATTCCAGTGCAACCAAGACTGCAGAGAAACACTATCTCAAAAAACAAAAACAAAAACAAAAAGTAAAAAATAATTTACTAGGACATTTTTCATTCACAATATTTGACTATGTATACCACAAATATTCTTTTTCTTTTTTTTTTTTTCTGATACAGGATACAGGGTTTCTCTGTTGTATGTCCTGGAACTCACTCTGTAGACCAAGCTGGCCTCAAACACAGAGATCCACCTGCCTCTGCCACCTGCTTCTGTCTCCCAAGTGCTGGGATTAAAGGTGTTCACCACCACCACCTGGCACACACATTCTTTCAATTCCATAAACTAAAAAACTTGTAAGATATTATACTAGTTAGTAAAAACTAATCTGCAAAGAAAATTTTAACATTTCACCCAAAATACACAAATATATGTTTACTAAAATTATAATGCAAAAAGTAGAAACTCTAATAAGCAATGAGACATAAAAACGTATACTGCATGCGTATAACTAAAAACTAAGTTTAATAAATGCAGGAGAAAATCATTGTTTTCATCTGTCAGTTTCACTGGTGATGTAATGTCAGCAAGTCCTGGACCAATCAGGACCACTATTATTTATGGATCAGAAAATATACTATTAGTTGAGGTTTTGGTATGTATGTCATTGCTATTTTCGGTCAGTTTTTCATGTCTAATTCTTTAACTAATCTTCCTCCTTTATAAAAAAAATTATTTATTTTAGTTGTATGTCTATGTGTGTCAGTACTCACAGAAGCCAGATCTACTGGAACTGGAGGTACAGGCAGTTGTGAGTTGCCTGAGGTTGTTACTAGGAACAGAACCCAGGTCCTCAGTAAGAGCAGCAAGTGCCCTTTTGATTGCTGAGCTATCTGTCCAGCCTCATCTCCCCCTTGATATGACTCCTGCATATATAGAGCTCTCACTGTATGCAAAATACTAAAACAGTTTGTAGTAGTGTTCAAACTCTGCTTTGGGACTCCACGTAAGTTATGTTCCCAGGTCCCCTTACACAACAATAACCAACAAGTTAAGCTCATACATACACATGCAGATGTATATGTAGTTTATGTATATAAACACACATACACAAATATGTGTGTACCTGTTAGGGTGGAGGATACATGTGGAGGCCAGAAAAGATTATCAGGTATAAGGTATCCTGCTCTATCATTCCTTACCATATTCCTAGGAAACAGTAGGTCACAGAACCTGAAGCTAGGCTGGTGATCAGTAAACCCCAATGATCCTTCCCTTTCTGCTTTAGCACCCCCAACAGTGCAAGGGATTACAAGAATGCATGGCCATGCTTCATTTTTCACATGGATACAGATATTTGAACTCAGAGACTCATGCTTGCACATAATCATAGTTAAAATTTTTATTGCTGTGATAAAGCACCATGACCACAAGCAACTGGAGGAGGAAAAAGGTTTATTTCTCCCACACTTCCACATCATGACCCATCATCAAAGGAAGTCAGGAACTCAAAGCAGAAGCTGATATAGAGGTCATGGAGTAGTACTGCTTAATGGCTCGCTCCCATATCTTGCTTGGCCTGCCTTCTTATAGCATCTAGGAGCACCATCCCAGGGATGTTACCACCCACAATAGCCTAAGACCCCCATATAAATCACTAATTTAAAAAATGCCACACAGACTTGTCCACAGGCCAATCTGTCTGGATCATTTTCTCAACTGAAGTTCATTCTTCACCAATGACTCTGGCTCTGTCAAGTTGACAAAAAACTAGACAGCACACAAAGCAAATGTTCTTACTGAGTCACCTCTCTAGCCCAGCTTCTATATTTTATATTCTGGACATCCTAAAAACTACTACCACAAGAATGGCACTTAAAAAGCTATGCATGGTGGCACATACCTTTAATCTGAGTGCTCTGGAAGCAGAGGCAGAGGCAAAGGCAGAAGTAGAGGCAGAGGCAGGCAGATCTCTGTGTTCAATCTACATTTTAATCTACATAGGGAGTTCCAGGCCAGTCAGGGATATACTCTAAAATCCTGTCTCAGGAGAAAAACAAAAAAGAAAAATTCAAGCAGACATAAACCTACAATATGTCTGACTTTGCTATTATGAGTACCAGAAATCAAGCACATATATCACAAATAAGCTGAAAAATCACCAACCAATAGGTTGAAAGAAACAAGATGGATGAGTAGATAATTGACAAACTGACAGACAAACAACAGATAGATAAATACTCTTAGAGAGATTCTCTTACTTCAATGATCAGGACCATTCAGCAGTATTAACAGCCCCATTTTAGCAGAGAATAACACAGACTCAAAACTTAATGCTCCAAAGATTATACTTACCTTGGTTGGCATCCATTCATCCAGTCTCTTATCCAAAACTACATCATAGCAGAAGGCTCCAGCAATTACTGTAAATCCAACAACAATAAAAAAGAAAGAGCAAAGGCAAATCTGTTAGGACAAAAGTTACTAATCTGTAAAAACTGACTAGTGAGATCATAAAATTAGAAGCTAGCAACTGCTCCTAACTCTACAAATTATAAAACTACTGTCCTTATCCCAGCTGCTTGCTAGGGTGTCATAAAATTTCCCTTGTCAAAAATATTAGTTTATCTTTTGTCAATAAAAAGCATTATATTTTTCTAAACATTCATATGTTCTTCAGAAATATTATCACTATAGGTTTCTCAAGTGAATGTAAATACAAAAACTACAAAAGGACAAAACACCTAAGTATATGAATGACCACACAGAAAATGCTTGATTTCTTTATAATATCTCTTAGATATTTTCATTTTTACATTTTTTGTTCTTAGCATCGTCTGAGCTTCTTTCAAGTATTTTGGCATATATATACTTCACACATTCCTACTATGCATAATGATGAGAAACTCTGGTTTTAACAAGATTATAAACTCTGAATCCTTGCACCTCATCAACGTGGTACCCTCCTCTGGTCATTTTTCTGAAGACTAGAACCACCCTTATGTACAGCTCTTCTCAGCAGCCTGCCCTTCTTCCTATTTCCTCACCCTCCCACATACAGTTTAGAAATAGTCTTAAGATGGGCAAAAAAATAACACTATGACAGTGTAAGTAAATCACATCTGTATTCAAGAGTAACCAATTTTATCTAACTCATCAGCTTACTTCCCATTTCATCCTAACAGGGTAATTTTACTACTTACAATACATGAACCACATGCATAGCCTTATACTAGATAAAATCAGACATAAACTTTGTACATTATCAAAATTACCACAATATTCATATATTAAAAGTAATAATATTGATGTATATATTACCAGGAACTTCCGGTGCTCTGACCAAGCTGACCTCATAGTCATCTTTGAATGCTCTTTCTATTACGCAGCCCATCATCATGGCACAAGAACGCCAATAAGCCTAAAGAAAGAAAAATATACACAAAAGACTCGTAACACACGAAGATTCATTAAAGTCTCTATAAATATTAAAACTTAAATCAACTCTTGGCTTAGCACATATTTGTCCAATACCTGTCCATTCTCCCAGAACAATTATGCTACTAATACGATCAAAATCTACTGCACTTTTGCCAAAATACCGAGGTTCACATCCAGACTTTACTGCTTTGTAACTGGTAACCTTAGTCAAGTTGTGGAAGCTCTTTTTATCATTTATTCAGGAGAAAGTAGGAAGAAAGGCACCTACTCTCTAGAGCAGTGGTTCTCAACCTTCCTAATGCTGCAACCCTTTAATACAGTTCCCCATGTTGTTGTGACCCTCAACTATAAAATTATTTTTATTGCTACTTCACAACTGTAACTTTGCTACTGTTATGAATAGTAATATAAATATTTGAGATGCAATTGGTCTTAGGTGACCTGTGAAAGGGCCATCTAACCCCAAGAGGTGACAACCCACAGGTTGAGAACCGCTGTTGTAGAGTTTTTATGAGATTAAATGAATACTTGTAAATTACTTAAACCAGTACCTCATGCATAATAAGTACTGTGTTACTACTACTAACTCTTTTACCAACTGCTTGCTTGAGTATATCATTTCAACAGATGTTTATTAAACATTTCCTGAAGTCAAAGACTGGGTCAAATGTGGAAATTATCTCTACATTCACAGAAGCAAGAATGTAATGCATTTAACGATAAGATGAAAATCCTGTATCTAGAGACACTAGCTAAGTGTTGTTAGAGCCTAAATAATTTTGACAAGCAGAAACCTAGTAGATTCCCAGAGCAGATGCAATTTTAACTGAACCATAAAATATAAACAGAATTTTAAAAGAGGAAAGAAATTAATCTACACTGAAGGAAGAGCATCAGCAAAAACATGGAGGGTAATAAGTATGAATCATTAACCACCAAGTACTCTCATGTGGCCAGAGCAAAGAAGAGGGAGGAAAGACTCCAGCAGGAGGTAAGACTAAAACAGCAGGCTGGAGTCACATCATGCAGGCCCTGGAAAGCTATAGTAATTTACCACGTAAGTAGTTTCTTCAGAGATAAATAACATGGCCCCCATAAAGTTACTAATAATAGTTAATAGAACAGTAAAGGGTGGTGTTTTAAGTAATAATATAAGGGGTTTGGGAATGAAACAGAATCAAAAAGTTACTAAAATCATCCATAGAAGATGGTCTGATTTCAGACCAAATTCAACTTACATCATTAGGAATGGAACATCCAATGATACAGAGGGCTTTCAAAAGTTATGAGCATAAATGACATGCCCTATAATTTTCTCAATCCAAAATACAGACAAGTTGATACAACTAGTATTTTGAACTACAAAAATACCTAAGCTGACCAGTAAAATACTAATAGAATACCACATATGATTTTGGCTATATTTTTAGATTTTATTATTGCATGTCTTCTTTCCATTTCAGTGACAGTTATCATTATACTCCATAGAATGTAAGTTTGATTTAAAAGAAGAAAAAAACTGGGGAGGCAGGAAAATACCTTATTCACTTCTGTTGGGTCAGGGTCTTTGAAAGTAAGAAATTTAATCTCACAAGACTTGGTCAAAGGCTTATACATGTCCCACGGTTGTCCGTCCACAAGAGCCAGAATGGACTTCCTGCAGTACCACTCACTTAAATCTAGGAATGTAAAATTGATGATCTAAATCTAACAAAATTCAAAGTAAAAAGTTACATGTTTAAGTGCTAGATTATGAAACAAAACAATTGAAAGCAAAATTCTGCCAATTATTTTTGCAGAAATATTATATATTATTTATGTGATGAATTTTAAAAGAAAAACATCAACCACAAAAGGCATTAACAAAATTACTCAAACCTTTAAAAAATTATTAAAGGTAAATCTAGTCTGAAATTAATTTACCAACTAACAAAATAATCTTCAAAGAGCTATAATTAAATATTCAAAGAGAAACAACATGGGCATATGGATTGATGCACACACAAGTTAGAAGAAAAGGAAAATATACCTATACACTCACATAAATCTGTTTAAATTATCCTTGAGTCTTGTTCCCAAACCACTTCTTTCTTTCATTATTCCATTACACAGACACTTCAAGTTAAATAATGTAACTACCATTGTAAAATTATAAATATGAATTCACATGTAAACCAGTCTCCTCTAATCTGTTCCATTACCCTATTCTAAGAAATTAAAAAGCTGATTACATATTTTTACACATACTCACACATACAAAAAAAAAAATCAAGCTACAAAGTTCCATAACAAAGGTCTTAGAGGTGACCATGAGGATGGCTCAGAAACTTTCTCTCTGCAGAAGGTATGTATAGAGTTCCATGGGTGCCTCAGGTTTGTCTTACTCTCCTCTGAAATTTCCTACTGTCTACCACACAGCACAGGCTAAGAAATGTATGGAAACCAAATGAGTAATTATCATCAGTGTTTGTTTAAGTTCCAGGAAAGAGGGAGACTGAGTACACATGACTTAAGATAGCTTCAGCTGGCAACTACTGTTCTCAATTACTTAAATGGTGTTATTACTGAGTCTTTCAAACGTTTAAAAAACAGTCAATCATGCCTATCTACTATTTGGGAGGTATTTAAATTTAAATATCACCTCCAAATGTCTTTAGTCCCTTCATTTCCACACCAAATCATACACAAGCCCCGAGGATCTCTCTAACAGTATAAACAATCAACATTAACAGTCACCATACTTATATTTCTATTCATACATTTAGTACATACAACTAAACAAAGGCACAACACAAGGGGCAAGTAGCAAGAAGATGGGAGTAATATTCGGTAAAAAAAAAAAAAAAAGCTAAAAAGAAAAGGGTAGAAAAAACAAAATTCAAAATACTTCAATTAGACCTGCAGGGTAAACATTCCCAGTACAGGGAAAAAGACAGTCTCAGCAACACCGATTCATTCAGATCCATTGTTCTCCGAGGTGGGAAACATCCGAAACTTAACCTTACTCAGGCAAACTTGGGGACAACCTGTGCGGCTCAGAAATGTTGCAATACTCACAGTACCCGCAAAAGGGCCTGTGAATGATTAGATGTTAAACAAAGAAATCCTATAGACTGCAAAGCAACTACTGCATTTTCTACAGTGTTTTACATAGCTCGTGTAAAGTGGTCAAAACTGTACGCTAATCCTGCTACTTACGCATGGCGCAGCTGTATGGAGTTGAAATGTTTTTATTCATCATGAACACAGTGCCAGGATCAGTTTTCCCAACATGCTTAACTTCGATCTTTTCTGTTCGGGGAGTTAATGACAACTGTCTGTTTTTCTCTTTATCAAAAAGTTCATTCCGCATTTCTGTCAGTTCGGTGGGTGACAGCTGAGCAGCTGGTGATGTCGCAATAAATCCTATGAAGAAATGGAGGATTAAATAAATGAGTAGCTTACTACGGCCTGTAACACATGTAGACAGCGATAGAACTTTGCAGAACATACGTCAAAAGTTCGACCAGGGCATACTTAAACCACTTCATAGCACTAATAATTTAGGATTCAACCAGTAAAAATGCAGCTAACATAGATCCTTGCCTCCGGTTTACTCTCACATCGCCACCGATTTCCTCAGTGGCATCCCAATACCAAGTGGGGAGAAAAAGAAATACAAAAGCGTTCGCGCTTCTCTGAGAATTAATCACTCTCCTTCCAGGAGCAGGGAATGTTCTCCAAGGTGCAGGGAGGACTTGGGTGCTGGGCTGCCCTGCGGAGTAGCAGGCTCAGTGGGAAGGAGGGCAAAGGTGTCGTTGGAAAGGGTCTGGGGAGAGGACAAGAAAGCTCCAAGACAGCGGAAATCCCATGCCCAAACTGGCACGAGAAGTCCTGAACTTTTCTTCCAAACCCCACAGCAAGGGCTCAGGGCCGGCAAGCACAAGCGCTCACACCCCAGTGGAGACCAGGACGTGTTTGCAGGAGCCCCGGGCTCCTTCCTAAAAGCCCCACAAGCTCCGCCCCCTCTCTTCCCCCGACTCCTGCACCCAAGATTGTCTTCCCAGACTGGGAACGCGAAAACTCACTCCAGCATGCCCCGCCGGCCGGGCCGGACCGCCAAAGCAGCAGCCTTCCGACCACGGTAGCCATGGCCTCCAAGGCAGCCGAGGGAGCCTTGGCGCCCGGGTCCTTCTCTTCCCTCTTCCCCCGGAAACTCAGGTCGCGCCGCGGAAGTTCCGCAGGAGCGCTAGGTTCCGGATCCCGCGCTGGGCTGCGCCGCGCCACGTGGGGGCGCGTTCGTGCTTCTCTGAGGATTAATCACCCTCGCTCCCGGAGTGGGGAATATGCTCCAAGGTGCGGGGACCACCCGGGTGTTGGGCTTGCCCTGCGGGGTAGCAGAGGTGTCTCCTGTGCGAGGGAGTCACACGTGCACCCTTGTCTTCCGAGGGTTCCAATTTCCGGGCAGAAAAGTTAGGCTTTGCTTTTTTAACAGTCTGGCCAGCCACGCCGGATACAGCTCTAAATGATGGAATAAAGAGTTTTTGCAAGAGTGAGCTTTGAGGTCGGCTGTCCGGTTCACTGTTTAATCGGCCATGTTACTGTGGTCTTGGAAACACATCAAGTTGATTTTGGAGAGAACGTCCTAGAACTCTTTTCGGATGATCTAGGCAAGTTTGCATGGAATCTTTAAAGAGAGCAGAGTAATCTGGAATTTGTGTCTGGTCCGTGGATGTATCTATCCCCAAAGCGCAAACCGTACTGTGTGGTTAGCTCAGCAAATATTTGTTATGACTCTTCGTACAAAAGCACTGCTGAGTCTAACGCCTTTGTGGCGCCAGCATGTTCCTGTTAGTTGAAACAGCATTCTATACTTATGCAAAGCTGGACCAATATAGTTTTATAAATTTAGCCAGATATTTCCACCTGACCCCTTCTTTTAGCGTGCTGTGCAGCACACCGCCGCCAGGTGGAAGTGTCCTCTATGCCTTTTGCCATTACAAAGGTGTTGCTCTCTGCTTGGCCCAAATAATGCAGAAGTACAACTGCATAAGGAAAGTGTTAAGACCTGTCCTCGTCTTAAAGTAACAAATGCAATGAGTTTGAATTCAACCATTCTATATTTTACCAGGTAAAACTCTGATTGGGCCAGGAATGGTGATGCACACTTGCAATCCCTTCTCAAGTAGGCGTAAGCAAGAGAACTAGAGCTAGAGAAGCAGGAGCTACTCAGACTCAGCAACAACAAAAATCCTAATGCAAACCTGGAAATTTACGTGCATGGATGCGTGCTTGGGGCTTACTTCAATGTACTATTATGGTTCCCGCAAAAGCTTTCAGTTTCACTAGCCCTTTAGAGACTGAGTTCATTTAACCCCACCGAGAAACACTATGGTTTATAGCCACATATAAAGCAAGCCTCTGTATGTTATCTTAAGAAAATTTAATCATAACACATCCGCAAACAGGTGATTGGAGCACCTGCCTACCATCACAAAAAGTAATCTTGCTGGAAAAGATGTCACTGATGACAGCAGCCAACAGGTATTGAATATTTGCTAATTATGAAACGGTTTATTAACCCTCACAACTGCCTTGAATAATAAGTGTAATATCATTTGCATTGGAAAGAAATTCAAGTTTGGAGAGTCTGAAAGACCTACCCAAGATAGGTTTTGACCAAGAATTCCCTCAAATTTTTTCTTTAAAAATAAATATTGTTCTTGTTTATCTTATGTGTGTGAGTGTTTTTCCTGCATGACTATCTGTGCACCACTTACTTGCCAGGTGCTAATGGAGATCAGAAGAGAGTATTAGATCCCCTGGAACTGTAGTTACAGATGGTGGGAGCTGCTGTATGGATATTGGGAATCAAACTCATCCTGAGACTAACCTTGTGGATCAGACTGGTCTTCAACTCAAAGATCTGCCTGCCTCTGCCTTCTGAGTGCTTGGACTAAAGCCTTGTGCCATCACATCTGGCTACAATTTTACTCATGTGTGTGTGTGTGTGTGTGTGTGTGTGTGTGTGTGTGTGTGTTTGCCTGAATGCATTCTAGGTACTATGTGAATGTCTGATGCCAAGGGGGCCATAAGAGGACATTGGATCTCCTGGGACTGGGTCTATAGATGATTGAGAGAGTTATAGACAATTGTAAGTTGTCATGTGTGGGTTCCCCCTCCTGTACCAGACTTGCTGATTCTTTCCATCAGATAGCCCAGTCTTTGCTAACACTGTGGTTTTTAATCACAGTTAATGGAGTTATGAGATCCTCTGAGGAACAGATGCAAAGGCAGAGTTCAGCATTCAAGGATTTTATTCAGGGGGAATGCCTATGTCTTAGGTTTCTATTACTATGATAGAAGATTACCAGAAGCCACTTGGGAAGGAAAGGGTTTATTTCATTTTATAACTCTTAGGTCACATTCCATCACTAAAGGAAGTCAGAGCAGGAACCCAAGGCAACAATCTGAAGGCAAGAACTGAAACAGAAGCTATGGGAGAGTGGTGCTTACTGGCTTGCCTCTGAATTGCTCAGTTTGCTTCCTTATACCCCCAGAACCACCTGCACAGGGGTGGCACCACTGGTGATGGGCCGGGCTCTCCCAAATTCACCATTAATCAAGAAAATACCTCACAGTCTCTCCTACACGCCAGCTTATGGAGGCATTTCCTCAATTAAGATTTCTTCTTCTATAAACTCCTAGCTTGTGTCAAGTTGACCAAAACAAAAAACAAAAACAAACAAAAAAAAAAAAAAACAGGACAGTCTGTGATGGAAAAGAACAAGCCTCCAGTTAAGGCTGACCACACAAAAATTTTGGAAGGAAGGAAGGAAGGAAGGAAGATAACTAGACACATTCTTGACCATCCAGGCAATCTAAAGAAGTTTTGTCAAAACCATCAAGGAACCTTGAGTCAAAGTCCACCATGCTAGCAGTCTTGGTCTTCCAGGAGGTAGCTTGCATCAGTATTCCTTCCATGTTCAATGTTTTCCTTGGAGCAGTTCCTGAGAAGTGAGGATTGTAACCTCAGAGAACACATGGCAATGAGTTTTAGAATTTATTAGATGGCGGAGGACCAACCACAGTCCCTGTAATTGAATGGCTGTGATGCACATGAAATAAGTTGCATTTTAGAAATCAAGTAATTTAAGGAGTAGTTGATAAGCATTTTACATGCCCTGAAAAACACACACATTCTCTCTTTCTCTCTCTCTCTCTCTGTCTCTCTAGAGGGGGGGGAGGGAGAGAGAGAGAGAGAGAGTGTTATATTTTTTTAACCCAAGGCTCTATTTTCACCCGGTTTCAATGATGTATACTGCTGTGAAATAACAAAAGATAAAAAGCAAATTTTTACAAAAGTATTTTTTTCCTTTCTGCTGGTGCATGACCCCATGAAGTTAAATGGTACAGTTCCTCTACTACCTTCTGTATCAACTCCTTTGTGGACTGACTTGGCTGTGAACCTGTTCTGTGTGTATCAGATGTCTCTGGAAAGATAAAAGGTGGCTGAGTGTAAAGATGTACACAAAGTCAGGGGCTACAGCTGAGTAGTGGAATGATTGCCTAGCATGCATGTGGCTTGAGGTTTGATCCCAGTACTGTAAAGAGATTTACAAAAATAGAAAAAAGATGAACAGTACAATTGACTCCTTCAACTATGTTTCCTCTTAACGCAACCCCAGTTCTTCCTTAAGCCATAAAAAAAAAAATCTTACCAGTTTTTCCTAATAATGAAGATGGAATCAAGGATAATAAACCATTCCTTGTAGATAATATTTTTCTGTTTCATTTTACAAAAAGACAGAGTGTGTGTGTGTGTGTGTGTGTGTGTGTGTGTGTGTGTGTGTGCCTATGCGCTTGTAAGTTTTTTCTAGCCTTAATTCTTAAAAATAAATAATGCTTATTTAAAATGCTGATGATCAATAAGTGCTGAAAATTACAAATAAACTCCCAAGTTGAAGAGATGGTGCTGGTCATTTATTCCACTTGCCCATCCCCCGCCCTCAGTTGGTAGCCAGAGAAAATGAATCATAAAGAGACTGGTATTTGGCTCAAGGTCATCCAGAATGCTAGTGTGGCATCTGGGTTTCTTGGAAACACTAGAGCATGCCAAAAATGCCAGGACTTCTGGAGCATGTGGCATGTGGTCCATATACCATTCAGAATTATCCCAGCCTATGACTGCCACCAAAAAAATCCTTCGCTTCATAGTTTGGGGGAACATCACAAGAATTCTCACTCCCATTTGTTGAAGATTTCAAAGATCTACTAATTTGTCAGACATATGTTCACAGGAATTTTCTTTGAAGGAAAGAGACAAATATTTTCCCTTGACATGGAAACCCCATCCTATTCCAGATTGAGAAAGCCTGTCAGACCAATCAGAACCCAGAATCCAAGCTAAAGTAGAGTTTCTTAGGGTGGAGATTCATGAGCCTTAGAGACTCGAATATGGAACTGGTTCATGTTTCTTTTTCTTTGTGTGTGTGTGTGTGTGTGTGTGTGTGTGTGTGTGTGTGTGTGTGTGTAAGACATTCCTCCAGAATCCCTTTACCTTAGATCCATGATGTACCACTTGTTACTTGGTATTAATGCTACTAGGGATCTACTTAGAAAGCACTTTTCTGTGTCAATAAACTGAATCTATTCCCTAAAGAATCTTTTTTCCCCCTCAGTTATTCATGATTTTCCTTTCATTTTCTTGTTTTAAATTTTTGGCCCCACCTTTCCTTGTTTCTAGTTCCTTGACTACAACTTTCCTGCTCTCCACTATGAATTGTTGTGGAAGAAGATTAGGATAGAGAGGGAGGCATCTATCTACAAAAGAAGCCAGTTTGCAGGCAGACTGGAAACCCTTCCTTGTCCCAACTACATATAAGTGATAGAGCATTCATAAGAAAAGCCCATTATCCCCAAATGCAGAAGTCAGGCACTGAGTGAATGACGCATAAAAGGTGAAGGTAGCAGGACACTTGGAAGTTTTTGTTATTTTGGTTTCTTTAAAACTGAAAATGGCGTTTGGACTAGGTTTATGTTCCCATCCCAGGTGGTGGATGATTATGAGTTTGATTCGGAAAGCTTGATGCCAGTGGCTATAATTTGGTTAGGTGCAGCTGTTTTGGCATGTGTAGCTTATTCTTGGGATTTCATGCTGCTTGGGTTTATGGGAACTCTTGCTTAGAATATAAAAGGTTTGAAGCCCCAAGAACTGGGGTGAGTGTTGGTTGGTGGTTCATTGGTTGGTTCCACCATTGTTAGTATATTGATTATTACATAGAAGAATAGAGATTGGATTTGCAGATAGTAAGCTGAGACTCTAGTCTGACTCACTGTCAACCAGTCCTCTCCAAGCTTAGGGCAGCCAAAAAAGGCCGTGGAAATTCTTACCTTTTTCTCTTTCTCTATCAATCAAGGTCACTGCAAAAGCAGTGAAAATTTCTTTCTATGCTTCCTTTCTCTAAATTGGGGGTACTCTCCCACTAAATTGGGGGTAAAAGATGGTAGTTTACTACTACAGGTAAAGACTCCTGGATCAGGGCCTTTGAACTTCTAACCACTCCTAGCTCTCCAGTTCACCTCCAAACTTGGAAATGCTCTTTTTAAAAAAACTGTCTCTCTAGAGGGAGAAATAGTCTTACCCTGAGAAGAGCCCCCTAATTGATTATCAGATACCAAGCCTTGAAAATATATTCATGCATACTAAAAGAACTCAGTAGCCTATATATATATATATATATATATATATATATATATATATATATATATATATATATATATACACACACACACATATACACACAAGCATATATAGATATATATATATATGCAACAATAATAGTGAAAGAACAAGAGGCTATGAATTTGAGAGGGAGAAAAAGGTGGGACATAGGTGGGGGTGGGGAGAAAAGAGGGAGGGGAAAATGATACAAATATATTTAAATTTTAAAAATTTCAAAATAAAACTGTCTCTCTTTCTACTGTATCTATGGGTCCCTGGCCCAATTCTTTGTAATGGAACAAAAAAGCCTAGAAATAGCAATACGTGCTCTCAGAACCCTGATTCATGCCTATAACAGAGTCATAATCACCCAAAAGCCACCCAAAACCACAGACTCATGAAACGTAGTGAAGTATAAGAGCCTAGGTCACATCTCAGTTCTCCCCTTCTTAGCCCTGTAATAAAGTGAACTGTTATTTATTAAATCATATTCTCCTCTCTCTCCCCTACCTTGGTATATTTGAGATTGAAGGTTTTGTTGCAGTAAGCATCTGATTGTCTATTTTCTCTGAAAAGTATGTGGAAGTGCTTGCTTCAGAGTATCTGAACTCACCATTTTGATCGGACTTCCAAGGTGATCATCAATGCTACTAACATACAAAACAAAGTAGAGGTGTGTTTATTTCAGGTAGGTGTAAATATTATCCTTGTGGAGACGAGCTACATTTGAGGCTGTGGCTAAGGTCCAGGATCACACTCCTCCAGTCGTCCACCTTCCCTGTTTCACATGCAGTAGACTTTTCAAACCCTGGCTGTCACCCACCCACTAGGGTCATCGCAAAGCCTGCAAAGTCAGCTCAGGCTTGGGTTCAAAGGGTTATGTGCTCTCACGAAATCCTCCAGTTACGTTTTGCACCACACAATTACACACTTTGACTAGAATGAATACATCCAGCTGGACATGCTTAGGGCTTTTCTCTAGAGACTTTCTTAAGCTTGTTTTTGGACTTCTTGTTGTTTTACTTTTCACAATAATAGTTGTCCTATAAAAATCCAAACATTAAGGACACATAGAGAGAAACTATGAAACCCATATTTTTATTCCTACTTCATTCTGTTGCTGTGTGTGACCCTCAATCCAAGTTTTAGAATCTAACCACTGCACCACACTGTCTCATTTACATTATTCCAATAAGTCTGCCGGAAGTGGCAAGGCAAGGAATTTGCAAGGACACAGAGAATAAAGAAGCAGTAACTCTCAGAACAATTCTCTCTGTGACAACTGTGGGAGTATTTTGATAAGTGTTGGCAGCAGGGCACAGCATGTGATGTGGCGAAGGAAATCTTGGCATTCAAACAAGCAAATAGTTTGGCGACAGTTTCTTAAATTTCTGCAGCATTTGCAAATGCCCATAACAATTTCTCAGACAACTGATTCACTACACGTGACAGGTTTGAGAATGCTTTACGCAATTTTCACCAAATAATTCATCCTTCCAAATTAATAATTCCATGAATCTTTTGAATAAGTAGAACTGCTAAAACTAAAGCCATGCTGGAGCTTTCTATATTTAACTTGTTCATTTTGATGACCTGCATGCAAATGAAAAATCTTATGTAACTCTGTTTTGGTGTAGTTGGGGGGAGGTTTGTTCATACAGGAGTGTGCCTGGGTGCTGAAGTCAGGTGTCTTTTTCTATTTCTCTCCACCTTATGGCACAGTCTTTCACTGAACATGAAGCTTGCCACTTAAGCTAGGCTTTCTGGCCAGTGAGCTCCCAAAGAGCTGCCTGTCTATACCCCCAAAACAGTGAGGTTACAGGCACACATGTCCACACCTAGCTACGTACCTGAGTGCTGGAAATTTGAACTCCAGTCCTCTTGCTTTCAAAACATGTGCTTTCCCCTACAAAGCCATCTCACTGTCCCAATTTAATCTTCTTTTTTGCACATATGTAGTTAGTAAGGGGGTTGCATGTCATGATGTGTTTGTGGATAGCAGAAAATAACCAACAGGAGATGGTTCTTTACTTCTGCCAAATAGGACCAAACTCAGGCTTGATGGTAATGTCCTTACCCACTAAACCATCTTACTGTCCCCTAATTCAATCTTAATAGGTTTCTATCATATTAAATCATCTGACTACTTGTACCTTACTAAATATATAGGCATACCTGCCTACATTTTTTAAGTGGGTAAATTGCTAGGCGGTGGTGGTGCATGCCTTTAATCCCAGCACTTAGAAGGCAATGGTAGGTGGATCTCTGTGAGGTCGAGGCCAGTCTGGTCTACAGAATGAGTTCTAGGACAGCAAGAGTTACAACAGAGAAAACCTGTCTCAAAAAAAAAAAAAGAAAATTGAATGGATATGTGGTGAGAATCCTGTCTCTTGAAAATCCTTACTGCCTGCACTCATCTCCACAGTCCCTCCAGGAATGTGGCATTGCTCTGAGTTTATTATTTCCTAGAAGGAGGCAGTTCTAGTGAATTCAATTTGGACTTTCCCATGTCCTCCCTCCAAAGGTCATGAAACCAATGTAAATTTTCTGGATGCTATCAAGTATATCTGGTCCAACAATACATTCTGAAACTGGGCAAGTAGCCACAGGATCTATTAGGAAACCTACTAGACCCACTGCAAAATGCACTAAATTTTGCTAGAATTCTATTGATCTTCTGACACTATAAGTTCCTGATCTAACTGATGGACCATGGGAGATCAGGAGTCATTGTAGAGCCAGTGACCAAAGTCCATTTGTTCCCCAAAGGTCCAATGACTTATTCTTTTCCGATGTAAAAAGGCCATTAGTTAAAAAAAAAAAAAAAAAGCTATTGATTATTGTGGGGAAGCTAAAGGAAAGGTTAAAAGTGTGACATTTTAGTGTTAGAGTCCTTTATCAAGGGTCCCTCCTGCTCACTGAAAGGGTTGTGGGTCTATTCATTGACTCAAATCTGAGAATGGATTGAAGTTGTATATTAGTTGTCTTTCTCATAGCTGTAACAAAATATTTGCAAAAGCTACTTAGGAGAGGAAAGATTTATCAGAAAGCTTTAGTCCATCATGATGGAGAGGCATGATGGTAAGAGCATCAGTCCATATAGGAGGGAGGATGAATTGGCAGAGAACACAGATCAGAACACAGATCAGAACTGGCAGTGGGTAAAACCTTCAAGTCCTATCTTGGTGACCCACTGCCACCAGATAGGGCTCACATCCCTAGCTGGGAGCCAAGTGTTCAAACACAAGAGCCTAGGGGCACATTTCACATTCAATACATAGTGGGTTATGACTGTTCTTATGATTTATATTAGACTTTTTTTTGTTCATTTGACGTAGGAATTTTCTACTGATACAGACCAAGAAAGAAATTGTACAGATAATCTGTTTCATTTTCAGAAGCACCATAATCAATCAACAACACAGTAGGTTTGAGCAAGGCAGCTTATTCTGATTGCTGCTTTGACCCTTCTGTCCCTCACATAACCACACCTCCCACCTGGCCTGTGGTGATTGAGAGCATCCCCTTAGCCATGCCACCCAAAGACCCAATTAGCCTCATTACATTTAGGATTCCTGAGTCAGTAATTGCAGTTTCCGATGTTAAATTTCACCTACAGAGAGAGAGAGAGGCCACAAGCTATACAGTTGCTAGGGCTCCCCTCACAAATTTATTTCTCATCGTCATTGTGAAATGTATCATCTTGACCTTCTCAGTGTGGGAGAGTAGGTCTTAACTGACAGATTCATTTGCATCTGTCTTCTTAGGCCTTGGCATCCCTCTATCTGCACCAAACTGAGAGTTTGATTGTCTACTACTCATTCACAGTGGACCACCTATGAACCATGTTTCAACCAAACAACCAAATCACTGGAGCCCTATTCATTCATTTGTTCTTTAATTTGTTTTCTGTGTAAAAATACTTTTTATTTCTTCATTGACAGAAAATAAGTATCCTTTTGATGGGATATAATGAGTTTTAATACATTTGTAATGATCAATTTAGGACGTTTAGATTTTTCCCTTATCTCAACCAGATATCGTTTCTTTATATGAAAACACTGAAGACCCTTCTGGTTATTTTGCATTCTATGATACAACATTGTTACCTTGTGTGTAGTAACACACCAGAATGTATTCCTCCTCTCTGGCTGGGAATCTGTAGTGTTAACCTCTCCTTCATCCTGTACCCCTGGAATCTAAAAATCACTCTGCTACTCTCAGCTTCTATGCACCCCATTTTCTTTGATTTTATATGAGCAAATCAAGCAGTGTTTGCCTTTCTCTGCCTGAATTGCTTTTGATCTCCAGGACCACCCATGTTATTGTAAATGACAGGATTTCATCCTCTTATGACTGAGTAGTATTGTAATTTGTACATGTACATTTTGTCTGTCTATTCATCTGCTGACAGACATTTAGGTTGAATGCATATCGTGGCTATTGTGAATAATGCTGCATTAAACTTGAGAGTGCAGATAGCTTTTTGGCACGCCTCCAGCCACATATTTAGTAGGATTGTTGGATCATATGGTATAGAGCCATCTTTAACACTTGGTGAACCACCAAACTGCTTTTCTTACTCGCTTCCTTGATTTACATTTCCATCAACAATATACAAGACCTCCTCCTTTACATCCTGGCTGGTCTTTGCTATTTATTTTTCCTTTTAATTGACTAGAAATTCTAATTGGAGTGAGGTAATGTTGCACTATAGACTTGATTTGCATCTTGATGAGGACTGGTGATATATAGGGAGCAGTATGACATACATGCTGGCTATTTTATGTATTAGAGTTCCTCTGGACAGTCAGAGCTATAACACTGGATAGAGAACCTTGTTCTGGAGGACTCATGTCAATAGATATGGCTGGGTCCAAATTTCTGTTCTTCTCAGCACTATCCCATGCCCTTAATGTACATCCCTGCACATGCTCACTACATTTCTACCTGTGTCAATTTGAAACCACAAATACTTCTTGAAGTGCAATGTACAGGGGTCATATTTTGAACCTCACCTTCCAGGAATGTACTGGGAATTGAGTGTAGTTATAGTACTAAAAGCGAAAATAATGGAGATGGTGGATCCTGAAAGGAGTCAGCATTGCCCTGTTGGCAACTGCCTCAGAGGGAAGTGATTGCAATTCCTACAGGCAAGTGGGCTTATCTTCTCAGGTGGGGATATGAAGGGCACTTAAAGAGCAGTAAATGTATACATATTGTAAAAAGGAGGTGTATGGAATTCCAGTATTTAATTTTGCACTTAGTTGTAATTCCCTACTAGACATAAAGCATCTTGATGTTCATGGTATATTTTACTCTCCTCTCTTTTCTTTGCAATCTACAATATTCAGGTGCTTGAAAAGCTGAAAAATTCAAACACTTCTTACATTAATTTAAAAAAATCCCTATTGTGTTTGTCTATGAGATTTTGAAAATCTACATGATGATATATAGCTGATGTCCCAAGTATTAGCAACTGAATATTTAATATTTAAACAGACTTGCAAGCTGACTTTTTATTTCACCAAGCTTCATGACATTTTATAGTAGTTTGAAGCATTGTCTCTCAAGACTTTTCTCACTTTACCACTTCCCAAAATTCCCCTCTTTTTTGTATAGATGTATGTGTCTGCTGATGCTTGTGTATGAAGTTACTTTTTTTTTTTTTGGCACATGCACACATGTGTGCGGGGTGTGTGTGTGTGCGTGTGTGCGTGTGTGTGTGTGTGTGTGTGTGTGTGTGTGTGTGTGTAAAACCCAGAAGACAACTTGGGTTATCATCCTCAAAAATGTTGTCACCTCCTGGGAGACAGGATCTTTTATTGGCCTAGAATACATCAACTAGGCTGAACTGGCCAGCCAGTGGACCTCAGGGATCTACCTGCATTTCCCCTCCTCAGTGCAGGGATTACAGCACAGGCCACCACACCTGAGTTTCTTATGTGGTTCTGGGAAAGGGCATTAGATGTTGCTTTAGAAAGCAAGATAAAACAAAGAAGAACAGCTGGGTGGTGGTGGTGCACACCTTTAATCCCAGCACGTGGGAGGTAAATGCAGACAGATTTCTGTGAGTTTGAGGCTAGCCTAGTCTACAGAGTGAGTTCCAGGACAGCCAGAGTTACAACAGAGAAAGGCTGTCTCGAAAAACAAAAACAAACAAAGAACAGAAGTTTCTAGTTTTTCTCCCCAGTTAACTTGCCCTTCAAGGCCTCCACACTGTTTTGTTAGTGATCATTTATCTTGGGTCAAGTAAATAACCAGAGCCAGGAATATAGTAAAGAAGTTTATCTATTTTACTAGCAGAATAGAAAATAGTTTATTTTGAACCAAGTATGAGTAACTCTGACCCAGGAACATAGCTTTAAATTACCTGAAGTGACATACTCTATTGTGGAAAAGGTTACATGAACTTTTTAGTCAAAGGAAAAAGTTGCCTATCAGTACATTTAATACACTGGTGGGGCATTAGGTCATTGGGACATATCAAATTTGGAAGTCTTTTCTATGTATTTTAGTTGCCATAGCATTTTTATTGTAGCTTTAAGGATAGATCTGCTGCACTTAGATATAAGTTTACCTATAGTCATGTTAGGTAAGACATGAAAGTTAAAGTAAATACTATTAAAGGTCCTGTGAGAGCTCTAGATCTGTTAAATCCACTTCATTACAAGCATGGTGTTCTAGGTCAAGGTCAGTCTGCCAGATCATTAACATAAACGTGATTTATTCAGAGAACTATAGCTTCATAAACTTGTCAAACAAGCAAATTAACATAAAGATAAAAAGGGCACAGGATAATCCAGTATACTAAGGTTTCTTATTGGCAAGTATGGGGTTAATTAATTAATGATTTTTATGCATATTAAACATTTTAGACCTCCAGGAAAGAAGGAACAGACAGTGTAACTATTGGTAACTATTGCTGTGTACCCACCTACCGTGCTTGTGTCTGAATTTGTGTACTCATAATTACCATGCTGAGCCTGAGTCCAAATGTGATAGCATCAAGTACAGGACCAATGGGAAGTGATTTGGTCATTGGATAAAATCCTCAAGAATGGAACTGGCGCCTTTATAAAAGATGCCCAGGGCAGCAACCCTGCCCCTTCCACCATGCAAAGATTCCATGAGACAGATTCATCTATACCTCAGAACGTGGACCCCCTAGCAGACACTGAGCTTCTCTTACCTAGATTGTGAAGTTCCCTGCCAGAACAATTACAAGAAATGTGGTTCTGTTGTTTATAAGCTCCCTGGCTTGTGGCATTTTGTTACAGCAATCCTAACAAACTAAGATACCTGGATTACAATTTGTCATATTCTGCTGCCATTTTATTCTTCTAAGGTACTTTAACATAAACTCTAGGTAGTATGATTTTTTATCTCTGGTTCTTTGGTGTATATCTTTTTTAAACATACTGTTTTCTTATATAAAAAGTGGAAACCTTCTGAAACCTTTAAGATTAAAAAAAAATGCCCAGGATTTAAAAACATCCATTATTATTTTCATCACTATTTCTTCTACTAGCAAGAGAGAAGAAAAAAGAGATACTTGGACTTGTTAGAATAGGTTCAAGTAACAGCTGAGACTTTATATTTTGGTGTTTCCAGAAAGGACCTGACAAATGGAAGCCAAGTTCTTTTTCATCTTGAGCTATTGATGATGACTGTGCCCGAGTTAGGCCAAAAGCTGAAGCTCCCTCATTGGGAAGTGCTATACAAAGATTTGGCTAAATACTAGAAGTTTAAGAATTTAGTCAAGGAGGCTGGGAAGATGGCCCAGTCAATAAAGTGCTTGCCACACAAGCATGAGGACCTGAGCTTAATACCCAGTACTCATGCAAGAATAAATTCTGGGGGACATCAGAAGTGCAAAGATCTAAGTAACGATGAGGAACGTTGAAATGGGGAAGAGGTGAGGATGAAGGGATGGGCAATCAAAACTAAAAGTGTATAAAATGCCATAAGGGAACCTGCTGTGGAAGCTAATTTTTAAAATAAAACAATAATAATATTTTTAAAGCTTGGGGCAGCAAGTAATTGCTATAATATAATTGCTTTCAGATAGGAAAGCAGACATACAAGCATCCCTGGAGCTTACTGCCCAACTAATCTAATCAAATCCATGCACTCCTGGCTTAGTGAAAGACCCTGTATCAAAAGATATGATAGGGAGCTATTGAAGAAGACATCGACATATACCTTTGGCTTCCACATGCACAATGGTCACATATGCATGGGCAGCAGCAGCAACAACAACAACACAGAGAGAGAGAGACAGAGACAGAGACAGAGAGAGACAGAGAGAGAGAGAGAGAATATCTCAGTCAATATGTTAAAATTTGAAGGCAGAAAGAAGAGAATATAGAGAAGTCATAAAAGAAAGACTCAAAGAGAGAAGGAAAACAATAGATGGTCTTATAAATCCCAAGTCATATTCCACAGTCAGAGCAACATATCCCCTTCATCTTCAAACATTAAAAAAGTAAAATTTTATTTTATTATTTCATTTCATTTCATTTTGCCTGCATCATCCCCTCAAGGTCAGAAGAGGGCATCAGATCACCTGGAAATGGATTTAAGGATGGTTGTGAGGCACCATGTGGGTCCAGGAAATCAAACCTGGGTCCTCTGCAAGAGCAACAAGTGTTCTTCACCACTGAGACATCTCTCCAGGCCACTTCCTGGTACTGAAAGTATGGTCAAAAAATACAGCAGGGAAAGACATAGGGAAAGAAAAAATACACAGGGAAAGGTCTTAGGTGAAAGCTGACTGCTTTGTTAATTAAATTGACACAGCATTAAAATACCTTCTAAATATTTATGTTTATACACAAAGACAAACACTACTCTCAGTCTTAATCAGAAAAACCTCTCTTCCTTGAATGGTGGTGAACACAGAGATTCACAGCTTCTCAAGGTGCTGAGAATGAGTGACATTTGAGTGTTTAGCTGTAAACAACTCATTTATACTATCCCCTCTAAGGCTCAGGGAATTCAGAGGAGACAGAAAGAATCTAAGAGCCAAAAGACAGGGAAAGGGCCTGAAATGCCATCTTCCTGGAATGACACAGCCATTGAAGTTATGATTTGATAGCAGCTACTCCAGACTGGACCTGTCAACAGCCAGGAAGCCCTGGAGCCCCACTCCTGCCTGTTGAACCATTGGCTACTGAAATTTTCTGGGAGACAAAAGTCATTTTCTTCAGTCTCATATCCACTAGTGAGCCCACTGAGCCCAACAGCAAGTTCCAAACCCAAGACCACACAGAGAGCCTTGATTATGGTCAGTTCATCACAAAACAAAACCAAAAGACATCATTGTGGAAAAGAAATTTTTAGGGAGCTAATAGGAGTGGGATGGAGATAAGAGAAGGGTGGATGAGAGTAATTAGGATACATTATATACATTTATGAAATGTACAAGTCAAAGACAAATTTGATTAATAAAAACATAGTTTTGTTATGAGAATGTATTTCTGAACTTGAAGATGCAAATATAGGGGCAATTTAGTTTTGTACTTGAAATGTTTTTTGTTTTTTTTTATTCCATTTCTCAGTCTTGTTTCTTATTTAGGAAGGCAAGTTTGCAGACATGCTTAGAAGCGATATGTAACTTATAGGGTATCAAGAGACAATTAACATTGCTTCTGGAGTGGCCCATGATTCTTGAAAATCTTTGATATTCAGTATTCTAGAATGGTTAGTACCTATTTCAGAAAGGGGTGACAAGGATCACTACTGCCACCCAGACTTTACCCTTACATCCTACTTGTTAACCATCATCTACCCCAAAGTAGACTTTCAAAGTCTTCTTGTGCAGACAAGCATTTGAATTTCTGTCTCTGACCTTAGCACTTTAAGAATCAACAGACAAGCTTTCTCCATGTTGCCATTCAAGGAAAAGAACACTTCAGAAGATTGTTCTAACTTCTGAGCATTCATATCTGTAAAGTTCAAGGCAAGCCTTAAAATCAAATCAGAAAATAAGCAAGTGCTACAGGAGAAAACATTTCCCCTTTGTAAAACTACTTTTTAACTCTTTAAGAATTTTGTACTATGAATTTTGAACAATTTCTCCACACTTCCCACCTTTCTCAACCTTCCATATCTTCCCATTCATCTTTGAGATCGGTTCTTTTTTTTTTACTTCCTTCCCCATCAAGTCCATGTTATGCTGTCCATCTAGTCTTGGGATTATGGCCTGCTCTGGTGTGTGGTCAGTCCAGCATCACATACTGGGAATAAGTTATTTCTTTTTGAGTTGTTGACCAAGGGTGTCACATAGATCCCCAAACATTGCAGGTTATTGCCAAAACTCCCTGTCATCCTCCAGAACTTAACAGTGAGACTTTATTGCTGAGAACACCACATACTTGAATCACAGAACACGGAAACATAAAGCTGGTACAAACTGCAAACTTCATCCCTCCTGGCCAGCATTCATCATGCTGTAAGGTGCCAGAAGGGGAAAAGTTAGCTTCAACCTCACTCAACTGCAAATCCTGAAAGTTACAACAGTGAGTGGCCTAACAAGATAGGCTGACTGGGGAATAGTGACACAAATGTTGTGGAAGTAACCAACCACTTTCAGATTGGATCAAAGGTCCACTCTATGAGATAGAATCTATACCTGACACTATTATGAAAGGAGCCAAGACCCTCTAGCTGGATAGGTCATGAGTCTTAGAAGCCAACCTATCACTATTACTTTGCTAAATAGTATTAAAATAACTCCTAATATCCCCATCCTGACTTTTAATTCTCCCAAGAAAGAAACATCTCAGTTTACAGGAAGAAAAGGATATTGTCACACTGTTATCAATCTGTTAATCTTCCGCTGCTATTCTAGTCTCTAATTTTTTCATCAGCCAAAAAGAGCATTCCAGAAAGATGAAAATCATCCACCTGTTAGAGTAGACAGATCCAAGAACACAGAAGAACTCCTGTTTCTCTGGAAGGGAGAAGAAAGGCATCCGTCTGTTTCTTGTCTATGGCATCCAGTTCCCACGAATGTCCTGTTTGCTCATGCTCTCTGTTGCCCTCTGAAAGATAGTTCTTTCAAGGAGAAAATGTGAAGCTGAGATTCTGGAAAACAAAGCTGTTTCACATATATATGTTCATGGAGATAGATTAGAGACTCAAGTAAACCACAAACCCACCTATTTTTACATTTATTCCTATTTATCTACTTATTTAACCTGAGATACACATTAAATTCTATTCTTCAAAGGCATGCCTAGAAGAGTAGTTACACGGGAAAAGGACTCTGTCTTTCTTCTTCTTTTTCTTTTAAAGTTGTGTTTTTATTTCTTGATTCAGTGACAGAAATATCCTCTTAGCAGCAAGGTAATGGAATCTGTTTCTAAATATTCAATTATTAACATTGCTAATTTAGCCACATGTATCAAAAAACTTTTAGAACTGTTTAACTTTTCAACTTATTGCTGTGGTTAAGTAAGATTAAATACTCTTCCCAAAATTCAGGTTGAGGGTTGGGGAGATGTCTAGGTTGCTGTACAAGTATTGAGATCTTGTTTAGATCCCCAGGATTCACATGAAAAGCCCAGCATGCTGTGGAGTGCACGTTTGATACCAGTGATGGGGAAGAGAGAAAATTCCTAAGGCTTGCCGACCAGCCAGTTATAACACAATATAATATAATACAAATCATACTGGTATATTGTCATGTACTGTTTATGACTCTTGAGAACTGATTTTCAAGACAAGAAAAGTTACTCTGTCACAGACCTCAAGCATGTTTAATGCAAATGTCCTCCCAAGTACCCTTCCCTGGGACAGGCTAGTCACCTGCCTCTGCAACAGAGAGAAAGGAAAACAGCAAAACATCCTGGGAGTAAAAGGTGGTGCCCTTGAAAACAGAAGGAGGCTAGCCTATTTGGGGGGAAAAAAAATCTGTCCTTTAGAACCACTAGAGGGAAAAATCATTCCCAACAAAGGTTACTATTGTTTGTGGAATGGTATAAAAATTTAGCAGGAACAATAAAGTGGAAGCTCCCTCACAGAGAGATTGCTCTGTGCTGCCTGAAAGTTAGAATTTCTGCATTGGGACTGGAGAGATGATTCAGTGGTTAAGAACACTGGCTGCTCTTCCAGAGGAGCTAGTTTCCATATCCCAGCATCCACATGATAGATAGCTCTCAAGTGTCTATAACTCCAGTTTCAGGGATTCCAACCCTCTTCATGCCTCTGTTGACACTGTATGCCAAACATACTATATATGCACACATACATACAGGAAAAACACCATACACATACGAATTTAAAAAAAAAGTTTTTTTTAAAAAAAGAACTTCAGCACAACCATTTCAGAAGGGCCTCCCCAGTCATTTCCAGTGGATGTTGGAAGAATCTGATGATGATATTTTGTCATCTATATGTTTCTATCTGCTACTTGCTGTTTCTTTTAACTTTTGTTTGCCATGTGCTTAATAAACTCACTCATTCCAAACTAAGAAGTGCAGCTACAAAGATCATTTCCCATACAGAATACCAATCTAGCCGAATCTCAAAAATAAAGGGAGAGTGAATACAGACATTGATCCTTGACCTATTCACACAGTGTGCATGCACACACACACACACACACACACACACACACACACACACACACATCTTTATTGTGACATATTAACAGGTAGGACCTTTAGGAAGTAATTGAGCCATGGAGGGTCTACCCCCAACAATAGATTATCCATTTCCACTTGGAGATTAATGGCTTCTCTCCAAACTGGATGTATTATGAAAGCCATTTTGGGCTGGGGATGTAGCTTTGTAACATGCCTATCATGTGCAAAATCTTGGGTTTGATTCTCAATACTATAAATGGGTAGTCGGGGGGAGACTAACTTGAATCTCTCTTATTGTGCCCCTCTACACATGTGACATCCTACCTCAGGACTCACAAGAGTCCTCACCAGCTGTGATGGTTAACATCACATTTAAAGTTTAGACTTATGCTTGAGATACCAAAAAAAATTTTTTTAAATGTCTCTAGCATGTAAGCCCCTAACTTGTACAAGCTATACCCTAGCAGCCCAATTCCCTTTCCCCCAGATATTGAAGACTATTCTTAAATTGACTGATCTTATAAATTTTGCTGTTCTAGCAAAATAGTAAGTCATAAGACTAATTGCTGTTTCTGCTTTTGTAAACAAACTTGCTTACTCTGCTCACTGACTAGGACAACTACAAAACAGAGATGTTAAAATTAGATCCTGCCTACACGAAAACGTAATTCATGTAATCTTGTTGGTTTTCACCTTATAAGCCTTGGGATAATATGGCTAGAGGCTGCATCTTGGGAGCACTCTTAGTTGCAGTCCTGGTGCCATGAGTATCTAGCAACAGTATTTAATAAAGCCACTTGTCTTAGTTGATGAAACACTATAACCAAAACCTCTTCCCTGAAGAGGGTTTATTTGCCTTACACGTCCATATCACTGTTCATCACTGAAGGAAGTCAGGACAAGAACTCAAGCATGTCAAGGAACCTGGAGGCAGGAGCTGATGCAGAGGCCATGGAGGGATGCCGCTCGCTGGCATGCTCTCCATGGCTTGCTCAGCCTGCTTTCTTATAGATCCCAGGACCCAGGGATGAAACTCCCAACAATAGGCTGGGCCCTCTTCCATCAATCACTAAGTAAGAAAAATGCCCTACAGCTGAATCTCATGGAGGAATTTTCTCAATTAAGTTTCCCTCCTTTCAGATGACTCTAGTTTGTGTCAAGTTGACATAAAGCTAACTAGCAAACCTCTTCTTAGTAATATTTATTTATGGTAATGGTGAATCTCTGAGCAACCCCAGACCCATAACACCTGCCTCCAGAACCATGATCAAAACTCCTTTATAAGTTACCTAGAGTACTCAAGTTATAGCAACAGAAACAGAAAATATGACATGTATCCAGGACCTTGAAGATATTAAAGCTAAAGTTTCTGCTGACTTAAAAATGACATTTTTTGTGCTAAAAGTATTACATTCTGGTTAAACCTATGTATTCAACAAGTATCCATTGTGTGTTCATTAACTGACAAGCACATTATTAGACAGAGAGAATATAAAAATGGACCAAAAGTACATAGGCTGCCTTCATGGAACCAACCAGTCTATTAAATTTTGAGAAACTGTGATGAGTTAAATGTAAAAGCCAAGCTCTGATGCAAGGAAGGCAAGGAAAGGAGAACTTTGACTAGCAGGGTTTGGTTTTACAGGGAGGGATGAAAAATAGTTATTGAGCAGAAGCAGGAGGATGAGCAGGAGCAGAAGCACTGATCAGATGAAGTGTTACACGAGAGTTCCCTAGAGGAAAAGAACCGATAGAATATATGCTTTGTAAAAGGGCATTTATTCAATCAGTGGACATGATAAGGGCTGAGTAGTCCAACAATGGCTCTTGGTACACTATAGGCTGAGAAATCAGTAGCTGCCCAGTGCACAGGGCTGGCTGCCTTAGCAATCACAGTCTGCCAGTAACGGCCCCAAAGAGTCCTAGTCCATGTTAGAAGGCTGGAGCCCCTGAAGAGTGTTGCCAACGAAGGATGACAGCAGCAGGAATAGAGATGCACTGACCAGCAAGAAGTGTAGGCAGGGAAGCGTGCAGCACTGCGTTTCCCTGACACCTTATTCTATCTGGGCTGACTCTGGAAGGTGCAACCTGCTTCAGGAAAGTCTTTAGTCTTTCCTGGAAGTGTCCTCACAGACCCACCCAAAGGAATATCTCTTAGTTGACTTCAGATCTAATCAAGATTATCAATCACAATGGGGAAGGTCTCAAAGCAGTTCTACTGAGTAGTTAAGCACAGGGATCTGCAGTCAGCCAAGTGTGTTTCAAGCAGAACAGTGTAAATGGGAGGCTTGAGAAGTCCAAGGTCAAGGGGCTAGCAGATTGCTTAGTAAGGGTTCACTTCCTGGTTACTGAGTGTCATCTCACAAGGCCTACTGTTTCCACCTATAAAGGAACTAATCCTGTTGAGGTGTGTGCTACCTTCCCTATGTAACTATAGTCCAAAGACTATACCTAACACCATCACCTTGGCAGTCAGGATTTCCACAAATGAATTTTGGGGAGGTGCAAACATTTAACCCACAGCAAGCAACAAGCGTCCACAAGCCAATGTGATTCTGATGTGTTGTTGAACCATTCTGTTCTAAATACCTTGTCTATAAAACAAATAGTTATTTTCCTTTATTTAATAGGATTGTTACGAAGACTAAGTTTAATAACAAGACAAGACTTGAGCATCATGTCTCACATAGCACATGTTTAATAATTGCCAGATAATAATACATTTAAGTAAGAATAAAGAACCAATTGAAGAGGAGGAACAGCTTATGTAAAGGTCCTGTAGGAACTTGACAGAAATAAAAAAGCATGAGGACCTGGCTACGATTTCCACTTTTATTCTAAGTCCTAATGGGAACTCACTCTAGGTTTCATTCTTCTCCTGACTTAACACTACAGCTTCACTGGACCGCTCTCCTTCTCCAAAATGTGTCAAATGCCCATCCTTGTCATGAATTTTCTTTCCACCTATCCTCTAAATACAAGGCCTCCTCAACATCTCTGAATAGGTATCTATTGTGAAAGTTTATTTTTAGTTACAATTATAGTTATAAAATTATAGTTATAAAATGTTTTATGTACTGTTAGGTAAGGGGCTAGCCTAGGCCTTGGCTTTATATTATTTGCAGGTGTTGGATTTCTGTAGAGTTGCTTAATTGCTAATGATCTGCATGTGGTATCAGTAGAATACCTGAGGAGTTCCGAAAGATTAAAAACACCTGAGCTGAGATGCTCGGGGTTCCACTGTGAGTATGGTACTGGTCATGACAGTGGTTCCATCTGCTGAGGTCTGGCAGAGTTTGCACCAATGAATATGCCTCCTTGTCCTGTTTGGTGAACTGCCACAGTGGTATACTACTACTGCTATCCCCTTCCTCCTGTCCACTGAGACAGTTTCACTCTATGCCCTCACACGAGCCATGTTGTCCACGTGGTGCTCAAAGGGCAGCTTTTCAGAAGTTACTTTCTCATCTTTCACCTTACTTTGAAGCAGTGTATCTTTTGTTTCTGTTACTTCGGTGCATATTCCAGGTTATCTGGCCCAGGCACTTCTCCTGTGTTTGCCCCTCATCTCCTAGTAGAAGTGTAGATATTACAAATGCATGCTACCACACCTAGCTTTTTACAAGGGTCTCAGGTATTGAACTCAGGTCTTTGGGGTTGCACAGCTAGTGTTTTTTTTATAAACAGAGTCATCTCCATGGGCCCCAAATTCATGCTCTGTAGGTTGTAGAGGAACTCCTGAATGAAGTCCTGTGTGAAAATGTCTTCTTGACAACGTCATGGTCATGTAGAGGACTCCAATGCTCTGCACCACAGGAATGACACAGCCCTACCCAGGTAAAGTTCAAGAGAAGTGGCAGAGCTTTCCTCAGAGGTCAGAATATGAATTTATATGAATGACTTATCAGTATGCATTAAAACTAGTAACTGTACCTTCCTCCTCCAGAATGTTTATAGCCTGAGACTACTATGCTGTACATAGTAAGATGCTCAGGCTCTGGATTGCAGTGGTAACAGACGCCCATCGGATCCCAGCTTACTCTTAATGTAAGTCATTCAACACATGCAGCCAACCCCTCAGCCTGACCTGCGGAAACCACTACCACTATACGTAAGAGTGTCTTGTGGAGTGGGGGCCAAATGGAAGAATGACTCCCAGATCCATTGATCATCTTCTTATCTAGATTATAGCACCTCTACTCAATACACTGAGTTGAACTGCATAGTTCCCTGTAACATATTAAGAGCTCCCATCTTCTATCACTCCTTAACTAAGGATAAGATTAAGTGTAGGTGTCCTAAACAAGGGTTCTCCCTGGTAAAAATAAGGTATACCTTGTAAACTCAAATTATAATCAGAAATGGCAAATCTGTTCCCTGCATATATGGAAGGATTTGCACTGGGAAAGCTGCTTCAAGGCAGGGCTCTTGCCTGAACTTGTAGAATCTCAATCAAATCATAAAACCATGTCCAGCCTCATCTTCCTAATGTGTCAAACAAAGTTGAGAATGCTGGGCAGGGGTTGGGGTTGAAAATCATCTCTAAATTTCTCCCACTTTTGTTTGTTCTGATTCCATGACTAGACTAATCAACACCTGTAGATGCTTTGTTCAACACTGGCAAACGTTCCCCCTCCCCCCTAAGGAAATTCTATTTAAAACGGCGGTTCTCAACCTGTGGATAGTGACCACTTTGGGGGTTGAATGACCCCCTTTCACATGGGTCACCTAAGACCATCTACCCATCAGATATTTACATTATGATTCATAACAGTAGCAAAATTGCAATTATGAAGTACCAATGAGAATAACTTTATGGTTAGGGGTCACCACAACATGAGGAACTGTATTAAAGGGTCACTGCTCTAGGAAGATTGAGGATGACTGATTTAAAATATTTTCCTATCACTAAATTCTGCATCATCTTGCTAATGAAGATTCAGCTTCTCAGTTGATAATAAATATGCTTTTTAAGAAAGAAGAATGTAATACTTTTATTAACCGATTGCTAATGAACTTCACCTAAATTGGAAGGTAGAACTCACTCAGTGCTAATAACTAATCTGAGAAAAAAGAACACGAAAGAAAGAATGTTCCTGGTTGTGGTAATTAGAACTAAAAGATGCAATTAAGTTGTTCCCACTCCCCTCCTGGGACTAAGTTTTAAGCACTAGATTGTTATGAGAAACTGGAGAAAGGTACCGTGCTAGGAGAATAACATCAACCTCAGATAGCATAGGGGTCCTCTAAAGAAGTATACTTTTCTCAAAAAAAAAGGACGAACGCATGAATTAGTTTCATGTTACTACAGTGAATATGGAGACAGCTAAATCATAAAGAGAAAGGGTTTGGTTTTTTGTTTTTGTTTTGTTTTGTTTTGTTTTGTTTTAAGCTTATGGTTTTGGAGGCTGAAAGTCCAGACAGCACAGCTGTTTTTGTGGCCGAGGACTGGCCGAATCATCTCATGTTTCAGATGGCAGGAGCCTTATGAGTATACACCTGGAGTGAGCTAATAATTACATATTGATTCAGGAGGGAGAGAGATGAAGGAGAGAAAAATATAAAGTTGGACTGGGGGCATCCAAACCCTTTGAGGACACACCATGTCTTCATCAAAGTTCTCTTGCTGTGAAGAGACACCATGACCACAGCAACTCTTATAAAGGAAAGTATTTCACTGGAGCTTGCTTACAGTTTCAGAGGTCTAGTCCATTATCCGCATGGCAGGTAGCGTGATGCCCCTGCAGCCAGACATGGTGCTGGAGAAGGAGCTGAGAGTTCTACACCCAGATCTTCGGGCAGCAGGAAGAGAGAAAGCAGCGCTCAGCCTGGCTAGAGCCTTCGAAAAGTCAAAGCCCACCCCCCAATGACACACTTCCTACTACAAGGCCACACTCCTAATCCTTCTCAGGTAGCGCCACTCCCTTATGACCATCCAATTATATAAGCCTATGGGGACCGTTCTTGTTCAAACCACCACACACCTTCAAAGACCTGAAGACCTTTTTCTAGGCCCCACCTCCTAAATGTCCACAGCACCTCCCAGGATTACCTTCCTCAAGACTAAACATTTACACAGGAAACTTTCCCAGCCATAAGCAGGGCAACACAGGCAGCAGTGCATGCCTGTGGGACCTTGGGGTGGAATGTTAAAACAAGGAACACTTCAGAAAATTATCTGAGGAGATGATGTGAGAGAAGAAAGCCGGATAATGGGGGAACTTATAAAAGACCTTGACTTTTATCCATAGAAGGTTACGTTTTTATCTATAAGATAGTTGAGAACTGGTATGGTACGGGAAATGGGAGACTTGTTTTCTGCTCTCCTTTCTCTAAATTACAACATTTTTTTTCCAGGCACCTTCTCCACACCCATGAGGAAAAATAACTCATCCACCACAGAAACACCAAATCTGACACACTGTGAGAAGTCACTCAGTGTAAACCCGGCCCTTTTCTCCATTGCTTGTTTTAGGAAATGTGCCTCCACACCTCCTCAACATTATCTAAGTTTTGGAGTGGGTGGGAAGGATAAAAAAACGACGAAGAGTCCCAGAATACTGAATTTCCATTTGTGTTTGCCTAGAACCAAAAAAAAAAAAAAAAAAAAACACTTGTTCATGATGTTAAAGTAAAAGTGAGTCTGACGGATGGGGTGCACGTGGGGATTAGAGTGGAGTTGGGGGGTTGCTTCAATGGGCTTTGTGTATTTCTTATATCTAAAACTAGTGTCATTAACACTAGAGATACGTTCCCACTTTCATCTTTCTCTCCTCTCTCATCCTTACCTACAGCTAATTGGTAGCATAATCCTGCTTATCAGGTTTGTGAAATACAGACTAGACTGGCTTTTCATCTACTATGCTGTGACCATTAACTTCACACCTTCTTCACCTCTTTGACAGGCCATAATCATGGTTTAGACTTGCCTATTGCTCTGCTTCTCTTTTCTTCAACCCACCTTTACCTTCTATCATAACATAAGTGCTTCACACTTTTGTTATTCTATATTGCAGTTCCTTCCTCCCCAAAGTGCCTGTTGAGAACTACAAGTATGGCAAGTTTGACTGAAGAACTGAATTTTAAATAGAATTGAATTCAAATGCCTGTAGTCTTTTGGGTCTAGAGGCTACCTCATTGCATAATGCAGTTCTAAAATATGGGTCTTAACCTGATCATGGAAGAAGAAACAGAAGGCTGTAAAGTTTGAGGCAGGAGGTTCTGGAAGACTAGAGAAGCCATAAGAATAAATGAGATCAATCGGTGGGGAAAAGGCATAAATATCTACAGTAAGATGTAGGATGAAAACACAGAGAAAGAACACAAGAAAGATAAACCTAAACTGTAAGAAGGGAGTTAAGAGCAAACCAGCAGTCCTGGGTAGCATTGCTAATAGTATCTGAGCTACACCGCAAGACACTGCTTTAATTAATTAATATGAATCTTTTCCTCTCGTACCACATTGCTTTCAAAGGCCTCATTTCTTATAGCATAATGTTCAGCGCTGGAGGTGTGGCATTGAATGACATTTGTAACCCAATCTCTTGCTTTCCACCACTGCCCCCACCACCAAGGTCCTCTGCCCAACTCCATTTATATTCTAGTGTTGCAGAGCCCTGTTTTTCCTCAGCAAAACCCAGTTTTAGATCTCCCAGCTATCACCCCTGCTCATTGTTCTACCTAAAATGTCCATCCTGTATTTCTTTTCTTTCAAATGTTACACATTTCAAGGCCTAATAAATAAATCCCTGACCCTGACCCTATCCCTATCAAGGAGAACATCCCCCTCTTGACCTTGGCTGAGGTGTGTGGCATCTTTCAGCCTGGTTTTCTTCATGTAGAAAGTGAGAATGATATTTCCTCCTTTGGGGAATATTCAATATTGCAACTTTTAGACTCTATCACTGAGAAAGCATGAAATAAAACCAGCTGTTATTGCCCCCACCCTAACAGTTATCATGTGATGTTAGAAATATTTACAAAGAAACTGTCTTCCTCCTGGAGACTGAGAGTTTGTTAACAGCAAAGCTTGGTCTTACTCAGTACTCTCCCTGGAGACACACTGTAGCCATTGGAAAGATGCCTTGGTTAGCCTGCTAATAAATGAGATGACTAAATAGAATGTTACAAAATAAGCTCTGAGTATACTTTTCTTTTTCTTGATTCTTTAAAGCAGAGTAAAAAAAAAAGACAGTTATAATAAAAATGAGGGGGAAAGGACTCTTAATAATTTTATCTTTTAAGATTGTATTAAAATTTTAGGCCAGACATGGTTGTGCATGTGAGGAAGAGGCAGACATATCTCTATGAGTTTGAGGCTAGCCTGGTCTACAACAGTGAGTTCCAGGGCAGCCAGGATTATGGAGAGAGACCCTGTCTCAAAAAAAAAATAAACAACTGTGATGGTTAACATTACATTTAAATTTAGACTTACTATGCTTCAGAGACAAAAAAAGAAAAAAATAATAACTCTAATATGTAAGCCCCTAACTTGTACATGCTATACCCTATAGCAGCCCACTTCCCTTGCTTCCCAGACATTGAAAATTATTCTTCAATTGACTGATCTTGTAAAATTTGCTATTCTAAAATCTGATATTTATGCCTTTGTAATCAAACTTACTTACTTTGCTCATAAAGATTACTCAGGTCAACTACTAGACACATGTTGAGATTAGACCCTGCCTACACATAGACAGAATATAGTAATCTTGTGGGTTTTCCCTTTATAAGCTCTGAGCTGATACGGCTAGGGACTGCATCCTGGGGGCCCTCTTAGGTACTAGATGCCAGTACCTAACTAAAAAGCCTCTTCTTATTAAAATTTACTTATGGTCATGGTGAATCTCTGAGTGACCCCAGACCCATTCCACAACACCAGAAAACTGGCACTGGCACTGCCCATGAAACTTAGAATAAGCAGATTCTTGACTTCTGTACCCTTTAAAAGGCCTGGAAGAAATTAAACTATACTAAAGAGACACGTGAGTCTTTTGCTCTATCAGACTATTAAAACAAAAAATGTCAAAGGAGTGGGAATTTCCCCAGGAATCTCATGCTGGGAGAAGGAACAGGCACCAGCCAGAGGGGCCACGTGTATTCAGGAAAGATATTTCACTTTGCATAGTTCTACCAACTTCTCATAGCTCCCCATGGGGTGAGACTGAAGCACAGACAATGATGGGTTAGATGTGGACTGCTTAGAAATGCATATCCTTGGCCCTGTAGTTCATCTCACTTCAAGATCTCAAAGACAGGCTCAGGGGTCACAGGGTCTCTATGTGCCTCTGCCCAACTGGCCACATTGAAATACTGAATCACTGAGTATCTCTCTCCCTCCCTCCCTGCCTCCCTCCCTCCCTTCCTCCTGATTACCACTACTAATTTGACTTTTTTAATTAGCTTGTTGAGAATGAGTGAATTAACCTGCCTTGGAGCACAGGTCATGACCCTTAAATTCGATGACATTCCTGTTTATGTGCTTCGACTACCAGCTCCAACATTTTTGCCATTTAAAAAAAAAATTTTTTTTTTTTTACTTTCCTTTTCTTGCCCCCAGAGGTCCTCTGTCCCCTCCTCTTCCCCATGGGGAAGCTTTCATCACTGTTGTCAAGGCAACAGTGGGGATGCCTCATTCTTTACAGCTCTGCACATCTAAGTATATCTTAGCCTTTGTCCACTGAGCTGGCTCATTTCTTTGTAAGTGGTCCACCACTAAATCACCTATTTTCTACACATAATTTTATTCATTATTTTACCTTATTTAAACAGATCTATTAAAAAAAAAAAAAAAGCCTTCACCTGAAACGGTATTTTCACCGATGGGTCAGTTTTCTTGAATGCCCTAGACATCACTTCTGGAGAGCAAATGTGAAAATTGCCTTTGCAAGTGTGCACTTCCGAAGTGCAGGTCAATTTTAAAACACGCTCTAGAGTATTCATAATGGATTTCCCTTTTAAAAGCACAGGAGACCAAAAATAAACCTGACAAAAGGGCAGCTGTAGAGTTTTAACATGTGGAAAACTCCACAGGCGGCTGTTACATAACGGAAAAGAAACAAGATAAATATTTCACACTGTCAGAAGAACTTCCAGATGACAACGAAGAAGCCAAGAACCCAGAACACACCTTAACTCTCTAAGAGCGTGGGGGAGGGAGACTTGAACTGCTAAGAGGCCAAGGCTGATGACAAAATCTGGGACCTGATTTGAAGCACCAATGATGACTCTCTCGCTCCCCCCCCCCCCGCAAGCTCCCTTTTCCTAGAGTCTAAGACAGAGCTCAAGAACCCACACTTTAAGAGCGCTTTCCCAGCGATTTTGTCCGCTAGGTAGAAAATTTCCAAAAATTTCCCACCCTGGGCAAAACACTGAAAACGAAGTTTTCTACGCAAGACGTGGCGACACAGACCGAGTCACCCCTCAACACACACACACACACACACACACACACACACACACACACACACACACACACACTCACACTCTCACTCTCACTCTACGGTCCCCATCCCACCCGGCTGCACTCCTCCCGCCCCGGGCTTCTCGCCCTGAGGACAGCTGGCAGCCCAGCGCGGGACCAGACACAAAGCGGATCAGTCTGGGGGCGGGGGCCGACCCACCGGGCTCTGCCTCCAGCAGCCAGCCTTCTGACGCTCCTTGCTTAGGACCCTGCGGACACCGCGTCCCTCATCCACGCCCTCTCCTCGAGCCCCTCCACCTTTAAAAAGACCGTCCCAAACCCCACGTCCCAGGGCCAGAAGTTCTGCCCCACCGCACCAGTGTAGACACCCCAGACCAGAGAGATTGACATCGCGAGCGGACCCGCCCCTTTGCTTCCACCTCTCCGGGACTTCTGCTGCTCCGCCAAGTGCCCCGTCCGACTGTCGCGCTCCTGCAGGGGGTACCCTCGGCTACGCAGCCAGCTGGCGCCCGCGTAGATGGCGAGGAGCCCCCAAGGCCTCTTGATGCTGCTGCTGCTGCTGCACTACGTGATGGTCGCGCTGGACTGTAAGTCGCTGGGTACCTCCACCCCGCCACCCTCCTACCCACCCTCGGGTCCCTCTGTACCAGCCTCCCGGACCCTTGCTCGCAGGCATGGCGCTCTGAGCTGGGGATCTGTCTCGGGGCACCAGATTTTTCACTATAGGAAAACGAAGGGTAATCCGGACGCAGACTCTAGGTGGAGAGACTGAAGTCTTGAGTGTCTTGGAAATAGTGTCAGATTTTGTCATTTATAGATGAAGAAAAATTAAGAGTCCCCACTAGACGATTCTCATCTCCTTGCAAAGTCGGGGAAAGTTTTCAAAAGCTCAGGGACGTGATCAGAATGCCAAACTCACGAAGTATCCAAGATGCTAAGAGCCCAAGAAAGATGGCATCCAGGGTTGGCGCAGGCCACTCTTTAAGTAGCAGCTGCCAGGGGTTAGTGGTCCCAGCTGTGTGGGCAAGGTGCTTGGGGAACACTTTAGAGGTGGGGTTGGGTGAAGTTCGTGGCTGCTGAGCCACAGTAGCTTCTAGCCGCTCTGCCTGCAAATTCCAGTTAGAGAACTCTTGTCTGGCCACCCTGGCCAGCTGCCGTGTCCTCGGGGGACGTCCAGCTAGCAGGACGATTGTTAGAAAGGCTCAGGAGATGAATGAGCGAGCTGGCAGCTGTAGCCGGGGAGACGTTCCAAAACCAGTTTCACTGCGTGCTTTTAAAAGGGATTTGCACGGATAACTGATTTAAAATTTGATTTTGTTTTCTTCACATTAACTTTTTAGGGAAATGGAGAAAATTACGATCGATTTTAAGCGATCAAGTCTTTCTCTTTTTTTCTATCCCCCTCTGATGTTTTCTTTTGTTCCGTTTTCTTCTTTCCTTTTAAGGAGGGGGTAAAATGTATTATTGTTGACTTTCAAGTTCTTAGTCACAGTACTTATAGCTAAGGCTTTTTTTCAGAGTTCCTTAGCCCTAGCCCAAAGTGATGGGAGGGAAGAGAAACGTCAAGCCAAGAAGGGGAAGATCCACGATGAAACTTTTATGCATTCTGAAATATCAGCTGGTATCAAACGGAACACACTGTGGTTGAGAGACAGTGTACTCATGATGAAAATCAGCAACGAAGCTGGAATCTGAAGGAAGTGTAGCTAAACCACTGGCAACATTGCGTGTTCCCCTGAACTCCTAAGTCTCACTTTAACAGTGTGATTGTGGTGTAGAATTGTTCATTAAGAAACAGAAAATAGGCCGGGCAGAGGTGGTGGCCCACTCCTTTAATCCCAAAACTCCAGGAGGCAGAAACAGGCAGATCTCTGTGAGTTAGAGGCCAGCCTGGTCTACAGAGTGAATTTCAGGACAGTCTGAGTTACATCAGAGAAACCCTGTCGTGTGTGGGGGGGGGTGGCGGGCAGAAAATAGTTTTTCTTTGTTATTTCCCATTCAGTAATTAAAATAGAAACAATAGACACTGTTTGAATTTGTAGTCAAGAACCCAGAAGCAAGGGAGGGCTTACTGAATGGGCAGAATGATCTCTTCATCTTCTGGGTTGTCTGTGGGCTCTGCTAATCCTCATTCCTGTAAGGAACGAATTGGGAAGCAATGTGGGGACCTTTTCCATAAGTTCCTCTAGTGCCAGAAAGATTGGCATTTCAAGGATGTTTTCTTTCCTTTATAAATTTAAACTTCGAAGACAATTCAGATTTAAAGAAAGATTACACTAAAATAGTAAGTTCCCATGTACTCCAAACCCAGTTGTCTCCATTATTATCCTATTATAATGTCATATGGAGCACCCTGCTCATTTCATTTTCATGAGCACACTTTTCTCATTCTTATGGAATGTCCATTTCTGTTTTGAGATTCCACATTGTGTTTAATAGTCATGTCTTTTTATGCTCTTCTTGGCTCTGGCAGTATTTCAGACACCCCTTTTCATTTTTTGTTTTTGTTTTTTTGTTTTTATGATAGATGTTAGGGGTGCTAGTTAAGTACTCTGTTAAATTCCCTTCATCTGGTATATCTCAGATGCTTCGTTTGTGGTTAGATGGTGTTATAGGGGTGTTGGAGGAAGTCCATAGAGGAAAGTGTTATTTTTACCGTATCAGAATCCAGGGAGCATGTCAACTTGGCCCATCTCTGTGGATGTTAAGCCTCATTGTCTGGTAAAGGCAGTGTGTGTCGGGTTTCTCCATGGGTCCTCTGCTGTTTTGTCCTCAATTCCATACTATACTCTTTAAAGGGAAGTCAATATTTGCAACTCACACTCACAGGAGGCTGGGTTGGTGATAAGTGACTATAACCTCAGCACTCAGAAGGGAGGCAGGAGGATCATTCAAGGCCATCAAAGGTTCAAGACCAGCCTGAATTAAAATGAGACTATCTCCAAATATAAGGAGTGAGGGTGGAGGTGGGGCTCAGGAGTAGAAAGGGCTGTAAATAAGAACTCATATAATATATATGTGTGTGTGTGTATATATACACATATATACACACACACACTCACACACACGTATACACATGAAGGAATGTGTATTTTTTTTCAGGGTGAAATTTCTTCATAAATTATTGAGATTTGTATGCATCAGAGATATGTCCTCACTAAGTTATTTACACATTTATTCACTCACTTATTTTAATATGAGCATAAGCTTGTAAGTACTATGTATCTAGTTGGTAATAGAATAGTGTTTTCTTTATTAAAGAGATGGAGCATCTCTTATGCTGTAGTCATGTACTCATTTGTTTAATATTCTAGTCAATTATAGCTGTACTGCTCCTTTGTCCTAATCCAACCATGTAAATTTTAATACAATGTGCATCACATTTTTTTCCACTGTCTCTCAATATCTAATGTCTTTCACAGTAGTCTAGGAATTTTTTTGTTGTTGTGCTTTTCATTTTTAAAGTATGAGTTCAACATAATTATTGATATATGGACGTTTACTTTTGTATTTAGTAGATGTATCGGTTCCCTTTCCTCTACTGTAACAAAGTATCTTGGATAATCATATTAGAAATATTTGTTTTGCTTCCTACTTTCAGAGATTTCAGTCTATTCCTGGCCTCTGCTTTTGCAGCTAATGGACATAACACCTGGGAAACTCAAGGAACAGAGTTCCACTCTAGTAAGGAACCAAAAGAGTGGAAGGAGTAAGGTTCCCTATTCCCCAGGGACACACCACTAATGATATGTAGAACACCTGGAAGGACTCACCTCTTAAAGGCATTACCACATCCCAATAGTGCCACAGGCTGGGGACCAAGCCTTTAACACATAGCTCTTTGAAGGACACTTATCTAAACGGTAAACCTTTATAATATGCAGCATTTATGCTACTGTGTGGTTTGGTGAAGAAGACAAGGAGGCATTTTCATAACTGAAAAGCATGCCAGACCTCAGCAAAGGGAACCATCTGTGATGGCAAGCACCATTCTGGACAGTGGATTTTGTAAATCTTGCCAAGATCAAAACATCACAATCAACTGCCTGAAGGGAATGATTTCCGCCTGGTACAGTCTCAATTATCCAAAGAATATAAAGATCAAAGTGGGAGTTTGTTGGTGGACCTGACAAACCCTTTAAAGACTATCTCGGATATTTCATTTCAAAAAGTATTTTTGAATACTTCAAAAAATATTTCATTTCAAACAAAAAACTACAGCCTTAAAGAGGACATGGGTTTCTTTGGCCAAGAACTCTCATTTATTCTTTCACCTGTGCATGAGGAATGGGGCCCATAGGAGCTTGTGGATGTAGACCACCCATGCCTTCCTTCACACTGGTTCTTCCCAAGGGGCTTTTCAATGGGGAATAAGCAAGAGCTGCTGTCTTTTTTTTTTTTTTTTTTTTTTAAGTCAAAGACCACTAGGGATCTGTTCAGGTTGCTTTATCATGTTTGTTTGTTTCATCACACAGTGCCAGTGGTAGATTACTATCACTGTTCTCTGGGAATTATAGAGAAAGATGAGGATGAATTTAGAGAAGGGGAATTAGGACTGAGTTTGTGTTTCCCTTGCCAAAGCTAGGAAAGGAAGTCTTAAAACTGAGTACTCCTTTCTTGAAAGGCCTAGCTCTGTTAAAGGGCAGGACTCAGAAAACTCTCCCAAATGAGGAGTTGTTTATTGCTGTGAAAACAAATGGCCACAACAATACAATGTTATATTAATGTTCTGGAAGTCCTCACTTGGAGATAACCAAAGCATCAACAAGCAATAATCTTCTGGGAGTCCCACGGGAGAACCCATTTCTCAGCTTTGTCCAGCTTCTAGATACCACTGCAGGGCCCATCCCTCTACCTTCAAAGCCAGCAGCAATGCCAAGCTGCTGCCTCTGTGGCTTCTACCCTTCTGCCTCTTTCACCTTAGTGATGCAGGCAAATGTATCCATTTCAAGGTCAATCTATCACAGCCTTGATTACAGAATAGAAAATGAATATATATGCACTGCTGGGGTGTGATCAGTGTCATAGTCAGGAACATCTCACAAGGGACAGTATAACCTTCAGCTATAGACTGTCATTTATAGTGACATAAAGTTATATTCTTGCTTTGCATTTGACTGTACGGTACAGTGGTAAAGAACATGTACTGTGCACCAATGTGATGATGCAGCCAGTAAAGGCACCTGCTGCCAAGTCTGATGCCTTGAGTTTGATCCCAGAGACCTACATTGTAGAGAAAATTAATCCCCAAAAGTTGCTTCTGACCATCACATGCATGTGTGTTCCCATACAGCAATGAATAAATATTAGGGAAAAAATACACAAAATGCTCTGTGATGCTGAACTCTGCTTACTCCCCATCTGGGTGGCCTGGTACCAATTATTTAATTTCTGTATCTGTTTATTCATTGTGATAGTGATAATCCCTGTAGTGATATTGCCCTTATAGCAGTTGGGGGAGAATTAAGCACTTGAAAACTGGAGCTGTCAGCCAGACCTATTATATACATGCGATCAGTTATCATTACATTTGGAAGAGGACATACTGGGTGATGTATGGACAATGCACAGGTGGGGGTGACTGGCATGTTGGCAAATGCTTCTATAATTATTTCTTAATGGTTTATTAAAATATACACATACTTACACAAATTTTTATACACAGAGAATTGTCTTATATTTGAAAAGTAGTTAACTCTAATGAGAAACTTGACAACTTATACTTG
>JAMJFZ010000199.1:27510000-27600000 GCA_026225945.1 Cricetomys ansorgei
TTTTTCAGTCAACCTAACCCTGCAGCCATCACAAAAATTAATAGTATACTGGAGAAATGTACTGTGAGATCATTACAGTTGGGCCCATAAGATGATTTGGTTCCAGAACAGGTGTGTGTGTGTGTGTGTGTGTGTGTGTGTGTGTGTGTGTGTGTGTTCCTCCTTATAACCTGTTAGTCTGTATTGTTGTTGTCATATTTTTTAATCCATAGCTAAATAAAAATATGTATTCTGGAGTTTTTTTTTTTTACATCACAAAATTATATGAACTTTTCCTGATAAAAATTCTAGGACTCATGTAAAATTGATAAACCTTGATAGCTCATATTGTAGTGCTCCAGAAAGTAAAGACAGGGAAATTCCAGTGTTCCTTGGCTTTTTTTTTCTTCATTTTTATTCTGTCCAGGCCCATAACCAATGAAATGGTGCCAACCATGCTCAAGATGTGTATTTCCATTAAATAATTCTCTCTGGAAATGCCCTCACAGATAGCACCTTAGGTGTCTCTCATTCCAAGCTAGTTGAAAATGAAGAATATCCATAGCACCATCCTAGAATTAGAAAGAAATATATTCACTGGCCTGCCTTACAGAGATGTAAGACATCCTACTGGTTGTCTAATTGCAGGAACACATGCATCTCTTGAGTTGTGCCACAAACTCAGATAATCAAACAGTATACCTCTGTGCAGTTGCCTGAAATTAAACAAAGGATTTGTAGAGCTGGAAATACACTCTTTGAAATGCTGGACTTAGACTCTTTCCTCATGGTTGAATCTCTTTGCCACTCAACTGGGATTACAAGAATCTGTGTCCCATAATTGACAAAAGCTTATTAAAAGAGACAAGAGATATGCCTGATAAAGTGGCCTTTGTTTCCAAACCCTTAGTAGCATTGTTAGGCATTCTTATCAAATATTCATAACATCTTCTGGAGTCAATATGCTTCTTAGCATGGAAGAAATGTCCTCTAGATCTATATGACTCATCAGCCCCCCTCACAGGCTAACATGGTCTCCCAAATACCAAGATTAAGTACATCCTGAAACTCTCTGCCCTGATGTACCACTCCCTCAGAACAACTATCTAAGGAATGCTTGGGGGGAAAAAGATCACTGTCTAGGGCAATAATCTTCAAAAGTTTTTATTACAAAATACCATGACCCCATATAAACTTTGGATTATAAGTGAGATATACATATATGTGTGTGTGTGTGTGTGTACCATATATAAAAATATCATATATATATATGTGTGTGTGTGTATGTATATATATATATGTATGTATTTATATATCATGTTATGCTAATTGTAAAAGCACATGTAGCATAAGTATCAGAAGAATAAAATGATAAAGATAAAGGTAAATAATATCACCCTCAGAAGGAGGAAAAATGGAATGGTGACCTCTGGCTCTAATATATTCCACTCCTTCATAGGTTTCCTGAGCCCTTGGCAGGGATGGGGGCTGGTGGTGGAGGTGATGGTGGTGGTATGGTTAGGGTTGAACACTCCACAGTCACTTGCTCTCTGCACTTTCACAGTTGTGAGTCTCTGTGTTAATTACATTTACTACAGAAAAAAAAAAAAAAAAAACCTTCTCTGAAGCAGGTGGAGAGTGGCCCTAATCTATGGCTACGAAGATAAGAACACATTATGCTGTTTTCAAGCTCTGTGGAAACCAGAGCTTTTGCTTATACGCTGCCCACGGGGCTGTGAAATGACACAGCCTATGGGGAGAGAAAGTCAGCAGTCCGTGGCCCTGCCAACCCCTATTCTAAAGCTGTAGTTGAAAGAACACAAAATTTGTCTTATGTGTGGCATTTATTTCAATTATTTATTATATAAATATTTAAAAGAATCAAATGCTCATCACTAGGGGACTGGCTAAGTAAATGACAAACCCATCTGACAGAATGAGGGTGATCTCATATACTGGTATCTTCAGGACACAGTGAGCAGGGTGCAGAATGGTGCAAAGCTGCACATGGGATTTTTGTAGGGAAGAAACACAGGGAGAGGACATGAACACGGTGAGCATCAGGTGGGACTGGATGAGACAGACTTCTCTTAATTTGTTAAACAGAATTAAGTTTTTAAAACAAATGCATTACTTCAAAAAATTACATTTACCAAAGCAGCCTTCTCTAAAAACCGAAAGCAGCGGAAATGAACTTAGTGTATATGAAACTGGTGGTGTGACCATACAGAGGAAAAGACTCATTCCAGCTGAGCACATAACAGAATATCCCATTGTACACTAGAATATATTTCAGGATACAACTACAAATATATAATAAATTTTCATAGACTAAAATACCATTATCTTATTTTGAAACTTTCTACTACAGGATAAAGCAAATCCATTATTATGCAAATATATATATATATATATATATATATATATATATATATATATATATATATATATATTGGGTTACTGGTGTATATATATATATATGTTGGGGGTTACTGGTGATTGAACCTAGGGTTTCAGACATTCTAGGCAAGCACTCTACCACTGAGCCATATCCTCAGCACCTCCATTAGCTTTTTTGAGTCTCACCAAGTTGTCCAGGCTGGTCCTGAACTCACTATGTTAGTCCAAGCAGGTTTTGAATTTTTTATGCTCTCTTCTCAGCCTCCTGAGTAGCTGGAATTGAGAGCCCCAGCTGCAAGTCCTAGCAATAATCATATTGATGTACAATGAAAACAAGATTTTTGGTGTAGGAAGAGATAAAATGATGAAGCTTTAAATGTTAAGTGAAAGTCCTACAGTGTTATATTTTAAATCACGATATCAACATAAACTCATCATGCTTTCTAAAAAGCTATATATTTTCTCTTTCTGCCCAGAAGAAATAGTAATAACCTGTATTGGTTGGCAAACAAAATCCTGTTTAAGCCAATGAAACCAGGTTGGGGTAGAGAAGAGTGTGATACATGCTTGTAATTTTAACATTTCTTTTCTGCGTCTATCTGAGTTTTCTTGTATATTCTACTTCTGAGTTGATTGGTTTAACAGGAAAAACAAATTGACCAGAGCAAGTACTGTGGTTTGAGGACCCCATCCATCTTCCCATGCCCCTCCCCCATGCGTATATTGATGGCTAATCTCAGTACCACAGTGTTAAGAGAGGTGAGTTTTCGGGACTTAATTAGGTTGTGAGGGCACAGTCTTTGGGAATGGGATTAGTGCCCTCATATAAAAGGCCTGAGAAGAACAGGAGAGGAGGGGGAGGGGAGAAAGAACAAAAAGAGGCAGAAAGGAAATGAAGGAAGAAAAAGAGGGTCCTGGGGGAACTTGTCCACTTGTCCCTCTTTCTGTTGTGTGACAACACAGAGACATGCCTTCCTAGCCCATTTAGAAGAAGCTGGCCCTCCCAAGCATCAAATCTGCTTGTCCCTCTGTCTGGATTTCCCACCTTCCAGACTACGAGCAATAAATTTCTGTTGTTTATAAACTACCCAGTCTAAGGTGATTTATCATAACAGTAGGAATTAACTAACATTGAACTTGCCAGGAATATATGAAATATCTGTACTCTTAAATTCAGTAGCTTCACCAGGGTGGTCTGTATTTAAAAAAAAACAAAAAAACAAAAGAAACATAAATTATCTTTAAGTAGTGCTTCTTTTTTGGTTTTTTGAGACAGGGTTTCTCTGTTGTAACTCTGGCTGTTCTGGAAATCACTCTGTAGACCAGGCTGGCCTCAAACTCAAAGTAGTGCTTCTTTTAATGTATTCAGTATATTTCGGACTAACAGAAAAATAAAACTCCCTTAAAATACCCAGAAAAATACTATCATTAGTTATAACTTGCAGATCCTGCATTCAGAATAAAGACAAGTAGTGTCATCTCAGCTTTTTGTTGCTGTTGCTGTCATTGTTGACGTCGTCAGACTTTTCACAACACTGCTTTAGAAAGGGGCTTCTTTACCTTCAAAAAGTAAAAATATCCATCAGACAGTGCAAGTCTCATGCACAGACTGATGGTGAGAAAAGTTGAATATTAGAGAGTTGATTTATTCTAAAAAAAAATGTAAATATTTTCTCTAGGTTTGCTGAATAAAGACTGTTTGACAAAGCCTTTCTTGTCCACCCTCTGGCTCTTCTGATCAATGAAGAAAGATACTCCCAGTGGTCTACAGGGTCAGAATACACCCAACATTCAAGCATATTTCAAAATTATTCATACTTCCTAAAATACTCATTTAACAATCAAATTCATTAATACTCAAAAACTTAATGTAGAGTTCCATATGGATACTTTGTTTCTTATTTTTTCTTGTGTGTGTGTGTGTTCCTATGGGTGCATGTGTGTGTAATGTACATGTGGAAATCAGAGGTCAACTTCAAGCATAGCTCACCAAGAGCTGTCCATCCTGACTTTTGAGAGAGGATCTTTCAGTTGACCTGGAGATCACCGAGTAGGAATGTCTAGCTACTGACCCCAAGCCTCTGGAATCTTCCTGTCCCTCCATCTTTAGTCTTGACATTACAAGCATACCACCATGCCTGACTTTTTTCACACAGGCCTGGAGATTGAACTCAAGTCCTCCTGTTTGCACAGCTAGCACTTAACTTTCTGAGCAACCTCCCCAGCTCCATGTAGGCTCTTCATATAATGTGATTTGCCACATTTGGTTTAACTTTGAAGACACACAAGCTCCAAGGAATGCTTTCAAGAATATAGTGGTTGTGGGGGAAAATGGAGGAAGTAGAGGCATTAGGCTGCCAAATTACAAGCAACCTGGAGTCTGTGTCAGCAACATGTACACATTCTCTGGTCATTTGTATCAGAAGCTATTTCTACACTTGGTACCACTTTCCCAAATACACTGTGAATTCCTGAGCACGTCACTGCCTCCTCCATTTCCTGTCACTTTTAAGGTAGAAATAAGATTGCACCAGCCCTTCATAGAATATATATTCAGAGTCTTAGTGATTTGAATAAACAATTGTCTCTCATGCTTTACCATTTTCTATGCTCAAGTATTTATCTCTAGTTGTAAGATGCTAAAATCTAAGTAATAGCAAGAACACTCGTGAGCAGACTTTTTATGATATGGACCAGAATGAATGAGGAAACATTTCTAACTATGTCTAACTATTCGAAAACAAACTAAAATTTTGGAAGTGAATAGAGAAACGTTGCCTTTATAGAACAGAGCTGGTCACTGATATGTTGACTTCCAGCTCGTCTCCTAAGAGCACAGTGGGCATCTTTCATTTGGAGGAATACTGATCCTGTTGTCTCTGACATGTCTGTTTCAGAGTCAGGGGTGGTAGGCAGGATCACTTCAACTTTTCAAGTTGACAAACTTCATGAATTGTATTTATAATCTATACATGTCCATTTATAATTTATTAAATTAATACTCTAAATGACTTGTAAAATATCTCCAATGGATATCCAAAGGACCTCCTTCTTCCTTAACAAATGTGAAATTTTTTCATAAAGAAACTAAAAGCATAGTATCAATAAAATAATATTACATTTCAAGATTGAATTAGTTTTGCTTCTAGTTTATTCCTATGTATTGCCTTAGAAAAATTACTTTATTTCATTTGGGTTTTGTTTTCCCTATTTGTACAATAAGAGAGTTTGATTTAATGATGATTAGTGGCTTCTAACATTAAGTTAACATTTCTGAATGGGAAATGTACCATAATTAGTCTGTGACATGCTTATTTCATGTATAGTTAAGAACACATTTTATTTTTAAATTCTAAGCTGTTACCTTCAGAATTCTTATAGATTAGAACAGAGGCTTTTGGACGGAAGCAAAATAGTGGGGAAGGGGGGCTCTAAATCCTGTTTGGAATTTGTGGAGTAGATTGCATATTATGCTCTGAAGTTTCTATTTGGTGCAATAGGCAACAAGAAGTTTTTTAATGTTTAGAAGAAGGAAGCAATGCGTGAAAAAATGATAATTAGGGTAAATAATTATTTTTACTTTGGGGAGGGAAAAAAATCATACTGGAATTAAATGAAGTACTTGGTAATGGGATCCAGGATTAAAGTGGCAACTGTCCAAATAGATTTAGTACAAGTTAAAATTGGCCAGGTATTTTGTGGTGCACGACTGCAAGCCTAACTGCTAGTAGGATCACGAATTTGAGGCCAGCCTAGGGCTACATAGTGAGATCCCCATATTTATAATAATAATAATAATAATAATAATAATAGCAATAACAACTATTATTATTATAAATAACAATAGTAATTCCAAAAGCTATTTGAAAATAGTAATTCAGATTTAGTGATTTAGGTTAGATTAAATAGGGGGACACTGATAAAATAAAAATAGTATTTCAATGGCTGTAAGTATGTAGAGCCAGAGAAACTTTGGTGTGTATTTAGTGGACAAGGAATGCATATGTTTATATTTCAGGAAGCGTGTAGGCTCGTTGGAAATGAGACATGATAAAGAGATAGGAAATTAAGAAGACACATGGAAGGAAAGGTGTAGCTGAAGGTAGCTGAAGCCTTAGAAGCTGAGAGTTAAGAGTTCCAGCAGAACATTTGCTGTGAAGTTTGCCTTTGGAGTCACAGTATTTCTTTTGTATAGACATATTTCCAATATAAATGTCTAAATAGCAATGAATGTTTAAGGTCTACATGTATATGACCCTTCACCTTTCCCAAATGTACACCTGTGATTTTCTAGAAATCTCAAAGGAAACATTAACAGCAAAGGGCAAGTCAGTACCCTTGTGCCAGCTCCAGCAAAGGAGCCAAGGATGTAAGCAAAGAAAATAGGTACAAGTCTCTTTTTCAGGTCAAAGCAAACTCTCTTTATTCCTTCTATTCCTTCTACTTCTCTATTCTCCTTCTTTCCTCTTCTCTCTCCTGTCTTTTTATTTCCTATATACCTATATGCCTTTTAAGACAATACCCTCTACATAAGAAGAAATCATATCATAACCACAAGTCTTATTTTTCCCAGTGAATTACTACAAGTTACATATTTAAAAAACAGGTTATTTTCAATTCCCACTCCTGATTATGCGTGAACACTCAGTTTTACATGTACTTTTCCCCCAGAATACATCTATATTCCAGAAACAATAATTTTATTATAGATTAACAGATTTAAACAAACCAAAAATCTCACAGCCAGCTTCTATTGCAGATACTAGGAAACGAGTACATGTCAAAGTATCCTAACTTACACAATGATTATTTAGTTAGCACAATGAAACAAGTTTGTTATTAACTAGAAAACTTTAAGTCATGGGTCTTATTGTTTTTCTTAGGTAAAAGGAAAACCTGCCACACAGCTTTATATCCTTAAGGTATACCTCAAACCCATCAGCAAAGTTTTAATTATAGAGAAAGGGTCAATTTTATTTGTGGTTGAGGAAGTTCAAGCCTAAACAGTGGGCACTGAAACTCATTTCTTATTACTTGATCATGGGTCTGTTTTTCATAGGTGAAACTCATGGGCCCTAGTAATTAAGCTTTTTTTTTTGTTGTTGTTCTAGCTTTCCTAACTCTGACCAAACAAGTCCCTAGCGAAAATAGTTTTTCTTCTTAAGTTACTGATTCTAAGGCAGTTGCCAAAACATCATAATTTTACATGAAAAACACCTAATGTTTTTAACTATATGTTGTTTTTTGTTTTTTAGTTATTCTTTCTGGAGTTTCAACAGAGTCACTAATTCAACTGGGTGGCACTGCCTTGCCCAAGTGGCATTGCTCCAGGGAAAATCATCACCATTGTTATGTGTGCCAGCAATGCTGCCCAGTGAGAGGTTATAGACCGCCATAGAACTTTCATACCACAAGAGAGATAGGGAGACTATGGTAGCAACAAGCACGATGAGGACCAGCAGTAGCAAAGGGCATTCAGGAGACAATCCCCAGGAGGCCAAGGTAAAAACCTAGTTGTCCTGCTAAACAGTAGGCTGACTCCTAATGTTCCATTGCTAGATGATGTTCCCCTATACCACTCCCAGCAGGTCTAGACAATTGCACTTTAATTAACATGAGTCTTTATGTAATTGCTTTTAAAGTAGAGGGACTCAGGGTATGATTTCATTATATGTTTCATTTTCAAAGTTTTCCTTAAAGATTTAGATCAAAGAGCTTTAAGATATATTTAAAATATGATAGTGCATGCTTGAAAAAATTAAATATTGAAAGATACAATATTATCCTGCTTAAATATCCTGCTTAGATTTGGAGCAATGAGTAATTAAAAGTCTAGAGAGGTCAAAGAGAAAATAGCAGAGTCAAAGAGCCTCACCTCAACTTGTACAAAAAGTGACCAGAAATTAATCTTCTGTCCTCTCCAGTACGTCTTTTGTAGTTGTGAAAAAAAATTAGGATCCATGGAACATAGTGAAGAGGTTTTACTTTTCAAATATTAACTCTAAAGTCATGTGATCTTACCATGTAAGCGTAAAAAAGAAGTTCACAAAACAAAACTTCCAAGTTTTTCTAGGTAAGAGTGTGTTCAAGAATTGAACTGGGAGCTGTCAGCAAGAGAAAGTGTTGTCCAGTTGGCATGCCAACATGGACAGGAAAAATTCCACACAGTCCCATTTCTAGATGAAGAGCTAAAGGTGGTCAGTGGCTGCTAAAAACGGAGAATTCATCTCCTACAGGGACTAGCTCCCATATAGATTGCTCAGTCCCAAGCAGTCTCAAGGCAATGCTAAGTTTACTCAGGAGGTTTTTATGCATATGTGCATATGGGAACACATATATGTGCATATACATATGTATATACTCCTATGGATGAAAGTTGACTAGGAGATCATGAATTTGGGGGTGCATGGGAGTTAGACAGCAGAGAGAGACAGGTGTCTCCACAAGAGTAGTATGGCTTCAGTGCTCATGTATGAGGTTCTCAAATAAAATAAAATAAAATTTAGAGGCTAGAGAAACAGCTCAAAAATTAAGTGCACTTTCAGCCTTTGCAGAGCATGGAGATTCAGTTCCCAGCACTCACATGGGCCTTTCAACCAACTATAACTCCAGTTCCAGGGGATCCAGTGTCCCTGGAATTAGGTATACCTGCAGTGCACTTACATACATGTAGGCAAAATGCTCACACACATAAAATAAAAATAAATGTCATTAAAAATTCAACAATCTTAAAAATATTAAATATTTAAGAAGAGAGGGTGTTGTGCTTTGTAGAAGAACTATTTCACTATGTCACCGTAAGTGATGCTGTGGACTTGTTGGGCAGGAGCCAGGACTGTTAATTAGCATTTAGTGTGTCACTCTTGTATCAAAATGAAGAATTACCCTCACATGACCTTCAATCCTCATGATTTCCCAAATCCTACTGCAAGCTCATAGAAGTGAAAAGTATATAATTAGCTAAGCCTATAATTTGCTCTATTTAACCTATAAGCAATTTTTGTACAGTCTCATCTAACTAAATATACAAATTTCTATTCTAATGTCTGTAGTAATGAGGCTCTTCATTTTTCTATTTTATTTGGAAATGATTTTGATCCTCTTGATTAAATCTAAGTATGGCTTTCTAAGTGTCTTCCAGTATACTCATGAATGAGCATTCATTTATTAAAATATGTACTGTTTTGTTTACCTTCTATTTCTCCTTAACATTAAGAAACATCACATTTAGTTATATATATATTGTATAAGCTATTATATATCATGCTACTAATACATTTTGTTTAAAAGGAGGAAGTCAGGGTTTTCCATAGAGAGGTTCTAGGCTGGGGAGATGCTCAGTTGCTAAAGTGCTTACATGTGAACATGACGGCTTGAGTCTGATTCCCAGTGGCTACATAGAAAGTCAAGCATGGTGATACACACTTGTAGGCCTAGACACGGTAAAGCAGAGACGGAAGATCTCTGGGACTCACTGCTTGGCCAGTCTAGCTGAATTCGTGAGCTCCAGGTTCCAGTGAGAGAATTTGGCTCTAAAAAGGTCAACAGCTCCTGAGGAACAGAACCTGAGATTAACCTCTGGCCTTCACATTCCTGTGCACCCATGTACATATACCAGTGCTCACCTACCCTAACACAAAAAAGTTCTGATAGAGTTAAGAACCAATTAGTTAAAATAATATATGTAAATTACATACATTTCATCATTGCATCAAAGTTTTATGGCACTAGAAGACAGCAAATTTATTATATACTATATTTTACAAAAACAACTTTTCCCTTCCCAAGATTCATTTTTTAGCTGATGTGGCAAACAAACTCAGTGAGGAGGGTGTTCTGAAGTAATGACTGTAGAACATGTTGGGCAACCACTGAATGCATGCTCTGTTAAAATGTTAAAATATAAGAACGTTTTACCAGCAAAGACTTCTGTGATGTGGTTTAGCATCAGAGAGGACCACTCCAACCAATGAGTTGAGATGAGAGGAGAGAAGCAGAATGCAAGGCCCAGGCTACTGCAATAGTCTCAGCAAGAGCTTTTTTTGTGCTCAGACCTTAGTGGTAGGAGTGGGAGCAGGAAGGAGCATTCAGATTTTGGATGCATCTTGAACATGGAGCAAATAGACCTTACTGATAGGTTGGACTTGTTTTCAATAAGTAGAATAATTAAGGAAAACTGCCCAAATTTTGGTCAGAGCAGCTGTGGCAGTTGTGTTGTCCTTGTCTGGGATGGGAAAGGTGTGGTAGGCTTAAAAAGATAATATTTAGATACAGAGTGGAACGTCTCTTAAATCTTCAAGTGTCAAGGCTTAGTAGACATTTGTATCTGAGCCCAGAGTTCGGCAAAGATGTCTAGACTAGAGATAAATATTTACGGGTTGTTGGCATTTCTTGGTGCTTAATGTCAGGAGTCTGGATTACATCGTTGTGAAAAGAACTGTAGGTAGAGAAGAGGAGGTAATCATAAGATCAATGGAATGGAAGACCAGGAAAGTGTTTGTCCTGGGTGCAAAGCGCACGGAATGTGTTGAGAAACGTGTAATGAACTGGGTCGACTGCAGTAGTGTTGAAGCTGTCATTATCATAAATTCTGTTTCGCAGATGCTGAAACAGTCCAAAGAGCCAGTAATTGTTTGAAACATGTCATAACAAGAATGAAAGAAGAGGCAGAATTTAAACACAGGCTCTCCCACTCTGGGTAGCCACTGAAATGAAGTTGTCCTAATCATTATTAAAAGAGAAGAAAAAGCATAAGCCTAACAATTTGTTGTTTTGATAGCCCATCCTAGTGTGAGATTATTGTGAAGTCACTTTGGAACACGAAATTTGCATGACCACAGTGTACAAAAAGCACCAAGCAGAGAAAAGGGGAAAATGCAAGAAGTATTTATAGAGAATCTGTCATGTTCCAGGAACTAGGCTAAGCAATTATGGGCTTTAATTCAATTTTTACAACCAATGAAGGAAGGCATCATTAGCTTCATTTTACCTGGAAGGGAACAACACTGTATCTTACCCAAAGTGACATGGATCACACTCGATCTTGTTTCTTCTCTATTGGTTATGCCTTTCTGAAGACCAAAGGTGGTTCTAATAAGCCAGGAACATACCTCTAGTCCTAGCTCAAAGGGCTGAAGCAGCAAGATTCAGAGTTGGGGTTAGCCCAGAAAATATAGACAGACTCTATCTCAAAAACTAAATCAATAAGTTTTGCTAGCGTTTTGCTTTTTGCTAGCTGATGGCTCACCAATTTAAAATCACACTAAATCGAGTCATTCACTTTTGAAATGTAGTCTTACTATTTTGCTCAGGCTGGGATAAAGCAAACTTACACACACACACACACACACACACACACACACACACACACACAACACACACACAAGACAGAGTTCTATGTAGCCCAGGATGGCCTTGAAGAGACTGTGTAGCGGAGGATGACCTAACATCTGATCCCCCTGCCAAGTGCTAGGATTACAGGCATGCACCGTCACACCAGCTCTAACCTTTTTATGAACATGTATTTGAAGAGAAAAAGAAAGAAAAAGTACTTAAGCACTAAAAAAGTTGAATTGGCAGAGCAATGTAGGCAAAATACCAAATAAGGATTGAGAGATTTTTTTGTTTATATGTTTATTTACTTAGTTTTAACTGATATACAAAAATATAAATATGGTACCTCTCAGAGGAATAACAAGCGATGTTTTGTTACATATATATGTTATGCAATATCTAAATCAGGTTAAACATGTCTATCTCCTCAAACATCATTTCTCTATTGTGGACACTGGAAATCCTCTCTTATAGCTTTTAAAAATATATAATATATTATTGCTTCTGTAGTTATCAGTAGCACACCACAACTCCTTACTCCTTTCTAAACTGTAGTGTAACACCTGTTGATCAGTGTCTCCCCTATCGCTCCCTCCCTCCTACTCTATCAAACACCTGGTAATAACCATTCTACCCTCAACTCCTAGGTGGCCAACTTTGGCAGATTCCATATGTGTGACAGCATGTGGTACTTACCTCTTTGGTTTCACCTATTGCATATATCATAGCAATTTCCAGTTCAGTACACATTGCTACAAATAACAAGATTGAACTTTTAATGACTGAATAGTATTCCAAAGTAAGTGTGCACCATATATTCTTTGTTCATTCATCAGCTGATGGACAATTAGGTTCTTTTAATTGTTCTTGCCCATAGTGAACTCTATGGTGTGGATGTCTCTTTGACATGCTTGTTTGATTTCTGTTGGGTATGTATCCAGTACTGAAGATCAGTTTGAATATGTTGATGTACAGGTAGTAGTTCTTGGTAGCTAAATATTTATTTCTTTAATTTTAAGAATCATCTTCAGGTACTTTGCTTTCCTTAATTCCATTTATTTAAAGGACTGCTTGCAAATTAACTAAAGATATTTAATATAGATTGCATTTATTTAAACAAGAAGAGCTTAATCTAATATTAAAAACTTTAAATTACTGTAAATGTTTAAATATTCTACCTAAACATGTCTATCTTGCTTCAGTCTTTCTCCTCAAACTTTACTTTTTAAAAATTTTTTTGAGACAAAATGTTGGATTCTACCCCAGCATTCCACCAACAGATGTTAGGAACACTCTCTGTTGGCTGCTTGACTGGACCAAGTTTTTTCTTTACTTTTTCAGGATAAAGTAAGTTAGAAAATAAGCAAAAAATGCTGGCCCAATGGTTGATTTTAAAGTTAGCTACAAAACATATTTAATTCTTATGGATGTATTCCAAAACCACTGGCAAAAGTTCACGACACAAGACAGAGATGATTATTTCCATAACACTTCAGCTCCCACTGAAGTCCTTCCTCCTTAAATGAAGCCCTTCTTGCTCCTCTCCACCCCTCACTCTGCTAACTGGAGAATAAAAGCTATTGTATTTTCCTGGTGCTCATCTAAGGCAATCTTCTGGGACTAAGAATAAGTATTTACTTTACACTGCAACATTTTAAAAACTACTAAATGATACTATTTAAATTACCACACTTCTCTGAAAACATGATTCAAAAGATGAAGTATGATAGGGGTTTTAATTTTAAAAGTAAAGTACAGATAGTATGTTGTATGAAATTATTATAAAATTGGACATAAATTATTTTATTTTAAAATAAAAATAAATATTTAAATCATTATGTATTTTTAGGATAACTGATAGGGATTACACTACCTAATATGACAAATTGCACAGGGTAATCAGGAGGAATGCGACACTCTGTAGAATTTATTATGGATACTATTTATATAGGTAAGAAGCCCAGTAAGGTAGGGATTAGGGTTTAGGTAACATGATCATCTCTCTCACAGCCATTCAACCACAGTAGATCTAGGGAGTAGGAGGAAAGAAAAAGAGAGGTGTGAAGATATGAGGGAGAGAGATAGTAACACACACACATACACAGAGACAGAGAGAGAGAGAGAGAGAGAAAACAAAGAAACAGATGTTCAGGTCTCCTCCTACTCTCAAACCTCACGTTCTGGCTCTTCCTATTAAGAAGACTGATATTTTTGTTTTTTGAGAGAGAGAAACCAGATTAAAATGTGAGAAGAAAGAAAATGTGCTTGACTTTGTAACTCCTGAGAGCAGAAATTCTGCCTTTCTATGTTCTGTTTGGCTTCTCCTAAGATGAAGGCAACAGCAAATGACAGAAATTACTTAAAATAGCAGATATAAAAAAATCTGTGTCAGTGATGACAAGGAATAGGAATAAGCCCAAGTGTCCCCCTCAACAATGATATATGGTCTCGAGTATATCACAGACACACCTCAGCAGGAGAAAGGGTCCATCTGGTTTTGACAACCATATTAAAATTATTCATTGCCCTTTATTCTGCATTGTAATTATCTAATTACTATACATTGATATGGCTTTTTAAAGACCAAAAGTCCAAAACCCATGTTAAAATTTGGTAGCTATTTTCTCAGTAGAAATTAGTTTAACAATGGACTTACCAGGGAAAGAGGAAAGGATATAATCAAAATATGTTGTATGAAAAAATTTAAGCCGGACAGTGATAACACACAGGTAAAACACTCATACACAAAAAATTCTAAAGAAAAAAAAAATCACTTAACCATCAGATGCAAGATAGCACTTCTATCTACCTCCTACTAAACTTTCTGCCCATACCCATGCTTTGTACTGTTTTAAACTTTTTGTGGCCTTTGAATTCTACTTTTGTGTCTCATTGAGTAATGTCAGGATCACTAATAACAGCTCAGTGCTCCGGTATTTTTAATTTGTTTAATGAAGTTAAGAATGCAAATTGTGCTTTGCATAATGTTGTATCAAAATAATTCTCTAATATTGCCATGCTATCAGATTTATAATCTTTGAATGAGCATATATCTTGCATTAGCATTGCTGTTTTCAATATTTTTCTGATACAGAGGACTTATAACTTAGAATAAATAGACTCAGCAATCAAGGCCTATTGGGGCCAACCTTGGCCTGGGTATCATCCAAAACCCTGGACATGGGGTAGGGAGGACCCAAAGTAAGGAAGACTTGTCAATTAGCAGATTTTTGTAAAATTTTCAAGAATGACATTTTTTTCTTTTTTCTTTTTTTTTCCATAGTACTAGGAATTAAACTAAGGGCCCTGTGTATGTTAGGGAGGCACTCTCTCACTAAGCTACATTCCTAGTCCAAGAAGGATAGTTTCTTATATTGTCTTTCACAGAGCATACAATTATGGGCTTCTTGTTAACAGGTTTATTTGGCTCCCCAGTTTGATACCACAAGGCTTGGATAAAGGAAGTGGTCTTCAAGGACTGTGGTCTGATAATTCTACCTGTAAACTAAGGATCTTTCAGGACCAATGACTTCATGTGCACATTCATGCACTCCATCAAACTTCAGTCCTTAAAATAGGCGGTTGTGTAGATTTTAGTTTCCAAGTTTCTGTTGAGATGATGTCTCATAGACTCTCTGAGCCTTTACATTTCACGCACGTGCTACCAATTATATTCTACTGACATAATACTTACAGAAGTATTCTGAAAGCCAAGGGAAACCTCCCTGCTTATTGTTGTCTCAGGTTTCCTTTGATTAGTGTTCAGGAAGCCGAAAGAATAAGAACCATTTATTTAAAAGTGCAGAACATGGAAACAATGGTCTGGCAGTGTTGTGTGACTGTCATGTTTGTGATTGGCAGGCAAAGATCGCTCACATTTAGCTACCCTCATTTCTTGTAAGTCTAAGGATTATAATTTCCTTTATTTTGGTAAGGGTGGTTCTCTGACTTACTCTTATTCCAAAACTGGGTCCTACATCCCCAGCTGTAAGCTCACACAAAACATGCAGTTGCTTGAGTCAGTCAACCAAAAATATTTTAAAAGTAGCTTGATGAATATCTATACACATTTGGATCTCTAGGACCTTTGGCTCCTAGGACTGAAACAGTCCTAGGCCATCAGGATAGTGTGTGCATCTAGAAGAAGATCTAATTTTTGAAATTCACTTGAATCAAATATTAAAAGACAGTAATAGAGTTATTTGTGCCAAATATGGAATGCGAAAATCTGCTTGTCATAATTCAGGTAAAATGGCTGTTTAGGATGTGCGTGGACTGGATTTGTGATAGAATCGAAGGGATAATTGAAAATCTGGAAGCTTACAGTCTGAGCACTGCAGTTCATGATGAGGCTTATCATCATAACGGAACATATTTTATATCTATTAAGATAAAGAACTAAAATAGGATTCCATCATCACCACTGCCATCATTTGGCTGTCTTAGTAATTATTACCTTCAATCAAAATTATAAGACAAAGGAAGGCCTGAGTGGTGGGAAGAGTACTGTCTATTAAACACAACCCAAGTGTATTAAAGTCCAAAACAAAACTTCTTTATCATGTGTGTGAGTGTGTGTTCTTTCCTTCTGCAGTGGGGTTCCACGGATCAAAACTCAGGTAACTAGTATACATACATACATGTATACATACACAGGACATGAAGTAGGGAGGAGATGGATGTGTTTTGAGGATATAGGGGGATTACAAGGGAGCAAATGTAGATGGACATGATCATATTTCATTTTATACGTGTATGAAATGCTTTTTAGTATATGCAATTCTTAAGAGTAAATAAAACACATAATTAAAAGTGAGCGAGTTAATGAACAAAAGTTTTAAATTTTCAATACATGCATGTAAGATTATGAAAGAATGGATGTAACTCATGAATATAGGTCTATCATTTTCCATAGAACTTTTAATGATCTTTGAATTTAAATTTTTTTTCAATAGTAGTTTTAGTAAGTAGAAAAACTGAAATTTACAAAAAGGAAAAAAAAATCATGTTCCTATTTTGAGTCATGAAACTTATCTCACAAACCTCCCAGACTCATATTGTATTGAAGTATTCCTGGATAAATGGAAACCTTTAAGTCAGCTGAAAAAAATAAACACTCTTGGTAGGCATGTGGTGTTTGGAAAGTTCAAAGCTAGGACAACATGAAGGGAGCAAAGATTATCTCTTCCTCTTTTGCTCAGATTTCCCATTACTGGTTTCCAGAGAATATTAGCCTTTATTGCTTTGTCTAAAAAAATTCACTAAAATATTTTAAAAATCACAAGACTTGCCAGTCATAATTAAAAACTGCTGTGGGATACTAATTCAGACATTTCAAAGTGTCCTTTGAAAGTTTCAAACCTTTCAAGTTTAGAATCATAATTATACAGAAGTGTCCAGAGATTTTTATGATTAAATACAGGATAACACAAGAAGGTCCCACCTTTTGCTAAGTTCACCTATAAGAATCCTGTTTAGCTATTGTCTTGACCTGTCTTCTCCCTGAAGATCTAGGCTCTGTCTTTGAACTCTAGAGATTAAACTTGGGAAGGAGAGAAAATGGTGGAAAGAGCTGCTCCAGAGAAGGGAGAAGTGAGAGGTTTCAGAGGAATTGTGGGAGAAAAGAAACATAGCTTGCATGGGAAGGAAGTTTATGTGAAAAGCAGAAAGGAGATTTTAAGAGATTCCCTGAACCTTTTTCATTGTTCTTGAAATAAAGGAGCCAAAAGGGTTGTTCTGAAGTGACACTTTGGTGGCCCTGGATCCTATCACTGAGCCCAGTGCCCACTGCCTTCTATATCCATTTGCATTTGTAGTCATCAATGACAAGGGTCAGTGGAGGCCTGCACTCTTCATCCACACCAAAGTTACTAGTTTCCCTGGTGAAGACAGTTGAAATTTAGAATAAACATCCAAATAGGGGAATTAGATGTTTATGTCTTACAGATTTGGGGGACTTATAATTTGCAATGCAACTTGCTGCCACACTTCAAAGAGAGATTAAAAAGGAAAATAAAAATTTCTCCTTAATGGCTTCTGTTCCTTACGAGTGAGAAGAAAACACCAACAGATAAATAAATCAAAGAGAAGACACAGGAAAGACTTTTTTCTCCTTCCTAGAAATAAAATAAATTATCTTTCATCATTATAAAATTTCAGTTGCACAAGAACTTTAAAATCCTTGTGCTCATGATTCTCTGTTTTCTTTTAGTCTATTGGTTCATTTCTATACCTGGTTCTTAAGCTAGCCTGACTGGAGCATGAGTGATTTCCACAGCACAGTTTCAAGGCTCATTTATTTGTCCATTTCTACAGTTTTAGTTGTCAGAACATGGGGGCAAGAGGATACCTGCATCTAGTGGGTGGAAGCCAGAGATGGTGTAACTGCATGATAGTGTACAGGACAGCCTCCTACAAGAAACTATCTGTCCCCAAACGTCATAGCATCAGCACTGAGAAACTCTGGTCAAGAGCCTTTTGAGAGTCCCATGGTGTCCTGTGTCTGTGGGCACACTCTCTTCACTTCTACCTTTCTGTTGTTCTCAAAGCCAGTCCTTTGCTTTCATTAACACCAACTTCTCTCCTGCCTCATCCTGCCTTGAGTAGAACAAAGGACCTCTCCATATGACATCTGTGTTGATCGGCAGTACTTGTTCATAGTTCAGCTTGAGGGAAATGAGGTATGGTGCCTAGTGTAGTACAGTATTGTACAGTACAGTATAGTTTAAAATAGTATAGTACAGTATAAGTAACTATGTGGGATTTGGGTACTACATTAGTTATGGTTGCATAGCTGTAAAAAAGATACCTGAGAAAAAACTTTAAGGCAGGAAAATTTTATTTTGGCTCATGGTTTCATGGTTGGTTTATCTGATGAGTTTACAAAGAACATCATGGCAGCATGATTATGGGATGAATGACCTTCTTCACCCCATGGTGGATAGAAAGCAGAAAGCAGGAGACAGAAAGGGCCAAGATCAAGTTAGCTCCAATAACCCAGCCCAGTGACTTATTTCTTGCAGCTAGGCTACACCTTGTAAAATTCCAGAATCTCCCAAGATAAAACAATGACCTGGGGACCTATTTGGAGGGAACGTTTCATATTCCAATGATAACCACAGATAATTTTTTATAAGACTTAAACAGGTACATACTAAGGAAGCACTGGGGATGTTCCCTGATGCTTAAGAGATTAATACATGTTGGCCGTTATTATTTTTCTCTCAGGCATATCATGTTGGCCAAGTCACTTCCTCTTTCTACCACAAGTCTGGGAAGCAGGTGTATTTTAGTAATGGTGGTTTCTCTCAAATGCTTGGCTAAGCTAACAAATTTTTCCATGTCTGTCCTGACCAGTGTTTTTCTTTTAAGGTGATGAAGCAAGAAGTGCTCTATTTTTCTCTTGCTTGATTTTGGGTATTTACATGCCCTCCTGAAACAAGGAACAATGAATGTAAGAAAGGGCAAAGAACAAAAAAGACAAATTCTCTGAAGTATTGTGGTGGGTAGCAGAATTCTAGAACTGTACGGGTGCAAAGATAGATGTATCCTGGGCGAAGCGTGAGATTCCAGCATGAGTGACCCCATGCATTGTGGTGCCTTTCACTATAATGAAATTTGTAGAAATAAGAGAAAGTTTGTAAACCAAGCTGGTGTGTTACTTTTGTCCATGAATTTATGATGGAAGTAGAAAAAAGGGATATAGGTATCTAGTAAAAATGAAAGTCTATGGGTTTCATCTCAGGAGAGAGACCGGAACTAGTGATGGGATTTGTGAAGGTCTGTTTTCTTGTTTTAAAAAATGGTAATTGAATCAATGAGAGGATAAAAGACTATATGCAAAGAACACAGTTGAGTCTTCTCTGAGAAGCTATTTCTGGATGGATATATGGATGTATGTATGGATGGGTGGGTGGATGGATGGATGGATGGATGAATGAATGGATAGATGGAGGCTACATTGCATAATAAGGTAAATTAAGGGTATAAGGTCTTCTTTTCAAAGGTGCTGAGGAAAGTGTGCTTTCTGCTATAGATTTTGCTTGGGTAATATTTAAAAGCCCAAACCACCAAAAAGAAAATAAAAGTGATATGTGTGATATGGTTTTCCTATTTTGATATTTATGTTTTATACATTATTAATTATGTACAATTACTACTCAATTTAGGCTGGCAACATTGAATGCAGTATCCCACTGAAACATTTGAAAATAAATTTCCATATTAATTACTCATCTTTTTAAATCTTTCAGATCATAAGGCAAATGGATTTTCTGCATCAAAAGACCACCATCAAGAAGTCACTGTAATAGAGTACCAAGGTATGTGTCATCTTATAGGTTTAAGTGGTTTGATTTGTTATATACCTCATGAGTATGGTATATATAATGCTATCTTTACATCTGTTAAGATCTTCTGCTCACTCCATGCTAACTCTGCACTAGTGAGTGTGTGTGTGTGTGTGTGTGTGTGTGTGTGTGAGAGAGAGAGAGAGAGAGAGAGAGAGAGAAAGAGAGAGAGAGAGAGAGAGAGAGAGAGAGAGAGAGAGAGGAGAGCATCCAAAGTCAGAGGACAACTTTGTGGAGTCAGCTTTCTCCTTCACCTTATGTGGGTTTCAGGGATCAAACTCAGGTCTCCAGGTTTTTGTGGTCAGTGGCTTTTAGCTGCTGTACCATCTTGCTGCCCACTCAAACTCATTTTTCCCATTTTACGGTCTGTCTGGTCCTTGTGACAACATTTATTGTCAGCCATGGTACTGGTAGTGCATGCCCTTTAGCATGCACTTGGATCTTCTCTAATAGCCACTCTGGCTGCTTATAACCAGTCAGGTTTTGGTCAGTTCACATAAAGAGGAAATTTTTGGCCCCTAGGCATCCTGTCCTCAAAGATTAGCAAGATAAGGGTGGTGTAGAAGCTCCCTTAGGTCACCTAGGCAGTACAAGACTAGGGTGGTATAACGAAAAGCACCCAGAGATTTCAGTAGTATAACCTTTAGGTTATACTATGCTACCTGATTAAGCCAATAAAACACACTTTATTGGCAGTCAGGCCCAAATGAGGGGAGGCTACTAAGAGAAAATAAATGCCGGAGAGTGATTTGGACTCTGGAATACTTACAGGAGGGTAAACAGAGCTGGGCAGCATGCCAGAAGGGGGGCTGGAAAGTGTACACAGCAGGAGAGGATGTCCTAAGAAGCTAAGGAGGTGAAGTACAGCCTTCTGCTCCCTCTCCCAGTGACACTGGACTCAGCCAGAAACAGTATGTTTACATGCCTGCCCTTGGACCCCGGGTTTTAATATCTCAATTAAAATATCAAGATTACATGCTTTATTCTGCCTTTACATTTAAAACTTTCAGGGAAAATTAACATAACTTTAAATGACATCTTAAAATGTAAACATGTCAGTGGTACTCAGAATACCCAAGATGTTCTAAAACCACAGTTCCTCCCCAGACCTAGACCATTCTTCCACTTCAAGGTGAAATTCTGTGCCCACTTGCACTACTTTTTTAAAACGTGCTTTATTTTTAATATAGAAAACCCTTCCATAATTTATTGCGATCAAATGTTAATCTCATGGATGAAGTTGCTGTGCTCAGAGAGGAATTACTTCATGACAAGGCCAGTGCTTACCGTGTACAAGGCACTGGATTTAATGCAGTTTGTGCATGTGCACACACACAAACACACAGAGTCAGTCTGACTCCAGAGAAAAATGTAGTTTTTCTTTCGCTTCTGCTCTTTTAATTAGAGTGCACTTTAATTCTATTTTATCTGTCTCCTGCTTATTCCAATGTGGCTCTCCATTAAGGAAAAATCAATTTCTAGTTTCTTTCACATTTTTTGTGGGGTATGCTTTTGCAGTAACTTGAGGTCTGTGACATTTTGTGACTTGTATATGTGACACACATTCCATTCAGGTTTTTTCTTATGTTTCTCTGATGTCAAAACGTTGTGAATTAATCCCTGCTTCTCAGGGCTGCTGGTCTGTCTCACTTCCCATGGGTGCCAAAAGCAGATTAAGCCTGAAAATCAGGGCAGCTCTGCCAGGCTTGGAAATCACATGAACAGCTTTCTATGGCATCCAAACCTGAATGCTATTAATCAGAGTCTAATAACAACCGTTTCCTTAAGCAATGCTCTTTTTTTTCAATCAAGACTAAACAGATGTTTTGACAACATAATCCACCTTAATAGAAAAGGTTGGTACCTTTTTGTGTATTAATATCCCTTGTGTGAAGAAATGTGATTTATGTCAATACTGTTCGCTTTACTATCCAAAATAGTGGTACTGTTTTAGTTCAGATTGGGCAATGTCAATGTAGACTTGTGGTGGTATTGTGTATGTATTTCATGTGGAGGCAATATTACATTTACAACTAAGGAGAATTTCCCCATGAGTGAAAATAACAAGACCATTTATGGAGCATATGCTGTATTGAAGGCATAATGTATGTCAAACATATATATATATGTGTGTGTGTATATATATATAATTTTGACAAGAATTATTATTTTATCATTTCACTGACATGAGTAAGATGCTCCCATTATCTCATGCCTAGTATGTGACAAAGGTCTAACTTGATAGCCTGTGCTGGAACTACCATGTTACCATAACCCAGAAGCCAGTTACAGAAAATTATCTCACCTATGAATTTTGAATTTTGACTGAAGCAAAAGGGAGAGTTAGCATCTAGGTTCTTGATCCTGAGATGTTAGCCCTATAATTCTAGTATTTTTATTGTCTGTATTAATATCCCAGGACTGTCATAACAAAATACTACAGACTCTAAAACTAGCCTTTTTTCTCTGACAGTTCTAGAGAACAGTAGCTCAAGATCAAAGTGTTGATGCCATAGGACTCTTGGTTTTGAGTCTTTCCTCCTGCAGGACACTTTCTCAGAGAATCTCAGAACTAAGTTCCTTAACCTCTAAATCTTTGATCAGATGGTACCTTCTGAAATAGGTCAACTTTGTTTTGTGAATTGTGTCCTTGTCCCAGCAGTCTTATTTCTCCTGCTGTTTTACTCTCTTTCATGTCACAACTCTCACCTTCTGGGGTACTTGTTGCTTGTTGGCCTTACTTCCCCTGCTAGATTGTCAGATCCCAAAAGGCAGAGGGTCCTTGCTCTGCTCACTGGTTACAGCTAAAGAACAATGCAGGCCACACAGCATTACTGAACATATTTTGGACACTTGGATAGATCTCTTCTTCACATTATATATGTTCAGTGAGAAGGAGACTAAATTCAAGTCACTTAGGGTGGAGAAAGTCATCAGTTACATTTTCTAATAGAATTTCCAAAGAACAGTGAGGGAGGAATCAGGAGGAACTCACCCAAAGGGATGTATATTTATGTATATTTATATTTATGCAGTATGAAATAGCGTGGTACAGTATATAATTATCTCTTAAGATGTAGGAGTAGGACAAAAAAATGGTGAAAATGAGTGTGGGTGTGTGCATAATTGTTGGAAAACTCAACAAAATACGGGAAGGAAACCTATCTAAAACTCAAGACTCCGGAAGTTTCCACCCTTTCTCCTTAATCAACAGAACAGAACTGTTTCCTCAGACAGGTCCCTTAGCACACATTTGTCTTTGTAGCATAGTTGTAAACACCTCTGAAAACGATTGCTCAGTGTGGTGTGAAAGCTTAAAGCTGTAAGCATCCTTAAAGCAGCCACAGGCTGTGTTATTCCTTGACTTTCTTTTCTCCATCCAGTTTTCTGTTTCATTTTATTTCTGTCAACACATGTACAACTGAAAATCTAAAAACACAGCGTAGGCTACATACAACACCAGCAACAACAAATCCTTATTCTATCACATAGTAATCACCACTAGGTTACATTTTCAAACATATGCCTACAGACTTTTTGTTCATGATTATGTATATGATATTGGGGCTTTTTAAAAATTGCATTAAATGTTCTTAAACATCAAAATCAGACATATGAAAAATATTTAAATATAATTTTTCATTTATTTATTTATATTTTAAAAAATACTTTTACTAATAATTTGAGTTTCATACAATGTATCTTGATAACACTCTCTTCCCATTCCTCCCTGTTCTACCCTCCTGCCCCTGTGCCATCAAAAACAAATAAACAAACAAACAAATAAAAGAAAATTAAGTCTAGCTAGTATGGCAGGAGCATGGATCACAGGCATTGCCACAGTTTCTGGAGGCAGCAGCTTTCTCTGGTGATGGCCATTCACTTGTCAGATACTAGTCAAAGAACAAGTTCAAACCAAAGTTGGGCCTCACTGTCCAAGACTGCAGGCACCAGGGCCTCCAGCAGGCACCCAGACACTGAGCAGGCACCCCAATATCCTTTAGGCACCAGCGCATTCCCCACCTCAAGACATCATGCAGGCACCAGGAGATCCTATAGGCACCACAGCATCACACAGGCACCAGGCACCCTGCAGTTTCCAGACATTCCTCAGGCACCTGGACACTCCTCAGGCACAAAGATGTCACTCTGGCACAGGGTATCCTGCAGGCACCAGGAATTCCCTCAGGTACCAGGGCCTCTTGCAAGCTTCTGTAGACACCCAGACTTCCCATAGGCACCAGGACCTTCCACAGGCACCAGGACCTCCTGCAGGCACCTAGCCATCCTGCAGGCACATGGACATCACAAAAATACCCAGACATCCATCTGTCACCAGGGCCTCACACAGGCTCTTAGGCATCCTGCAGGCTCCCAGACATCCTACAGGCACAAGGACATCCTATAGGCACTTGAGCATACTTCAGGTGCCTGGATATCCTTCTGGTACCAGGACTTCTCACAGGCATCAGGGCCTCCTGCAGGCTTCCTGAGCATCCCTCAGGCACCCAGACAACCTGCAGTCACTAGGCCTTCCTGCAAGCACCACATCATTCCGTAGGTGCCAGGACTTCCCATGGGCCCCAGAATATTTCATAGACACCCAGGCATCAAACAGGCACTCAGCCAACACACAGACACCCGGACATCATGCAAATATCCCTCAGATACTAGGAACTCCCGCAAGCACCAAAGCATCCCACAGGCATCTGGTCATCCCAAAAGTACCCAGACAACCCACAGGCACCAGGACCTCCCACAGGCATCGGGGCCTCACAAAGCTGCCAGTTATCCTGCAAGCACCAGGACATTCCCCAGGATCCAGGGCATCCTGCAGACACCCAGGTACCATGCAGGCACTGGGCCAAACCACAAATATCCAGATATCTCAAAGGTACCCAGACATCCTGCAGGCACATGGACATCACACAGGCCCAGACACACAGACCCCACACAAGCACCCAGATACCATACACACACCTAGCCACCCCAGGCACCTGGACATCATGCAGGCATCTGGTCATCCAGAAGCCACCAGGGCCTCCAGCAGGAACCTGGACATCCCACAAGCACTAGGATCTTACACGGACTCACAGGCATCCTGATTCTAATTTTTCTTCCAGTGAAAGACCCTGTGTTTTTTTCTTTTAGGTCAAACCACATTCTTATGGTTAAAAATATTCAGAAATATGAAGTTGGCAATCCAAGGAGCCTGGTTAAAAGATATTTTTAAATTATTTTTAACTGAAACTTCTGTTTGCAGCTTGGAGTAGTATTGAGACACTATTGCGCTACTCTTCCCTAGTAATCTTGTTTGGACAGTCAAAAAAGGTGACTCATGCAAAGGTTTCAGAAATTCTTTAATGATGCATTTGTTGTAAATTTACCACAATAAAAATGATCTTTGCTACACTGAAGTAAAACTGATGAGAAGATTAATCTTTTAATAGTTTATCAAGGTTAAGGCAAAGTTATAGGCAGTCATTTTGCAGTAAAAACCTACAATTTATTATAGGACTTTATTAATTGTGTATTAGTGTATTTATAGAGTGAGTCACAAGTGAACTGAGTGGGAATGGTGCCTGTGAGGAACTTCTGTGTATTTTCTCAGCATAGCCTGGGATGAACTAAGTATCTGTCTTAGGAACAAATGTATTCTCCTTAGACCTCTCTCTTGATACTCATCAATCTTAGTCTGAAATGACATTATCTTACCTGCATCTTCCAGCAGACTGTAGACTCCTCAGATGCTGAGATTTAGAACAGCAAGTAAGTAATTAGCTATAGCTGCTGATTGTTAAATACTAACAATGTCTAGGCCTGTATGTTTTGCAAATATTGCTACTTTTAAAGACTTACAACTCTCTATACCATTTTAAAGATGAAAACTCAGCTTCTAGAATTAGGGAAACCAGGATTATGCCACATAATTATTACAGAGAAGAGCTGTCATGCTCCCAGTTCATCTTTGGGTTAAGCTAGCATGAAATCTATTGATATGATGTATTTATGTATGTATGTGTGACTGTGTGGAGATGAATGGATGGATGGAAATGTAAAGAAAAAAATAATTTTAAAATCTTTTAAAGTGTTTTAATTAAATAAGGTGTAAACTCATAGGAACAATTAAAGAACACATTTTTTCCTATTGTTCCTAGAGGCTATTTTAGCTTGTAAAACCCCAAAGAAGACTACTTCCTCCAGATTGGAGTGGAAGAAACTGGGACAGGGTGTCTCCTTGGTTTACTATCAACAGGCTCTCCAAGGTAAGAAACTGTAGAGTTGATAAGACCAGAGAGAAAGGACACCAAGTACAGCCCATATCCTTTAATTTACGAATGGGAACAAGTCATGACTGATTACTGAAAATGTGTTTCTGTAAGTGTGAAATGAGATGAATAGTGTCTGAGACCTAAAATACAACAGCTACAAAAGTCAGTCAGAGCAAAAGAAGGTGAATTCCACTGAGTCTAGGGACCCTTGGTTGCTTAACACAAAGCACAATTACTTTGCTGGCCTAGTAAACTAAACTGTTTAAGAAGGGGAATAATACTGATCTGAGATGGGGCAGGTGTGGTGGTGCAAGCTTTAATCTTGGTACCCCAGAGGCAGAGGCAGATGGTTCTTTGTGAGTTTAAACCAGTTTGGTCTACAAAGTAGGATAGCTAGGACTACAAAGAGAAGTCCTGACTCAAAAAAAAGAAAACAAACAAAAAAGATCTGACATTGGGATGTGGGGTCACTGCTCAGTAATAATAGCCTTATCCTACTTCCCTATTTCCCTTTAGAAAGCAAGGATACCACTGAGAAACCTGGAGAGTTTGGACTTGCGGACTACTACTTACAATACAGCCTGGAGAGTTGGGATGCATAGACTGTTAGAATAATTGTAGCAAGTGCTTTTCATTTGTTATACATGTCTTTCATTTTCTGCTATTCCATCTGAATTATGATTTATTACAAATTAAATGTGATGTTGGAGGATGGAGTGTGGCATTAGTTTGTGTATTGGTAACTATTCTACTGCTGTGATAAAATGTGATGACAAAGGCAACTTAAGGAAGAAAGGCTTTATTTGGTTTCCAATTCCAGAAGGATAGAGTCCATCACAGCAGAGAAGGCAAGCTTGGTATTCACATTTTCACCCATGCACAGGAAGTAAAGTGGTACAAAAAGAAGTTGGGTAAAGCTACACCCACAACCCCTACAAAGCCCATGTCCAGTGATGTATTTCCTCCAGCAAGGCTCCATCTCCTAAATGCTCTATAACCTCCCAAAACAGGGCCACCAGGAAGGGGTCAAGTTTTCAAAGTCATAAGCCCTGGAAAGAAACTTCCCATTCAAACCGCCATACCCACTGAAAGGGCACACACCTCACAGATCTCTGTGAGTTCAAGGCCAATCAGTTCTATTTAGAGTCCTGGAACATGCAAAGCTATATGGTGGAACCCTGTATCAAAAATCAAATTACCTGATTTTACTTCATTAATATAGGACTATAAGTTTCAAATAGCTAACAGCATAGGCATTTTCATTTTAATTTTCTATAGTTGTGAATTCAGGCCCCTGCATATGACACAAAACCCCATTTTCTTTCATTTTTATTACATTAATGTATTTGGGGGGAAGGAGGAATGCATGCCATGTGGAAGTCAGAGGACAACTAGCAGGAGTTGGTTCTTCTTCCACCATGTGGAACTCTAGGGTGAAACTCAGATCGTCAGACTTGGAAGCAAGCACTTTATCCACTAAGGCATCTCACCAGCTCACAAAAGCCAATTGTAATCCAGTGCTTGTTATCACCAAAATCTAGTCAAGATAATGTTTTTAGATCCTTGATACCCACCTTTTCTTCTCTGGTATAATTTGAATGACCATATAAAAAACTACTGTTCTGGCCAGTTAAATCAAGCTCTTCATTTTTAAAAGCAGAAATAAAGATGTTAGAAAGGTGGCACGGTAGGCATTTGGGTGAGTTCTTTAAAATCAAAGATTCTACCAGCGCACTCAGGAGGCAAGGGTGGGTGGATATCTGTGAGTTCAAAACCAACCTGATCTACATAGAGAGCTTTAGAACATCCAAGGCTGTATAGTGAAACCCTGTCTGAGAGAGAGAGAAGAGAGAGAGAGGGAGAGAGAGAGAGAGAGAGAGAGAGAGAGAGAGAGAGAGAGAGAGAGAGAGATGTGAATCTAGAAATGTCCTCCAGAATGTATAATATGCACATGTAAGTACATACAAAGTTTAAAAATAAGTTTTTATCAGGAAAACCAATGCTTTAGTTTTGAACGAAGTGACTTGAAGAAGACACTATATAGACAACATTGTTTCTAATGTTATTGTCTTTTTTTCACCAAAAAAGGTGACTTTAAAGACAGAGCTGAGATGATAGATTTCAATATACGAATAAAAAATGTTACGAGAAAAGATGCTGGAAAGTATCGTTGTGAAGTCAGTGCTCCATCCGAACAAGGACAAAACCTGCAGGAAGATACAATCGCTCTGGAAGTACTAGGTAATGCACATGCACGTGTGTAACTGCTGTCAGCTGTCCTATCCTTGCCCTCCAGCTCTGGAGGATAAGACACTAACCCAGGGCCCCACCAGTAACACCACAGGATCTACAGGCACCTTCCCAGCAAGATTCTGGTCATTCCAACCATCTCACTGGCTGTTGAAATTACTAATTCATTTCCATAAATCTTTTTTTGTTGTTGTTGTTTAAGACTTAAGTGGTTCCTAGCGGTTTTGATCTGTAAGGTAAATATTTTCCCCAAGATTCTGTTTTTTGTTTGTTTTTTAGTAGCCTAAATGGTATCATAGAAGTTGATTGGAAAGCAGTGAAAGAAGCAACAATTGTAGGCCAGGATGAAAATTAAAAGTATTTAGTTAAAAAGAATTTTTATTTGTTCAGCATCTGGCACATGAAGTGTTTTGACATAGTGTTTTACTTAGTCTTCACTACCAAGTTGATTTTTACAAAAGAGGAAAAAGATGTTAAATTATTTGCCTGGTGCCACACAAGTAGAGCATGTCCCAATCAAGATCGGATCCAGATGAAGTTAACTCCAAAGTTAATATGATTAATCAGCATAAGAGTGACTGATAGATGCTAACATTTCATAACATCAGTAGATAGAATCATCTTTTCCATGATGCTAGCACAGCTGTTCTCAACCTGTGGGCCACAGCCTTCTTGGGGTTGAAAGACCCTTTCACAGGGGTCACCTAAAACCATCTGCATATCAGATATTTATGTCATGATTCATAACAGTAGCAAAATTAGTTATGAAGTAGCAAGAAAAATAATTTTATGGTTGTAGGTCACCATAACACAAGGAACTGTATTAAAGGGTCACAGCTGTAGGAAAGTTGAGAACCACTATGTTAGCATAAGCTACCAAGAAAAATAACCTCTTCCTTTTCAAAAAAATGTTGTCCAGAATCTTTCTGAAGTACTATTGTTTCTCAGCCTTTTGGGTAAGGCCAAGCATAATGACATGCTGGTATAGAGAAAATATACTTCAGAAAACCATCAGAAAATGAAGAAAAACTTCATTTTCTACTGCTGCATTGTGAATTATCATACTCAAGCTTAAGAGATACCCCTTTATCAGCTTCTTATTCTATAGATGAAACGTTCTCTAATAAGGCTGGGTTCTATTCAGTGTTCCATAAGGATGAAATTGAAGTTTTACATGGGCTGAATTCCTTTCTCCAGGCTCTGGAGAAAATCTTTTTCCAAGCTCATTCTTGTAGAGGAACACTTGGAAGAAGTTTTTGTTATTTTGGTTCCTTTAAAAAGGCAAAATGGTGTTTGGGTTAGATTTGTGTTCCCACTCCAGGTGTGATAAATGTTTATGAGTTGGAATTGGAATGCTTGATGAATAATTTGGTTAGGTGCAGTTGTTCTGGCACATGAAACTTGTGTTTGGGATTGCATGATGCATGGGTTTATGGGAACTTTTAGCTTAGGGCAAAAAAAGGTCCGAAGCCCTGAGAGTTGGGGTGGGCGTTGGTTGGGTTGTTGTCATTAGTTAGTGTGATAATTCCTAAAAGAACAAAGATTCGAGCTTAGGAATCGAAGCCTAAAATGAGGCTGTGAAGATTTCTACCCTTTTTTTCTCTTTCTGTATTAAAACCGCTTGTGAAAGCAGCGAAGATTTCTTTTTTTCCTTTCTCCTTCCTTAAATTGAGGGTAAAAGATTGTAGTGTACTGCTACACATTCTTGGTGCTGGCAGATTTTTATTTCCTTCTGATTGTAGGACCGAGGTCCCATACCATGTTATCTATCATCTAGAGCCACACTCATTTCTTACATGCTGCCTGTGTTCCCTGTCACCTCACTCTTCATCTTCAGTACAACAGAGGCATGCTGGATCCTTCTCGTACTTTGAATTGCTGGTATTTCCTTCAGTAATCAGCCACAATAAACCCTACATTTAAAAGACCAGTGATGAGCAATGGAGAGACGGGCCAACAGTGGTTAAGAGCTCTGAGCGTCCACATGGTGGCTCACAAACCCCTGTCACTTCAGCTCCTGAAGATCTGCTGCCCTCTTCTTACTGCTATAGGCACTGCATGCACTTGGTACACACACATACATACAGGCAAAACATCCATACATAATAAATGTAAATAAATAAATGTTTAAAAGGTCCATGTTGTGTGGCAAAATCCACCTTTCTATATTACAAACAATGGATTTGAAATCTCAAGTACATCTGCCAGATTTCCTCACAGTACTTTTTTATTTTGAATAACTGAGAGACCATACTGAATATGGGGATGTTGTGGGACTGTCTTAGAATTCTGCCTACCATTGTCAGACTTGAGATTTCCAGGAGATTACTAATAGTTATCTCCTAAATTCTGTTTTATTTCAAGTCCCTAAGACTCACTTTCTCCAATGAGACCCCACTTCTCTTCTTTTCATTTAAAATTATTTTTATAATATAATAAGATAAAAAGATCTCACTTCTTAAAACTTCTACAACTTCTCTGAAAGAGAACACCAGCTGGAGACCAAGTGTTCAAACACACATGAGCCCATGGGGGTCAATTCATATTCATATTTTATCATTGTGCCCTTGATTCCTATACATTCATGGATATTTAATAAGGAGAAATGCATTCAGTCTAACTTCCAAAATCACTAGTCTCATGGTCCAAACACTGTTCTAAAGCCTGAAGTGTTAAATGAACTGCGAAATGAACATTCCCATTCCAAAAGGGAATAATGGAGGCATAGTGAGGAAAGACTCCGACAAAGCAAAAACAAGACAAAAACAAAAGCACCAAACTCTGCAGCTCCATGTCCACAACCCAGAGATTTTGGTGGGATCATTTGGGCTCAGTGACCTAGGGTAGCTCCACTGTTTGCTATTATCTGAGATGCATGTGGCTTCTCTTTGGAGATAGCTCCATTTGGTGCCTAGGTATTTTCTAGTGAAGGTCCAGTGTTTCTGGCAGTTCTGATATCCTGGGGTCTCACTTCCACTTGGGCTTCATCTTCACGCTTTCACACACAGCCCACACAGTAGCTCCATACACTGAATCTGACAGTGCTACACAGCTCTTGCAACAGCTTCCTGGGATCTTTCGCTTGCTACCAGAGTGCCTGAAAACAAAACAACAAACAAACAAACTAACAGCAGCATAGAGACAATGCCAAGTACTGTAGCCTGCTCAAGATATGTCCTAACCCTCTTGGACCACAACTATAACGGCCTCTGTGTGCCTTTGCTACTGAACTCAGGGAAAATTCTTCCCTTGATGTCCGTTTTACAGGACAGTACCTACAAGGCTGTGTTTTTTCAAATATGCTCCTTCTACATGAATTTGAATTGTTACCCCATGGAGCTTTTCTTAATGAGTGTTTTCCAAGGCACCTTTTCTTCCCTCATGGTGCCAATCTGTTTAACAATTACAGCTGCTTTGAGCTCTCCTTGTCCTCCCTGCCTGCAACTTAACCATCTTTATACACTTTTCTTTGCTAAACTTCATTTTCACATTTTTCTACTTTCTCTTTGTAAATCTGACGAGAAGCAGTGAAGAGTTACCATGCACAGCTTGAATGCTATGCTGTCCTGACATTTCCTTTGCCAAACAACTTAGTCCACTATTTTAAAATTCAGCCTTACCCCAGTTTTCAGGACACTGGCAGAAAGAAGCCAGATTCTTTGTCTACATCTCATATTAATGGCCTCTAATCCGATTTCTGATCCAAGTCGAGTCCCTGATTGCCTCTTCCCCTGAAGCCTTATAAGCAAGCACAGTGTTTACTCTTCACCCTTCTACTGGCATTCTTGATTTCCACACTTCCACCAAAATAACCCATTAACCTCTGTTTATAGCACTATAGGGCTTCTCTAGTCTACAGCTCTAAACCCTATTAAGTGCTCCTACAGACCAGTTCCTAAGGCTTATGAACCCTGTGGTCAGAGAGTCCCAGCAAGGTTTGCACTTCTTGGTGTCAATTTTTGCAATTAGCTACTTTTCTCATTTCTGTGACCACCTATATGAGCAACTTAAGGGAGACTCATGTTCTGAATGGATGAAAGTCCAGCATGATAGGGAAGTCATGGAGAAGGAACCAGCTCGTCAGTGGTAGTGGGAGTACAAGGCTCCTTGCTCACATCTTGGCAGACCAGAAGCAGAGAGGGGCCAGAGGTAGGACTAGTCTAGTCTTCAGTGACACACTTCCTTACAAGTGGTTCTACAACCTCCTCAAACACCAGCAACTGCTGTGGGCCAAGTGTTCAAATACACAAACCAACCCACGGAAAATCTTCCATATTCAAACCATAACATCCTGCTTTATGAAATGAAAAGACTCAGAAAAATACAGATTTGGCATCTTCAATGCATGATTTTCTATGTTCAAGTGTATTGGTGAGTACTTGGTAGTGGGTGAGGATAAGGTGAGCAAATGACACATACATGAAGTTTTAATAGGTAGGACATAAAAACAGCTGTATCATTTTTACTTACATTCCCTTGGCTAGAACTAATGAAAAGAACCTCCCTCCACAAGATGGGTAAAAAGTGTGGTCTATTGTGTGCCCAAGAAAAAAGGAAATATATCCAGTGGATAGGACAGGGACCCTTCTCTATCTCAGGTGTCCACTCGAAACAGACTATTAGAACTCATGGTCAGCTAATGAATAATCTATACTATTTATCCAGTGGCCCCTGCAGTTCCTTCATGTGAAGTACCCACTTCTGTCATGAGTGGAAGTGTCGTAGAGCTACGATGTCAAGATAAAGAAGGAATTCCTGCTCCTGAATACACATGGTTTAAAGATGGTACCAGTTTGCTAGGGAATTCAAAGCTTGGCATACACACCAACAGCTCATACACAATGAATACGAAGTCTGGAATTCTGGTAAGATCATTTTAGGTATTAAACTACTAGCTGTTTATTATTGTGATAAAAATGTTATTAGAACTCAAAATTATAAAGAACAAATCAGTGTCATTGCTTACCAAGTGAGGAGAGGAGGTAGTGGCAGGAAAGAAGATGGTACATGTACTAAGAAATGATGGCACAGAAGGTTATGAGAGGTGGACAGATGGTTAAGCATACAAGGTGTGACCGGTAACTTGGGGCAAGCCAAACCTGTTCGTGATGGTTCAGGCCTAGATCACTTAATTTGAAGCCTTTTTGTTTCTAATCAAGATAATATCACATTCGGTTCTGAATATTTTTCCAGCAATGCAAAATTGCTATCACAACTATTATAGAAAAACTCTTATAGGTAAGGTAAGTACTAACAATAGCTTCCAGAATTTTTAAGAGGAGGTATGCTTCCTTTCATTCTTTCTACTAGTGCAGTGTCATTTACAAACCAGATCTGCTGCTGCTCAGGGAAGTGCTCTGTCTCTGTAGCTAACTGAAGATAGGAGTAGAGCACACTGCCCTCAGAATAAGGCCATGCTCTAGCACTTTCCACAGAAGCAGTCAGCAGGTCCGAGTGATTTTACACTGTGAAACTGGGCACAAAACCTGCCGTCACACCCTGCTATATTTACTCTTCAGATTGATTTTTTTTTCTGAGTGGGTGATAAAAAAAAGCCCCGAGGCAAGTCTGAAATGCTAGGACCCAATTCCCTCAGGGAGTCTCAGCCCTTGGGGTATCTGTAAGGATGCCTTATGCCCATGGGCAGCTTAAACAGGAGTGGGCTTTTCTTCCTCCCCTCCACCTCCCTTCTTTCTTTCCTTCCAGAAACTCTCCAAGGTTTTAAAACTGCTGGTACAAATTATAAAGTCCTTTGTATCAAATTCTTACCTCTCATAACTTGGCCGGGAGAAGTAGTGAGGGTTGAACTTTATCTTTTCAGAATTTCCAAATATTTTGAAATTGCTACAATTTACAATCCTATAAGCATCAATTGGGGTTTTCTGGGCCCAAGCTATTTCCTGGACAAAGCTATGACTGGAGAAAGTGCTTATGATTTGCTCATGCAGTAAACCCACTGTGACTGAGAAAATGCACTAGCCCTTTCACAAGGAAGGCCTTCCTTTATGAATGGCACTTACTGGAAATTAGAGATACTGAGGTGGCACGTATGTGTAAGGCTGGCTACTTGAAGATTGAAGAGGGGAGATCAAGAGTTTGAGATCAGCCTGGGCAACACAGTGTCATACTGTTGAAGGTAAGGAGAGAAATGGAGGAAGTGAGGGAGACAGACTTCCTCTGTCTATATAAGGATATCTCCTTGCCTTCTCTCTTATATTAGACAGGCCTAGCTATTTACATCTCAAAGTCCTGGAAGATTCTGGTAGATACCTCAATTCACAAGAAAAATATAAAGTTCTGAGTCATTACAAAGGACAGACCCACTTGATGAACAAATCAAAGGACATTAGTGATTTTAGGAGACTACTCACAGATCTACAGTTTAAAGATCTATTTAATTTTCTCTGTACAAATAGCAATTTAACATGATTTCCAAGATGGACAGTGGAGAATATTACTGTGAAGCCCGAAATTCTGTTGGATATCGCAGGTGTCCTGGGAAACGAATGCAAGTAGGTAAGCATGGAATATTGAGAAGAACTGGTGTGTGAGTAGAGTGGAGAATATTTCACAGTTAAAGGAGCAAATGGATGCAAGGGGTTGAGTGATTTGAAGGACACATTTTGGAAAATGTTTAAAATGAGCTTAATATAAAAAGAAGCAACAGTGTTGTTTTCAGTCTATCTGAAAACAATCAAGACAATTTATCTTATACATAACAGAGTTTTAATTTTCCAAATAAGTGTTTTAAAATACACTTTTCTAGATATCTGTCTTTCAAATCATGGCTAAGTGTGCTGTAACAAGTATTGCTAGGGGCCCATGTAAACTGCTGTCACCAACTTACTACAAGCTGCAGTCTCTACAGTGGCAGTAGTCGTGTGCTTTCCTCATGAGGTTACACTAAAATAACACGACAGCACTTGTGTGCTGTGAGTGCAGTGTTAACCACCTGTTATTGTTATTAAATCATTGATAATGATCGTGTCAATGCCCTGAAACACTAAGCTTTTACTAATTACAGGGTGAGTTTTCCAAAAGACACATGGAATAGTTGAAGGATCTAGATTGTGCAAAATGACTTTTTGAACCCAAGAGAATAAGAGCTTAAGAATCTTTCTGAGGAAATATGAGTTCCAGAGCATAACCCCCAACCCCCACTCCCCCAGCAGAAGGAATCAAACCCAGTGAATGTCAGAGAGAGGTTTCAGGGATTGAGCTTAGGTGTTCAGGATAGACACAAACTCCATTACCCATAATGCCACCTTGCTGGTTCTAACATTTAAGATTTTGGCAAAGCTTGATTCTCTGAATGTTTTCAATCAGTTTTGAGCCTTTTCTTGAAATTAACTTAGTTACATAGGCTTCAAAAGCATACTTATCCTTAGCATAGCTTCCAAGGGGAGCTTTTATGACTTTGTTGAATTTAATGATGGCATCTCTCCATCTATTTAATATGAATTCACACATGGTTTATTTCACATTTCAGATGTTCTCAACATAAGTGGCATCATAGCAGCAGTAGTAGTTGTGACCTTTGTAATTTCTTTATGTGGTCTTAGTGTATGCTACGCTCAGAGAAAAGGCTACTTCTCAAGTAAGTTAAATTCATCCTTCTCAGAGACACGATTTCCTGTGAATATAGATTTCTTTTTAAGGTGTATTGTTTCTTTTATGAAGTTCTACCAACTCTGGAGAGTATATTTACTGCTACTCTGCTATAGACAATGTTCACAATAACATGCATATCAGTTGTGATGTACCTTGACAACCAGAGTGCAGTGGTGGGGAGGGGGGACAGAATGCTTCCTTTTTGCAAAATATTGGGCAACTCCACAAAATGTGTGAGAATCATTCTTGGCATGTAAATGCACAAAGACATTCAAGGTAGATAAATGTTTACAGTGTATTAACATAGTGTGAGCGCCTTACATTTTAAGTTAGGAATTATGTGTTTCAGGGTAGACACCGATTTCTAATTTTACAAGTAATTTCACTATAATAAACCATCAGTGTGAAATGTTTCAATACAGTACAGTGGAATGTTGAATGTCTAACTTAGTACAAAACTATAAAGAAAATTGACAACCAAAACTAGAAAGCTAGTTGGCATGGTGATCAAATGCCTTTGATCCCAGTACTGGAGGGTAGGATGGATTCGTGGGGATGGAAAGTTTGAGGCCAGCCTAAGCTATATAGTAAAATCCTATGTCAAAAAAAATTACAAAATAAAACTGATGCGCTTACATAGACGCTATTGAATCAGAGATGCTTCCAGACAAGGCTTTTAACTCTTCATGGTTAAAACTCTTGTCCTTGTGCCTACTTGCAACTTCAAACTACATTTGACTATGAAATTGATTTGATGTAAAATTTTGAGATTTAAACATATTTTATTCTTTTAATGTAACCCTTCACTCCCAGTGTTTAAATTTATGAACACTCAAGAGCTTCCCCTTATGCATTGGCAAAAGAGTATAAAGTTGAATTTTGAAATCAAATGATAAATTATAGCATGAACAAATTTTAGACCAATCATCTAATAATGGGTATTAGTTTTAGAATTTAGGTTGAAATGATTCATATTGAAATAAAACAAAATCAAAAGGAATCGCTGATAACATAAGTAAATTTTAAACGTCAGAAAATGTTTTCATGACAATTGATTCAAGGTAATTCATTATGCTTAGCTATGGCCGGGAATGGAGTCACATGTGTAATGACAGCACTCTCAAGCCTGAGGCAATAGGATCATAAATTCAAGGCCAACTTGGTCCACAAAGTAAGAGCCTGTGCCAAAAAAGAAAAAGAGAGAGTGAACTGTTTTGTTGAATGAGAGTTCAGTCTAGCCTAGCCTATTTTATGGATAAAATCTAGCTGTGTCCCTCTGCTGGTCAACAGTGAAAGTATAAACAACATTATCATTCAAAATTCTTGGCATTTTTACCTACTTAGAAAAAAAAATACCTGATGACTCTTAAATGAGGAGTCAGTAAAGACATTTTTCTTAAAATACTGAAAGAGCCGACATGGTTATAAGGCGTTCATTAGCTAAGATTATTACGTCCATGTTTATATGGCAGAAAACCTGTCTCAGGGAATCATGTTTTTGAACTTGTGTTTGTGATCAGAATCAGCAAATTATAACCTCTGGCTAAGTCCAGTTTATATCTGTTTTTCTGTTCCTTCTACTTTTTTTTTTCTGGTACCAGGGAATGGACATGGAACATTGTACAAGCTAGACAACTGCTCTGCTACCGAGCAATATGGCCAGCCTTCTCTTTACTTTTTTATTTTGAGGCAAGGGTATCATTAAGTTGCACCGTCTAGTCTTGAACTTATGATCACCTTGCCTTAGCTTCCCAAGTATCTGGGATTACTGGTTTGCACCACCAGGCCCATCTCCCTACCTGATTTTCTAGTGCCAATAAGCTAATTTTTACAAAGGCAAACTTGCAATTACTTAATAATAGTAACACTACCTTGGGAAATGTTAGCCCTATACCAAAAGAACCATATTCTTTTAATTAATAAGCTGATAAGACATTGATTATTATTATACTTTAAATTTTAATGATATTTTTGAAATTTTTTTCTTCTTGGTTATATAACTAATCCAAAGTATACTTGATTTTACCTCTGAGCCCCCAAAGCCTAAACATCTGCTGTATGTATGACCCTGTTTAGGAAAACTTACATTTAGAAGGTACAAATGTTACAGGTGAGACTCAAAAGAAAATCAAGCCAAAGTCATTGTAGATAGATCTACATATCAATTCTTGCATTAATGATATATACTTGTTCTTTTGTAGAAGAAACTTCCTTCCAGTAAGTATCTTTTCTTAAAATACATGTTTTTCTTTATGTATTTTATTCCTTAATCATCTGTTTAATGTTAAAAGTAGTTTATTTGTATAGAGTAATCCTATGAGAAGCTAATCAACTTCATCAAGAAATACATACTACCTCTGTCCTTGTGCCTACTTTTAAATGACAAGAGAAAAAAGCATAGTCTCTAATTTTGTAGCTATTTCTATAGTGCAATCTTAAAAAATATCTATATTTCATTAAACTGAAAACTTTCAAATACACTTTCATTTAGTAATTTTTACACTTAACTGAAATTTAATTAGTTTTGTGCCTAACACTGTTCTAGGCACTGCCACTATGTCAGTTAAAAAAAAAGGAAGGAGGGAAGGAAGGAAGGAAGGAAGGGAGGGAGGGGGGATGAAAAGAAAGGAAGGAAGAAAGAAAGAAAACAAAAGGTCAAAATACCTACAAAATCAGTATCAAAATCAGTAACATTATGGAGCTTACCTTCCAGTAGCAGAAGATAACTAAACCCACATACTGCACAGCATTTTAGAGTGTGACAAGAATTACAGAGGAAAAAAAAAAACAAATAAAGTAGAGAATACAAAGAGTGGGAATGGAGATTACCATTTTAAATAGTCAAGAAGGGTCAGAGGTGATGTTTGGTAAAGACTGAGGAAGGAAGCAAGCCAAGCAGATTTCCACAAGGGTATTCTCGTAGAAGGGAAAGAAAAAAAATGAACAAGCTCAAGGTCAGAATGCCCAGTGTATCTAAAAATATGAGGATAAGCCTACTGCAGTATGGGAGAGAGAGACAATGAACACACAAAAGTATTGGGAGACAGAATATACAGAGATGTCGCTATTCAGGTTTGAGGATTTTGAGCCATTTGGCTTTAGTTCTAAGAAACACAGAGAGTCCATGAAGAGCTGTAATAAGCAGCTTTAAATATTTAAATTATTTAATGCTCACATTGGTTTCCCTGTTAAGAATAAACTTTAAGGAAAAAAAAAAAAAAGCAAAAGTAGGTAGACCAGTTAGAAAACAACTAACCGAGACAAGACAACAATGTGTATGATACCAACATGTCAGTGTTGGAGTGCTGGACGGGTATAGCATAGTAGATGCATTTTCAGCAGTTGACTGATCTAGATTCAGGCTATTAGAAAAAAAGCAAAGTGGGACGTGACTTCAGGGTTACAAGAAGACATTTCCTCTACTAATTGGATGTGGAGGTTTGGCCTTGTAAGCAAGGTCTTGGAGGAGAGGCAGAGTGGAGAGGTCCAGAGTGCTTGAACTTTCAATATCCAATAAGCTTATTAGACTCTTAATGTAGAAATAACCAGTAACAGAATATATATGAATCTGGAGTTTGGGGGAAATCTTTTTTTTTAAGTTTATTCTTGTATGTCTGAATGTTTTGCCTGAATGTATGTCTGCATACCAAGTGCATACAGTATCCATGGAAGGTAGAAGACAGTGCCAGATCTCCAGGATTTGGAATTACAGATTGTTGTGAGCCACTGTGTGGGTGCTGGAAGCTGAATCCCACTTGTCTGCAAGATCAGCAAGTGTTCTTAACCATGAAGACATCTATCTAACTCCTGGGATATCTTAATTATTAGATATCTTAATTATTTGTAAAAGTGGTGGAGTCATGCATGAGACATAGATAAGATCATCGAAGTCCCAGTTTTGTTGCACTTGACCTGTGAGTGACCTCCTTTTCCATATGGGCATGGCAGATCTCCTTTACACATTCCTCCCTCTTCCCAGATGCCATGGTTTCTCTTAAATCCATTGAAAACAGCTGTCACTGATTCCTATACTCAGATGCCTGATTCAATCTTGGTGGATCAATCTCATGATGTTCTAGTAAAATACAGGTTAAGATTCCAGGATTAGCAAGGAAGGCAATTCAGAAGAACAGAGCAGCCTGGATATGCAGCCACTGTCCAATCCCACCTGAGCCCCAGGCAACTGTGAGCTTAATAAAAACTTGGAGGTTTTTGAACAGAGTGAAAAAATATCTTAAGGAGGATCTTTATTTCCTTACACCTTATTTCCATTCATGAAATCTGTGGTCTTCAAATTCATTGAGCTTCTACTAGAACCCCAATCAATATGTAAACCTTGCCATGGACAAACAGAACTTCAGGTTATAGTAATCAAACTTTTAAAATACTGTTAATATATTAGGTTGAAAATCTAGTCTCTATTAGGCTATATATTGTTGATAAGGGTTTCACACAAACCTGTACTTTGTTGCATGGCTTCTCTGGATCCTGTCTATAAAGGTCAGGAACCCAGTCTGGGCTGCTGGTTTTTCTCTTTGCCTGGCTAAGATAGTCCTGCTGAATGAGGATGGGTTCCAGGATTGGAAGTGATAATGTAGTAAATACTGTCTTTATGTTCTACAAACAGGAAGGGTAGTACTGCATCTAAAGCAACTACAAAGAACGAAAATGTGAGTACTACTAAAGCATGTTTATAGAAGAGGTATATTTAGGGACTGGAAGGGAAATTGAGCAAATATATGGATATTGTGACTTCATTTTTAGTACACTTTACGTTGATGTCCACCACTGACATATTAAACGATCTAAGTAAATGTTAGCCTTCTTCCATCTAGGTTGGCATGATGATGTTTGGCATTTGCAGAGCAATTACAGGGAGCGATTTTTCCTGTAATTTTTCCATGTCATTTCTGTTGGGGGTATTCTACTCTCATCTATCTCCTTTATGTGACCAAGTCTGGCATTTTCAGCCATTCTTGATAGACAGGAAACTGACTTACAAGTCCACACAGGCTAACACTGGTGGAGGTGGAGTCCAGGTACCCTGTGTCTTAGAAGCATGACCCAGGAGATGGCTACCAGCATGTTGTGGTTCTAGAGCTTGCCTTTGGTTATTCCAAGCATTTGGAAAGGTTAGGGATTTTAAACATCTGCTACTGCTACTGCTGTTGCTAGAAAAGAACATTTCAAAAGCCCTCAAAAGGAAATTATCATCCAGTTGAAATCATTAAAGGATCATCATTTGGACCCCCTAGACTACTTTCTGGTAATATAATAGAGGAAGGACATCCAATATTCTCAGAAGCTTAAACTCCTTCCTGAGAAAGGAGGATTCCCAGAACTCCTTAGTTCTCTAGGGAAGGGATTCTCAAACTTCCAGCAGAGCTCAGGCATCAGAACTTTAAATATTTAAGTGATTCTAATAGACATTATTATTTAACACCTATTTACTACACTGTGAAGTTTTTTTCCCCTGTAAATTCTTTCTAATTTTATCTACTTTAGAATCTATGACAGAAATCACCATATTTTGTATTTTACTATACTAAGCACACTATTCTTTAATTAAGAGACAAATAATTATGTCCTATCTTGTATAATTTACAGAAAAAGTCTCTAAGATTGGAATAAAAATAATCCTATTATGTCAAACAATAAAAAGGACTTTGTGTCTCAGTTAAAAGGACTTTTCTTTCTGGGGCCTTCCTCTCAGTTACCTTCATCAGCTCCACACAAGTCTCCAGTTCAATTTTGTTCTGTGGTAGTTTCCCGCCTCAGTGTTGGGCCACATTGCTCTGTGTTGCTCTGTGCATTACTGAATGTGCAGCAACAATATCCTAGCACACTCCTAACAAGCCACACTCCTCTTGCTCTTCCAGTCCAAGTTTTCATTCTCAGCAAAGTTCAAGTTTCTTGGCTTCTAACATTTACTTGTCTATAAAAATAGATTTAGTTACATATATATTGATTGTAATTAAGAATCTTTTAATTTGATTGTCATAAGATTTGTATGAATGTATTTAAATATGAAGTAGGATGTTATAATTAGACTTGTGTTTTCTTCCTTTTTTTCTAGGATTTCAAGCACACAAAATCCTTTATAATTTAAAAGAATTCTACTTTTGAGAAGCACCAAAACCAGTTGTCATGCAAGTTATTAAAATATTATAAATCCTACTTTGTCTTACATTTGCAAAGAGATGGATGAGGAAATGAAAGTGGTACTTCATCATAATTTTTATGACCTCTAATTTACCTGAAATTCTTATTTTAAGCAAAATGTTCTTGCCATCACCTAAGATACAATCTGGCATTTTGTGTCTGAACTAAAAAGAAATCAAACACGTGGTAATATTCTGAGTTTATGAATGCAAATGAAATGTCCTAAATTTTAGAGAATTTAATATATCATACTGACTGTGAAGCTAATCCAAGAGGCAAGTATACACTGCATTGCTCTCTGTGGGAGAGTGGTTTGTGTATTTAGAAAATACTCTCAAGAACCTCTGATCTCAAAATCCCCACCAGAATCCTCTTCTTACCTCTAAATAATCCTTATTCCTATAGTCCTTTGTCTCTAATGTATCCGTAAGGGAAGCCCAGGGCTGGGCCTTATACCCAAGGATTTGCACTTTGTGTTTACTTTCACTTCTCACAACCAAAAGCAACATGAATGGAACTGCTTGCTGCTATTTCCGTTGACTGAGACTCCTTTAGAGGCTCAGTGACCTGGCCATCAGATTGCATTTCTAGAGCCTTCATGTCTTTGTAGATACCTTTCTCTGCACAAGTGGTGACTTCACATCTGTCTCTAAAAACAATTCTGAGCTAGGTTAGTCCCTCACTGCTTAAGATAAGGGGTTGCCAATCTGCTTATGTCAAAAGAGGGGCGGGGGGAGAAAAATGTTCGCCTGATAAGTGAACAACCCACTTGTTTGATACAGCAAAGGTACATAAGAAACCATGGCTGAAATGAGACATAGGTCTAATGTTCTGGTTAATGAACTAATTAACTTCAAAGGCCACCAGCTAGAGTCAGAATATGAAATTCCCAGAGCTCAACAGTAAAACCTGGTTTTACAAAACCTGGTTTACAAAACAAAATGCAACTGGGGATGTTTAGTTCTGAGTAAATAAACAAGAAAAGGTTACTTGCTCCGTTTGTTGGCTTTGAACATGGGCAAGTTGGCTTCAAAAGAATTTGTTCTTTCTACCTAAAAGGAAAAGCAGATTCTTAGGATTCACTGAACAAACTGAGTAAGCAGTCACTGAGTAACTAGTAACGTGGACAACAGGTTACTGGGGAGATACCCACTGCCATACTGCTCCCCTTTAACTTTGTGACCTTCAATCCTTCTCAGTAGACTCCTTCCTAGAGGTCTGACTCCTAGAATATGGCCCTACCTTCAAGGTCTGATTTGTACTTAGTTGAGCCAGCAAACTCTACAAAGACCAAGACAGATACTTTAACCCATATGGTTCCTGTTGCAACCACCCAACTGTCACACAATATAGAGAACAAGAAAGTGTGTTCTGTTCCAAGAAAACATTTTCCACAAAACCAGTGACATATATGGCATTTGTCCACAGGTACAATCTCCTCATTCCTGGTGGCAAATGACAAAGACACCCGTGTGATATATTAGAAATCAGGGTGGATGTTGCCCATGCCCTGACTATCCCATGAGATTTGCTTTGGTAGGAGGAATGCTGTCCTTCTGCAGTGCCAAGTAAACATACAACTCTCAAGGATGCCTCTTCAGGCCCACATAACATCACAAGATCAACTGCTTCGATTAAAATGATACAAATCTACATTGTGAGAAGACAATTATGTAGTGCCTTAATTTCACTAATAAATGAAAAGCTTCCTAAGATATTGAAGCCTAAGGATTCATTTTATGTACTATATGCAACTAATAGAATTTGTCCCAAATACCTATTATACATTCTTAATTAAAATACTATATACAGTTAGGCAGAAATTGTCATATAAAGAATACTTTCTTCTACACAGAGTAAGTAATGTACACACTAATTTTCTAATTATTTCAAGTCTGTTTATCTGTGGGTCACTGCCATCCAGACTTGTCCATTTGCTGTTTTCTGAGACTCTAACAAAGTGTCAAAATCTAATTGTAGTTTCTAGAGAATTTTTATTTTATTTTTCCACAGTGAAATTGTGATAGGGCTCTAGAAACTATAATGCCCAGTTTTATTTTAGTGCTGTTGCTGTTGTAACTAGATTCAACTTATTTTTAGTTGGGGTGGAGGTAAACTTAACTAAGTCTGGATGTTTACTTTCCAATACAACTTCACAAAGAACTTCTTTCATCCTACAGCTCGCTTTGTTTGATTAAAGTCACATTATAAAAATAGCTACACGCAACTAAACTTTTTAGCCGCATTTAACAGTGCAGGGGAAGTCACTCACCTATTGTTCAGCAAAACCCAGGAAACCCCTCCCTCTTACCACCTGCAGCTGTGAGGCAGCAGGCAGCTCTTCAGCAGCTTAAGATGAGAATCTCACTCATATCTCAGCTTGGATACCTGCCAACTTCTAGTCAGAAAATTAAAAAGGGAAAACTACTTATTGGATGCTTTATGTATGTCAGAGGTTGGGGAGTAAGAGGGTGTAAAATCTTTCCTCTTCCAAGATATTACCAAGATGAGCCTATCTTTTACAGGTCAGAAGAATACTGACCTCAGAGTTGGTGACTTCTCAGGTTTTCAGTGTTGTTACATAAGGAGTTTGGGGTCTTTGTGAACACATCTACCTGATCCACAATTCACAGACTTTTCCTTCATTTTAAATTCTCCAGTTCCCTGTATTTTCTCTTCATCTTCAGTAACCTCTAGATATACATACTCACCTTTCCAATTTCATCCATTTCCTAGTAATCTCATTTTTCTTCATGGCTGAATCAAATTGTTGCACTTTTGTTTTTAAATGCTAGCCTTGACCAACAGTATATGTAAATTATGGTCGCACAACAACCCTATCTCTAAATTACTCTATCATTAACCTCCTAACTAAGCCATAAAAAACTGGGATCCTAGACTTTTGATATCCCCATCTTTTCTTTCTGGGACCTTTTTTCAAGAACTTAATCTCTCTGGCTATAGAACATACTTTCCCCATTCCATCTGACAATCTAAATACTACCATGACCAATAACAACTCCCTTTTCTTTCCCCCGGCTACACACCTTTCTTGCTTCCTTTATTAAATCTAAATTCCACAACTGTGTATTTAAAAGATTCCTCCTGTCCCCTTACACCTAAGCTCTCATATTATCATAACCCATCTGATCAGCCTCATCTCAAGGTATTTTTTGGTTGCCTTATTATTCACCAATCAAATTGAACTGTTTGCCTTTACAACTTATTCCACTCTTTTGGATACATTTATTTATAAAACTTCTCTTGGAATGCTAGTCCTCATCCCATGCTATGAAAATTCTATCTACTCATAACAGAGAGACCAAATTCAACATGCTCAAGCACAGCCATCTCTCATTTTCCAGCTCCAAGTTTCTTTTCTGAATTTCCAAGGCATTTGATTGTCTTGTGACATTTATGGGTTTCTGTTGTAGCACAGGTAGGTATGTCTGACATGTCTGACACCTCTACCTACTGAAATTGAAAAAAGACCCATGTTGTACAAGGTCTTCATAAACCCCATGGTATTTAATAGTATCTAACATGAAAACAGTTCCTAAAAATGCTAAGTACTTGTGAAGCACAAAGATCAATGATGAAATGTAAGCATCTTAGAATATTAATAAAATATTATATTCTGATATGACTTAGTTTGTGTTCTGTTAATTATTACTGTATGAATTAAGGAGGGACAGAAATTACTTTTCATCCCCTTTGGCGACTAGGTGTCCATTTCCACACGATTTTTAAAAAATGTATATTAGTAGGTTTCGCCTACAAGTATGTCTGTATACCACATGTGTGCCTGGAAACACTAGAAGTCAGAAAAGGGCATCAGACTCCCTAGAACTGGAATTACAGATGGTTATGAGCTGCCACGTAGGTGCTAGGAATTGAACTCAAGTCCTCTGGAAGAACAGCCAATAATTTTAACCACTGAGGCATCTCTCCAGCCCAATCCACACAATTCTTAAATGTTTTCCATCTCTTGTTTCTTGTTCAGTAAGATTTGGAACATTTTAGCAGTAATAACTGGTAAAGAAATCTAAGGTGAACTAACATGTTTCATTTGTTGGTACTAATATATGCCAATTTTTGATATGTGTCTTATTTTTATTTCACCAAATCTGAAGAAATACAAAAACATAATATAAACTTTCTAAAAAGAAGATGCTCTCAAAATAATGATGTATAACAAAGGACCCATTTAGCTTAAGACTAAAAGCAATACTTCCTAAGATCATTTTATGATTGATTTTCTGCTTTTAATGAGGGTACCTATAAATTCTTAAGGATGAAACTTAAATACATTTCCATGATCTGTAGTTGGATTTTTAAGGTAGCTATCACTATTCGGATTCTATTGTTCTTAGGTAGGTTTTATTATGTAACCCAGACTGGCTTTGAATTCCCAATCCTGTCTTCATTTCCAATTACTGCAATTACAGGAACACACTACTATTGTATTTTTAAATCGACTTTTCCTTCCATGTAACTACCCCTGAGTTACCTGAAGTAAATGAAGACCCAGAAACTTATCTTTCTAGACTTTAGGATAATACATAGCAAGAATAAAGTTTTATTCATAAAGGCTTATTTACGTAACAGGATGTTAACAGGACTGTTACATTGCTCAGAGATTAAAGTGTCATACTTTCTACAGGAAATGATGACTACACTAGGTATGAATAACCCCTTGTTGCTTGCAGACAGTGCTTCCTTGAGATTTCTAATCCCTGCAGTCCATGTAAGTTTAACTGTGTATGGATATATTAGTGATGGGAAGGAATGAGAGAGAGACATAGAAAACAGGCTGAGAATGACTTGGTCAGAGACAATCAAAATTATGAGAAATCTTATTCTGAAATTTGCCTCCAAGGTAGCTAAAGGTTTATTAAACCCATATATACTGACATGTCAAAGATACTCAGATAAAAGAGGACAACAGTTGTTTCTGTTTAAAAGGCCAATTTCCTTGAGTGCCACTCAAGATCAACAGTTGCTAAAACTTTGATGTCAAGTTCCTGATTTGCCACATCCTTAGGAAATAACTGCTGGCTCTTTCACAGCTGGTCCAAAAGAACATTACATACAGTAACATCTTTTAGAGCCTTTTGTTCCAAGCCACTTTTCCTCCTGAATCCAGACTATATTGTATAGGCAAACATGAGGGATAACAGTCTGAGCTGAAAGTGGTTAAGACACAACAATCCTGTGAATATTAAGTTCCAGTTTCCTAAGAAGGCCATGACAAAGGATGTACTTTCAAGAAAGTAAATATAATATCCTTCCCTTCACAGCAGACATTCCCTTAGGTGATGATCTCTACTATTAAAGAGGAAAGCATTGCACACTGGGCAGAGTCTAGAAGGGATAATGCAATTTTATTCAATTTATCCAACATCACTATCTGTTTCATTCTAACAAAATGAAAAGATTTAAAAACAACCCAGAGATAAATCAATGCCAGGCATGTACTCCATAACACCAAATAATTTAAAGGACATTTGATAACTGTGAAATTAATGTTTATTTGAATCTTTTTAAATTAGTTGTACAACTAATTCATGACACATTACCAGATGGATTTTTTATTACTCTTCAGGACTGGGGTTTATCGATGACTTCAAATTTGGGATCTAAAAAGAGGGAAAAGTTTCAAGCTTAGCCATACTAAAATAAGATTAGCTACAATACTTGAAATTTACTAGCTTTAATTTTCTTTTTAAAAAAAAGAAAACATCTGCTTTTAAGCATCTATAGAGAAATATTAACTGCCAACATTCAAGTTTCTGTGAGTGGGGAATCTCTATTAATAGGTGTTGCATATATGATGCCGTGTAACTAGACCAATCAAATGAGAAAGGTATCTTAATTCTTCCTAAAAATCAGAGAAGGAAACAGGAATAAATTAACTGTCCAAGATTAAACAGCTAGTAACTATTAATCAAGTTGCAAGATCAAGCCCAGTGGCTGTGGAGGCCCTCCACTTATTATTGTGCTCTCCTACACCAAAGTAAAACAAGTCACCCAAGTGATTCCTCATGAGCACATCATGATCGTAGGAACTTTACATGCAATTGTCATTTAACTTTCCAAACAATCCACAAAAAAGAAAGAAGAAAAAAAAAATCTCTTAGGGGTGAGATATAGCTCAGTGACAGAATATTTATATAACATTTGCAAAGTCCTAGGTCTGATCTTAGCATGACCACCCAACAAAAAAATGTATACAAATATTCTCCCTCAAGTAATCCCCAAACTGAATTTGTGGTTAGACTTACCTTCAAATTTGAAGGTAGGAAATGTATTCATGTCTCCTTTACCAAACATTTGTTTAAGTTTATAAAGTTCTCTGTCCAGATCTTGCTGATACTCTGGTCCAGTATCAACAGGTCCTCCGGATGCCCTATTGCATAATTGAGCAAAAAAACTAATCTTATGCACTAATTTAAAAAACTAACATTACTCTTTACCATCAAGTCTCAAAAGATTTTCAAGGCACATGCATGGGTTAGGGTGAGGGAAATGAAGTTTTTTTCAAAAAACAAATCTTGTATTTGAATTTCAGTTAGAATTTACTTTAGCATAAGGTTTCAGAGATGTAACTTCTAACAAATCTCTAACATTCACAGTTTTTAACATCAAGGATATTTATTAATCAGACCTCTCAGGGGCTGAGTTGCAGTATATGGAAAATGATGCAGACCAGATAAAAAACAAACAAAACAAAAAACCCAAATAAAACAAAAATCCCTGGCAAAATCCAGACCTGAAATGCTAAGCTGGGAGTTGCTAAATAACAAAATGACAAATTTTGTGCTCTGTGGTTAGAGCACTTGCTGCTCTCGCAGGGGACTCAGGTTCGGTTCCTAGTACCCACATGGTGCTTTACAACTACTCATAACATCAGTTCCAGGGGACTTACCACTCCTTCTGACCTTCATGGGGACCAGCCACACAGTGCATATACATACACAGGCAAAATACTCATACACATAATAAAAAGAATAATTATTACAAATAAGAGGTTTCTCAAATATCCAAGGCCTGTGTATTGTATGCATGTGTGCATGTGTGTTGTATGCGTATGTGAAGGCCAGAGGTCAAACAGGACATCCAGTGTCTTCATCTCTCTCCAACGTCTTTCTGGAGACAGGGTTTCTCATTGAACTTGAAGCAATGAATTGGTTAAACTGGCTGGCCACCAAGACTCCAGGGATACTGCTGTCTCTGCCTGCTAATACTCAAGATTATAGATAAATGCTGCTATAGCTACTGCATCTGGCTATTTACACTGGTGCTGGGGATCCAAACTCTGGTCCCCCTTGATTATACAGCAAGCATTTTACCAACTGAACCATCTTCCCAGTCCTCAAGACTTTTAATGACTGCATGATTACTTACTGTTAGAGAATTCCAAAAATAATTATGTGGCATTTAAGCTTCAATAAGATGGGTTCAACCTTTTGACATTTGTCATCATTAGAATTACTACTGTTGTGATGAAACACCATGACCAAAGCAACTTGGGAAGGAAAGCGTTTATTTGGATTATACTTGCATATCACTGTTTGTCATGCAAGGAAATGAGGACAGGGACTCAAGCAGGCAGTAACCTGGAGGCAAGAGCTGGTGCAGAAGTCATGGAGGAATACTGCTTACTGGCTTGTTCCACGTGGCTTATTTAGCCTGCTTTGTTACAGAACACAGCACCACCAGCCCAGGGGTGGCCCTATTCCATCAATCACCAATTAAGAAAATGCCCTATAAGCTTGTCTATGGTACTATCTTATGGAGACATTTTCTCATCTGAGATTCCCTCCTCTCTAATGACTAGCTTTTGAAACTGATATAAACCAGCCAGCATAACATTGGAACTCAACACTGTCTTACAGAGTTCCTGCTTGAAATTGTGCATACTCCTCCCATGCCCTACACATCTGGGCCAAAAGTGTGCAATTCTCCAAATTCTATGTTTTCTAGTTTTCATGCCTTATTTCACATCAGTTTTTTTCATCCTAAAAGATATAATCCTCCTACTCCCATTTACCTGTCCAGTCTTTAAAACTATGCTTTTTTAAAAAATAATTTGTTTAAATTTGTTTGTTTTTTGTTTTTGACACAGGGTTTTTCTGTTGTAACTCTGGGTGTCCTGGAACTCACTCTGAAGAGGAGGCTGGCTTTGAACTCACAGAGATCCTCCTGCTTCTTTAATACCCAAGTGCTGGTATTAAAGGTGTACAACACCACCACTGCCTAGCTTTAATTTTATTTTTATGTGCATTGGTGTGAGGGTGTTGGATCCCCCGGAACTGGAGTCACAAACAGTTGTGAGCTGCAATGTGGGTGCTGAGAATTGAACTCGGGTCCTCTGCAAGAGCAGCCAGTGCTCTTCGTCATCTCTCCAGTCCCCTTAAAACTATTCTTAACTGGTACAGAGTCCTGGGTGTGTCTTCCAGTTCATTTGAGAACAAACTATATGCAAAATCATGAGCAAATTCTTTTTTTCCTTTTTTTTAACTCTGGGAAGATGATTTATAGCTGCCCATGAGACTTCCAAAAGGACAGAATGACCCCAAACATTGCTTTCAAAGCCCTAACATGAACTTTTCTGAAATGCCTTTCAAATTGTCTACAGCTAGGAAGAAGTGTTTCTTCCTTTCAACTCTCCAGACACTGGGTATCACCTAGCACCTACCCATTTACCTTAGATTTACTTATTTATAAGCTTTCTACATCTATTATGTTTTAAGATTCTGCATTTTGTTAAAATGCAACATGGCCCACAGCACTTAGACTTCATGTTCTTTGTAAATGACAGACGACTAAACAAAAGAATACAGAATTATACAGTGATGGATACCACTTTCCTAAGATTTAGAGGTTGATGGATAAATTGGGCATTTATCTCAACTGTGTGATTTGCAATCATATTTTTCCAAGTCTTATCTCATGTCATTTTGAGTCTTTTGTCCTTCAATATTTCAGGAGATATATCACCATGAACAGTCTTAAAAAGAAAAATGCTGTTTATGCACATCCTCCAAATCACATTAGAGAAAAAGCCAAAATGAGAGTTGGAATACTCTGTGTTTTGCCCAGTCATTCTTAGTTTTGTGATGTTAGGCTAATCAATGTCTAAGAGTCTTAATTTTTTTAAATAGCTACTACTTCTGTGTACTTCTGAAACTTGACTTATTTCATTGTAATGACATTATTGTGGCAATATTTCAAATGACAATAAATTTACTGAAACTGTCCTTTGGAGCCTTTATAAAGAAGATAGTTAGGACTTACATCTTGAAATTTACATACTTTGAATATTTATATTCACAGTGTGCTTCGTCATCTACCCACTTACTGTCGCTTTGATCTGTACTCTCTTATCTTGTCCACAAAGAGTTTCTGTACAGGATCAAGTTCCTTATTAAATGCCACAGCTGTAACACCAATGTTCCTTCTCAAATGCACAGAGACTGCCGATCGAAGGACAGAGGAGAGCCTGAAGATCCTCTGAAGAATCATGGTGAGTCTCTGGTACAAGAAAAGCATATAGAAGGTTAACACCTCAAATACATCACACGGTGAGAACTTCATTCTATGAGTTGGGTTACAGGTTACATATTACACTGGAACTCAGGTTGTCTGGCCAGTCATGTGGCCCTTCTATTATGAGGTCTTTGCCTTTTACAAGAAGGCTCTGGACTTAGGAATAGCTGAGAGTTCTATCACAATTAAAGCAAAAAGAAAGCACTAAATCTGGGGTGGTGCTTTCTTCTCCCTTGAATTTAATCTTGGACCCGAGGATACAGTGAGGTGAGGCTGTTCAAGACACTGCTTGTCTCCAGCAAGAGAAAACAATTTGCTCATAATGTGCCAGGTTTCCATGACCCCTTAAAGGGCCAAAAGGGAGCTGGACAAAGAGAGACATCTGTCTTAGCCAGGAATGAGAGGCTGGAAGTTTCCATTTCACAGGCCCACAGGAAGGAAAACAGCTTTGCCTGCTAACAACAGCAGGATCCTAGCCACTTAACACTGGAACCAAATCAACTTCCAAAAGAAACAGCAAAGAAAAACAGAAACCACGCCAAGTGCGCCCTGCAGTGGCAGAGAGATTAGATGATTCAAGCTCATCAGAGAAAAGAGTTTGCAAAAGGTCAAAGTCAAAAGTTTAAAAACCAGAGCTTAAAGCCTTTTAAGTACTTAGACCTCCTGAAGCCAAAACATAATTTTCTAGCTAAAAATTTTGGTAGATACATTAATGCTGTTATTAAAGGGAGAATAATTACATTATTAAAGGAGAGAATAATTACATTTAAAGGGAGAATAATTCTTTTTGAGACCTGAATTAATGATTTAAAGATCAAATGCAAAAATATCCCAAATTACACCAAATATATTCAAGCAGGAAGTCCAAAAGAAATAGATAGGGAGGCTGAAACTTAGTAGAAGAAAAATTTCTACAGATCTAGATTTAACTTATAAAATGAAAGGGCTCGCCAAACTCTAGTGAAACGGCAATAAAAGGGGTCATATTTCAATGAAAAGCTTCGTAAAATTTCTTCTAGACAATGAATATACCCTGAAAAATAAAACTACTCCCTCTCCCACCTCACATCTATTTAATAACCATTGTGCTATAGCCTGCTGTTTTACAGTTAATGCTTCTCAAACTGACAATGGTAAAGGGCCACTCAAATCCCTGAGAAGAATCTGCTGTGCCAACATGCTTTCCATGCTGTCTCCCAGATTCTATCTATATCTGCCTCCTGACACCTGACTTCTACTAAATTGTGAGAAAGGACCACCGGTTGTGAGCATATTGCTACTAGTTTATACTAACAAGAAACTAGGAACAAGGATTTAAAATTTTTTACAGTATTTCAACAAATTTGTGTCTTGAATTTCATGACAACAACAATCACAAAAGCGGTGGTGGATAGGTGGTGTTTGATCCCCAGAATCCATGAGTTTTGTTTCATTTTGTTTGTTTTTAAAGCCAGGATTGGCAGCAAGCTTATAATGCCAGCATTGGTGGCTTACCTGGTAACCTAGTCTTGGCAAGATCTTGATACTGACTGACCCTGTCTCAAAAAAAGAAGGAGCAATTGGGCATACCTTTAATCCCTGCACTCAGCAGGCAAAGGCAGGCAGATCTCTGAGTTCAAGGCCAGCTTTGTCTACAGAGTGAGTTCCAGGACTGCCAGGGCTACACAATGAAACCCTGCCTCGAAAAAAGACGAATTAATGAATTAATGAATGAGTAAGTAAGCAAAATAGCAAAGTAAAGTAGGTACTACCTGAAGAGTAACAGAAAAGGTTGACCTCTGGCCACCAGAAATACACGCGCAAAAGTGCCTACACACATGTACATCTAACCTACATAAACACACACAGATGCACGAAGGTAGACAGACAGATAGGTAGATTTTCGAGTATAGGGTTCCAATGGCCCCTTTACCACTGACAGTTTGAGAATCAACTTCCTACAACATGAAAAATAACAATCCTCCTCACTCCCCTCACTTCAAAGAGTTATCCTAGTCTAAGGCGTCAATAGTTCCAACTTCAACAAACCCTGGAATAACATTTAGTACTGCTCAAAGGAATCAATAAGCAATAAGTTATCCTTTACCAAACATGATGAAAACAAAACATTTGAAGAAATTAAAGACTTGATTAATGTGTTACGCCTAATCTACCAGGGAATTATGCAGGTGGAAAGACTACAAGCAAGCAAACAAACAAACGAGACTTTATAATAAGAAAGTATTACCCAGATCAATGTCTTGGTTTTTTTTTTTCCTTTTGTTTTGTTGTTTTCTTTCTAGTTTCTTTCTAGGAACACACTTAACACGTATTAGTAAGGTAACTTAACTCTTTTGTTTACTCCTAGAAATTTTGCAAAATACTTCCATACTGCCCACTTAGGGGAAAGTGTTCTTAGTCTTGCTTATAGATGATGAAAATTAAGTCTTCTTCTTTAGAAGGTTATTGTTTACTTAACATCCTAGAGTCAACCTGCTCCCAAGTTGACTGCAAAGACTATTATTTCTTCTACAAAACAAAATACATTTTTACTTTTCAATAACCATCATCAAAGCAGATTCCCAGGTCACATTTCTAATTTACCCTATTTCCTGAACCCCAAACATATATGTGTACATATGTATTTTAAGAAAGTTTTTAGAATAGTTCTTACCTCCTAAATCCTACACAATCATCCAAAAAATGAACACATACTGTCTTACCAAAACCTCTAGCTGCTTCTCCTTTACGGCCTTTCACTTTTTCAGATTAAACAGTGAATATGGACTGTTCACTACCACACAAAGGACAAATGTCACTATGAGTGTAAAACACCATCTGTGACAAATTCTGAATTTTAGTACTAGCATGTGCTAGCTGCCTCTTAGGGGTCTGATATTAAAATATTGGGGAGGCATTGGAGGAAAAAAGAATCAAAGTTCAAACTCTGAGGCATAGACTTGGAAAGGTGCATGGCTCTCCTATTTATAGCGATGACTGACCAGTCCAGCCAAAGGCTAGTCTGTTGCCTGTTAGTATCTAGTCTAAAGTCAGTCCACAAAGCTGTTTTAGTACCATCGTTTCTAGATAGGATGCAAACTTTCAGGATATCACAATTGCCCTTTTCCGTCCTAGGATACACGTTCTGCTCGTGCACAACTCACAAGCTTCTTCTCTAGCATGCCTTGACCTTGGGTTGCCGCAGGCGGGCTACAGGCCCATCACCCAGCTTTTTTTTTTTTTTTTTTTTTTTTTTTTGCCTTTCGTTGTTTGCCTGTTCTACTCTCAAAAGCGGTCGTAGTTATTGGGTCTAAGGCCAACTTTAATACTCAGAGGGACCGAGGTCATCTGTGACCCCGGGCCACCCCGTAAAGGTGCCAAGGACACTAGGCTGCTCTCTCCTACTAGGGCAGAGGTGACGGGCAGCCCTTGCCTCGTGAAGAAACCCAGAATCGCAGTCCCAGGAGGCCAAGCTCGCCTAGTTACCCTCCCAGTCACCTTGCACTGAGTCCGGAGCTGCCAGAGTCACCGCCGCCGCCACAGTTCTACTTCCGGCCCTGACTCCGCCTACACACGCCTACCCGCCCTCGCAATGCATTATGGGCCACCGCTTCAGTCGTTCGACGCTCACCGGACAGGAAGCGCCTCGGAGACAGTCTGCGACCGGACGCCTGTAGGTGAGACAGAAGCCAAACAGGAGGAGGAAGTGGAGGGTAAGTGCTTCCGGGTCTCTAAGCTAAGACTCCGCCATCTTTCCTTCTCTTAACTTCACCCCTTCTACCTTCTTGGAAATACTGCACTGTACGCATGCGTACTTTGGCTTCTCTCCTAGTTAAGCTCATTTCGGAGTCAGCATTCTGTTCCTTGGGGTTGGGGAGGTGGATTCAGTGAAAGGGCGGGGGGGGGGGGGCGGGGAGCGAGCGCGTAAAACCAGGCAGCTCGGGACGTTTGTGCCCCGTGAGCCTCCGTTGCCGCGAGCGTTCGTGTTGCGCACCCTGCTGGGAGTTGTAGTTCCAAGCCCAAGGGTGCCTGGGAGGCGGGAGAGGGGCTAGAGTTCCTCAGCGCCGATACCTCGGGAAGGGCCCCGGGGCCTCACACTGCGAGACGCGGGAGCGGCGCGGCTTACCCGGAGAGGCGTTGCACGTGGAGCCCGCGCCGCCGCCGTTCCCAGCCGGCTCTGGAGCGCGGGCTAGGCCCACGGGGCGGATTTTGAGGCTGGTGAGTGCGGCCGCAGGCTGGCCGGGAGCGCGGGCCCGCGCGGCCGGCCTGGTTCCGGGGCTTTCCCCCGCCGCGGCCCCCCCGCGGCCGCCTCTGTGTTTTGTTTCCGCTGGTCCCCGGCGCTGTGACTCCCATTTCCGTTCGTGGAGACTTGAGGGAGCCGGGTGGGGAGGGGCGGGAGAGGCTGTGCGGGGAGCCGAGGGGAGGGGCGCGGGGAGCGGCATGGCCCGAGGCCGCGCGGCGGGACGCTGCGGACGCGCTCATCGCCTGGCGCGGTCTCGGCTCTGCGCGCTGGCTGTCCCCCTAGACCGTGCGCTCCCGGAGCGAGATCTTTGGTCGAAGTCAGACCAGTCTGTCACCGGACTCAGCGATCCCCGCACTCCAAATCTAGTTCCCTTTCTGGAGCTGTCTCTAAAGTGCAGCAGTACCATCGTACTAATCTAGCTGATGACTGTTTCTTTTACGAAGTCAGTGAAGGTTAATGTAGCTTACCAACTTTTTGTTGGTGGTGGTGGTGTAGTGCAGTGAACACAACGGTGGAGTTTAGGGGATTCCACCCCTAGTTAACAGCATAGAAAATGGTGTCCGTTCATCGTTTCAAGAAGATGAGTAGTCATTTGGAAATAATCCGTAGGTAGGCTGGTGATATGGCTCGACAGGTAAAGGCCCTTGCTGCCAAGCCTGTACCTGAGTTCAACCCCTGGGACTCAAAGTGGCAGGACAAGAGAACTGCTGCCCTACCACAAGCTGCACTCTGACCTCCACACTTGCACACGCGCACACATATACATACAGACCTACATATACGTGTGTTTGTGTGTGTCCAGGGTCTCCCTCTCTAGCCCTGACAGACCTGGAACTTGCTGTGTAGATTAGGCTGGCCTAGAATTTAGAGGTTCTAATGCATTTGCTTTCTGAGCTCTGACATTAAAGGTGTGCACCACCATGCCTAGCAATAAATAAATAAAAATTTTAAAAACCGATAGGTAGTTTGAACTAATCTAGGTCTGAGTGCTGGCAAGAGCAAAGGATTTATACAGATTCACCGTTGTTGAATTTTTAGGTAGCCAGCAGTCCTTTTAACTACTAGAACCTGACTTCCTCTTTAGAACTTTTTTTTTTCTTATTTGTCTGCATACCTGGATGCCAGGTGGATTTAAGTCCGTGTTACGTTTACTACAAGTACAGAAGTGTATCATGAGTGTACATGATCATGAAGTAGTAAATTACATACTTAAGTAAATGAGGCGTTAAGTTAGAGGAGTCAGGAGAGCAGATAGAGCATATAGTCCAAGTACTGAATTAACACTGTTCACCTGACTCTTCTGGCAACTATAAAACTTCAAACCTACAAGACTAAAAGAAAAAATGGTAGTTTTGGAAACCTATATACCCTTCACCTAAATGAGGGTCATCAGTTTTTAATTTTTAATCAGATTTGGTTTTGCTCTTCACACACAACAAAGATGTACATGCTGTAATTTTTTCAAATGTTGACTACATTTTCTAGGAAATACACAGTACAGCATGAATAGTTACTTTTAAATTTGATTTTTGAATCATTTGTATCTGGCCATGTTTTCATACCCTGAATTAATTTGCTTTGATGTGAATTTCCTTTTCTGTGCTGTGCTTTGCCAACTTTGGTAGTTTGTCCCAACTTTTTTTTTTTTTCTTGTTTGGGTATCAATTAACTGGAAGTTTGGTCTGTTCTACATAATAGCCCCTTGTCACCTGTCACTACAGGTGCTGTAGGTATCTTTTTTCTGTAACTTGTGGATTAAACAAGAATTTTAATCTTTATGTAATCAAATCAGATTTTTAGATAGTTGTACTCCATCTCCATGCTAAGCTTTAGGTTTGAATCCAAGTTGCTTTAATATAACTGGTATAACTTTGATTTGCTTTTGTAGTGACTTTTACTGACTTAGAGGACCAGCAAGTTCCAATAAATAAAATAGAGTAATGAATTCACCATATCAGGCTAAGAAATACCATTTTAAACAAAATCTAGTTTATATATGCTGCATGTGAGCTTTTACATTTATAAAGATTATCTCTCCCTCTGCTTTAAATCAGAGTTGGCCTCTTTCTTGAATATCATTTTTAATTCATAAATTATAAAAATCTCCTAAAATTTAATTCTTCCAGGACTGAACTTTTGAAATACTTCAACCATGACTAAGAGAGAAGCAGAAGAACTGATAGAAATAGAGATCGATGGAACTGAGAAACAAGAGTGCACAGAAGAAAGGTTGGCATTTCTGAATTGATTAGTTTTTAATATTACCAGTATTCTAAGTTACAGTCAAGGACCAGGCAATGTGTTTGTTTTTAATCTGACCTTAGCATTTTAGAGGATTACTGTATTGTAGTTTTTGTTTTTTCCTCTCTGACTTAATAGTTCTGTAGTTCAGAGAGAAAGGCATTTCTGAAATACAGGTAATAGTAAACTTGGTTGATAACAATCACGTTATAATAGTCTGCCCCCCACCTGAAAAAGGTCACTTTGATTTTTTTTTTTTTTCATGATTCTTTTACTAAGTACTGGTTACTTTTATTTCAAAGAGAGTTTAATTTAGCCTGAACTTACTTAACAATAGTTATTTATGAATAACTGCTGCATATTGGTAACTGTCAGAAATAAATGAGTAAAATAAGATGTTTTCACGTGCCCTTATGAAAACCTCGTTGTATTTGAGGGCGCATACTGGTATATGAACACCTGTGTACACAGTTCTGGGCATAACAGAATAAAAGTGTTGCTTCTTGGAATGATAATGGAGTCTTACTTGAAAGGAGGGTAGTGATGAATTCTGAATCAAGAGAGAGATTCTGGTAGAAACAGATTTGGAAAAAAGTCATAAGGAGGTTGTGGAGATGGTAGCTAGTAGGTGCTATTTTATTGTGTAAATAGGAGATGAGATAATAGACTGAATAATAATATGTAAATAATATAAAAGTGTATATATAATAATATAAATAATAATAGACTGAAGCTAAAGGGACTGGAGGATCATGGAGGGCTTCTGAAGAGTGGCAAAAGATAGGCCAGGATAACTTATATCTAGAGGGTGCTGAGTTGAGAGGAAAGCTGAAATTTCAAACTTCAGTATCTAAGAGAGCTTTCAATTTTTTATTTGTCCTTTCTGCATCAAAAGAAAGAGTATAATGCACATTTCTCATATATGTACATTTATATGTATGTATGTATATGTGTGTGTATGTATGGGGTTGAGAATTATCCCAAAACCTAGTGACTTAGCTAAGTGAACACTTTGGTCAACATGAAAAAGTTTATTACTTTGTTCTAGGCAGTTACGAACATGGGAGCAGCTTAGCTGGGTTGTTTTGACTCCACAACTTTAAGAGCTTATAGTTGAGTTGGCAGCATGGTCTACAGTTACCTAAGTATATGCCCCAAAGATGACTCTTGATACTGTGAGCAGGTAGCTTCATTCTGTCTTGGGAGCCTTTCTGGGGCTTTTCAGATAGTCTGAGAGGGGGCCAAGTTAGAAGTCATGGTGTCTTTCAAGAAATTCAACCTAAGAAACCCTGTACCATTTCTGCCTTAGTTTTTGGTCACACAGCTCAACCTTTGTTGAAGTTGGGAAGGAGTTACAAACTTGGATCCTAGAATAAATATTTATTTTTATGCACACTAACACTACCAAATGATCCAGAGAGCCTGAAATATTTATCATAGGCCCTTTGCAGGTGTCTGGGTAGGAGATGAGTTGTTACCATGTGGATCTGTGTAAAGGAGGCTGTAGTTGTTCTCCTGTAGAGCAATTGGTTGCTTTGTAAGAACTGAGAAACAGTAATGTGAGATCATCCACATTCCTTCAAAAGAAACTACTTATTCATATCTTTAGATTTCTCAAAGGTTAGATCTTAGCAACAGAAAACTTTGAAAAAACTTAATACTCAGCATTTTAATATAAGTGAAATTTTAGATCTGTTTTAAAGTTGCATTTGGATTTTTTAAAAATCATTATTACTAAAAAGGATAGACTGCTGTGCTTATAGCCGAAAAATATACCAAAAGTGCTTACTTAGTTAAGAAAAAAAACAAACATTTTTACATTAAAAAAGAATGATAGTGTACTATTATTTTAAAATGACAATGTGTTTTTAATGAGTGGTCTCTTTTATAAATTTTAACAGTTTTAAGAAAAATCATGATTTATGTATTCACTAAATGCATATATATATATATATAGAGAGAGAGAGTGTGTGTGTGTGTGTGTGTGTGTGTGTGTATGTGTATGTATCATACTTGGAAAGATATGTAAAAATAAAGCTTGAATTGTGTGTGTGCACACATTCACTTATGCATGTTTGTGTATGTTGAATGTGGGTGACTGCATGCCACAGCGTGTACGTGCAGGTAAGAAGACAGCCTCAGCTATTGTCCTTACCATCCAGCAAGTTTAGACAGGGTCTCTTGTGTTTGCTGCTGCATAGGCCAGCTGTTCTCAACCTGTGGGTAGGGTCCTGTTTCACAGGAGTCACCTAAGATCATCTGCTTAACAGATATTTATGCTTCGTAACAGTAGCAAAATTACAATTATGAAGTAACAATGAAAATAGTTTTATAGTTAGAGGTCACCACAGAATGAAGAACTGTATTAAAGAGTTGTAGCCTCACATGGGCCCACCCATCTAACCTGTGGGCTTCTAGGGATTTTTCTGCCTTGTCTCCCATCTCACCATGGGGTGATGTATGCTGTAACACCTGGCTTTACCTGGGTTCTACGGGTAACATTTTTATTTTTACTTACTTATTTTGGTTTTTCAGGTCATGGTTTTTCTGTGTAGCCCTGGTTATCCTGGAACTTGCTCTGTAGACCAGGTTAGCCTCTAACTCGGAGATCTGCCTGCCTCTGTCTCCCAAGTGCTGGGAATAAAGGTGTGCATCACCATTGTATGGCTATAAATCATACAGATTTAAGGACATTGCAATGTGTCGCAATGTTTCTGGGCCTTAAATTCTTGAAAATAACTTGAGATGTGATATAAAGGCATACATTTCCCCATAGATATTGTACATCCAGCATTTATTTATGTGCTGGCACATACATGTGTATGCATAATTAAGCATATTTTCAAGAGTGCTTTAAGTTTCAGGTTAGCTATGTGATTTAGTTTCGTATTGACACCATTAGTTGATGAAGTCTGAAACAGCATCAAAGAAGAAATAAGTTCATAACATAGTAAGGAAAGAAAAGAGTTTCAAAGATCGTGTGGTTTTGGTTTTTAATTTTGTTTTGAGCATAGTGTTATCTTTACACCAGGGTAATGTAATTATTAACCTTTATTTCCATTAACATTTAGTATTGTGGAACAAACCTATACCCCAGCTGAATGTGTAAGCCAGGCTATAGACATCAATGAACCAATAGGCAATTTAAAGAAACTACTAGAACCAAGACTGCAGTGTTCTTTGGATGCTCATGAAATTTGCCTACAAGATATCCAGGTAAGGTTTATCTCTATAGCTATCTATAAATAGAACTGACCTCTATAAAACTTGAGCATTTAGAAAAAAATTCAACAAATTTCCTGTATCTAAAATTCAAAAGATTGTGTAATAAAACTGAATTGAATGAATAATAAATCACTCGTTCCTTTTTACTTTGATGAGTATGAAATGAAATCAAGTTACAGCGGAAATCGAATTATTTTAAAAATAATAGAGTAGTGGGAAGCACTTTGACCCTGAGACAACTAAAGAAGTTAGTGCTGACTGACTTAGCTTACTTGTATGTGGGCTTTATTACCTTTAAAAATGAGATTACTTGACAAAATTATTTTTATTCTCTTCTGTTTTTCTCTGATAATAAATTTTAAATACCATTTCCTGTTTCTTGGCATTAACTACAGTAGTATTTCCCACTGTACTATTATGGTATGCTTGAAGCATCCTCATAGACTTGTCCTGTTTTGTTGTGTTTATTTTCTTTTTCTTTCTGAAGATACTACTTTAATGTATATTACAGTGGCTCTCAACCTTCCTAATATAGTTTAATATAATATAACCCTTTAATATAGTTCCTCATGTTGTGGTGTCCCTCAGCCATAAAATTATTCTTGTACTACTTTATAATTGTAGTTTTGTTATTGCTATGAATCATAATATCTGATAGGCAGATAGTTTTAGGTGACCCCTGTGAAAGGATTATTCAAACCCCCGAAGAGGTTGTGACCCACAGGTTGAGAACCACTGATGTATAAGTAGTAATCTGAGTAAAATTGCTGAAATAGTTTTCCATGACTTTCCTTAAACTCACAAATAAGTTCTAGTGTCTGTATACTTTTCTCACATTAACATATGAATGTATATTTTGTCAACTTTTGAATTGTTTGCTTTACTTTATTCTTTACTATCTGTAATCCTCCTGCATGCCTTGTGATACAGTTTATCCATATATTACAGAATTTTACCTTGATATTTTAAAAAGTCAGATCCTAAGCAGTTACTATTAAACAAAATTTTGTTATAAAATATATAGAAATGTAATTTATTTATTAGTTACCATTAGCCATATTTTAATCTTTTTCTTTCAGTATATATCTAGTAAATGTTAATAATCTTAATGGTGATTGGATATTGTTCTTCTAAAATTAGGGACTATGGTTGTATCTACTTAAAATAACATGTTAAGTTCTCTTCTTAGTAGTGAGAAGATAAATTAATGTGGTCTTTTAAGAGCAGAAGATATATTGTATGTTATTAGAAATATAAAATGTCTAACAGTTCCACTTCAAGGAATTGTTCCTACAAAATGCTCAGCTGCATAGGCAATGGTATATTTATAAAGATCCTTATTCATGGTTTTGCAGACAGAGGCAAATCTTTTAAAACTAGAATATCCAATACATAAATTCAGAATTCAAGGTAGTCACTAAGTGGTGAACTAGAGCTATAAGGACAGAACACATGAGTTTAAAACTTGTAAAACATTTCCAAATGATCCAATTAAATCATACCAACTTTAAAAATCACCTTTTTATTAATTATATTCTGCAATAATAGGATACTTGACATATCCACAAGATGACCTACAAAGTAACTAAGTATTCTATCATAGATTCTCAGTTAGCACTAACTGGATAAATGGAAGTCTGTGTAAATCATGATAATATTAATCTGAGATCCAAGCACAGCTTGGATCTAAGGCATTTCACACTCTCCTGACACCTTTCCTCACCTGAAAAAAAAAATGTGAGCACAACAGCTCCATTCCCACGTCAGTCACTGAGTTGTACTTCCTTGAAGACTATTTCACATGATCAACCATGCTGGGCCTTGTCCTTGTGTCAGCTCTTAGTGTGCTACTATATTCAGGATCTGAGACCTTACCTTTTAAGATACATAGGCCACAGCTTCTAGCAGGTAATGCTAGTGTCCTCTAGACACAGAGGAAAATCTTTCTTTTGTTTTGTTTTTCAAGACAAGGTTTCTCTGTTGTAACTCTGGCTGTCCTGGAACTCACTCTGTAAATCAGGCTGGCCTTGAATACACAGCAATCCACCTGCCTCTGCCTCCCAAATGCTGGGATTAAAGGAGTGCACCACCACCACCTGGCTGGAAAATCTTGATGTTAAGAGAATTTTTAAATGTTAGGCAAAGATTTACATAATGGATCAAAAACTGCTGTATTTAGCCAATCCAATGGGTTATACAGTTTGTTTTTTTCCTATTCAAGTTGGATGTAAATTCCACTTAATACTGTAGGTTTTGTGTATAAGACATTGTAAACATTTGAAAATGTGATTGTACCATAACTGAATTTGTTGTAATGAGAGTGAAAGGAGATTTGTATGTTCAGCAGCATATACACAGATACATCTAGACACACAAGATGCTTGTGATGGAAGCATGTTCCAAGCTAGTGATACAGTATCAGAAGTCAGAATTATTTTTATCTCATTATAAAGCCTTGGTAGGAATTGCATTCACTAGAAAGAGATATGACAGGAAAAGAACACCAGTGTTCCAAGGGTATGGAATTATGACTAAAGTAGATCCAGTAGTCAGGTCCTTTAATTTTATTAACTCTGTGATCAGAGACTTTAGAATGACTCTTAAGTTTTAATATGTGGTATTAGTTACTAGGGAGATATGGAATAAATATGTCCTTTAGAAAACTTAAATTGTCAATCATTAATTAATACCCTTCCCTATCATGATAAACATTTCATTTCTTGTACTTTAAGTACACCACAGAGTGAAGAATTGCCTGTTTGTGTTTTAAGATGCCAGCTGAGATTGTGGAGCTCTCATTAAAAAAAACAAAAAACTGCCACTTAGGCTGCAGAATGTCTGCCTGGTACCCACAAGGGCCTGACTGTAGTCCTCAGCATCACCAAAACAGAGAAAAAAATTTGATGGATTTGTTCTTTATCACTTCCTCAGTTGTGAAAATATTTTTAGTTTTAGCAAATAATTAAATAGTATGACAACTTTGATAATTAAGTACGTTCTTATAATTTAATAAGTATGCTCAGGAATTAGCCCCTTTGTGGTACATTGGTTTATACTCAACCATAGACAGTAACTTATCTAATGATTGAGTTAAAATAATCTTACTTATTTTTATGTGTTTAGCTGGATCCAGAACGAAGCTTATTTGACCAAGGAGTGAAAACAGATGGGACTGTACAGCTTAGTGTACAGGTAATTTCTTACCAAGGTAAGTTACTTTCATTGGCAAGCGTTTAAAAATTTAGCTCATGTTTTTCTGATTAGGTAGCTTAAATTTGTTGAAGGTGTTTGAGATGAGTGTCCAGATGACTTGAGTGATCTCAATATTCATACACGTTTGTTTAGTAGTTGTATCTGTCAGGATGAAGTTAAAAGTGTAACACATTTCACCTAAAGAGAGTGGTGTGCACTAAACTGTAATAAATAGCAGAATCATATTATAAAGAGCTTTTTTTTTTTTTTCAAACATTTTTAATCTTTGAGAATTTCATTGTGGTTTGTTTGTTTTATCATATTCAAGCCCATCAGTTTATTCTCTTCTTAAGAAATACTATTTCTTATGTAAAGTTGTATACCATAGCTTAGTGAAATCATTGCTCTTAGGATATAATTTCTAAACATAATTCTGATTTCTGAAATAGCTTTAAGTTTTTGCCTAAGTCTCCATGGAAGAGTCTCTACAGTGATAAATCACATACCTCATCTTTATTTCTGTCCTTTCCACGGGAATTACAGTTCTTCATAATATAGGGCTTGAATATCTTTAGGATTTAGGTTAATTGGTATGGATTTAATTGAACAAAGTCAGCACAATTTTTAGGATCTGAAGACAGAGTGCCTGGGGAGGTGTCTCCATATTTAAAGTACTTGTTTTAGTGAGCAAGAAGACCTGAGGTCAGATACCCAACACCATGTAAGGAGCTGGACACAGTGGTGCTTACCTATAATCCAGAGAAGGGAAAGTCTGTGGGTCTTGCTGACTGTTCAGTCAAAATGAGTTGGTAAGGTTCAGATTCAGTAGACATCCTGACTCAAAAAGTGAGTTGGAGAAAGATTGAGAAGACACCCCACATAACTGACTGTCTGTGCTTGTAGATACCTGTGTATACACACACATATAACCCAACACATCCTAAATAGAGTAAAAAGAAGGCAAGCAGAACCAAGAGAGAAAGAGAGAGACAAATAGAGTTTCTCACTCTAATTTTCTTAGGAAGTTTGTAAAATCTTGAAGCATGTGTAGTTATTCATTTATACACCCTCTAGTGTAGTTTCTGTTTAAATTCGTGTTGATATTTCTGTTCATCTTTTTTTATATTGCTGTTGTAAGAAGTGACACTTTTTCCCCCATGTGGTATATGTAGGTAATGTTTGTCAAGTTTATGTACTCAGGTGTGTGAATTACTGCTAAAACTTAAAAGATAAGGTTAAATAATTTTGGGGTATTGTTTACATAGGTGTTAAATTTTGTTACTTTTACTTTTTTCTTCAAGCATACATTTTTATTTTTCAACTATTTCAGGATAAATTGCAGGCATGATTATTTTCTCTCTAAATACATCATCAGTGTTTGTTTCCTTAGAAACAAGGATACTAGGCTGAGGATATAGCTCAGTGATAGAGTACTTTCCTTGTATGCGTGTGTTTGCTCCCCAGCACTGCAGTACAACAATGCTCAAACATTCTTCTATATGATCACATAATTAACAAAATCAGAAAATTGACACAGTACTGTTCCTATTGAAGCTCTGTTGAATTGTATTTATTGGTAATAAGGATCTGTTCAGTTTCTCACTATTTCAAGAACATTATTTTTTTTTTTCTCACTTGGAAAAATAAACTTTACTTCTATTTCTTTGTGAGTTGTGGTTTTATTTTAAATTTGTATTTTTGTTTCTATCCACTGTTAAGGAATTGAGCCAAAGCTAAACATTCTTGAAATTGTGAAAACTGCGGAAACAGTTGAAGTGGTCATTGACCCAGATGCTCACCATGCAGAAGCAGAGGCACATCTGGTTGAAGAAGCCCAAGTGATAACGCTTGATGGCACCAAGCATATCACAACCATCTCAGATGAAACCTCTGAGCAAGTGACGAGATGGGCTGCTGCTCTGGAAGGCTACAGGAAAGAGCAGGAGCGCCTTGGGATCCCCTATGGTAATGAGATAGCTGTTGATTAGGTGCAGTAAGGGTTAAATTAGATATAGACAATACCTCTGGGATAAGTAGAAATTTTTTTATGTAGAATTTCTAGAAAGAATATTGATTCTTATATATATAGTTAGTTTTGAACTGAAACATATTAAGAACATGTGTTCTTAAATAAATACTATGCTAATTACTAGGAATATAAAGAATTATTAGAAGAAATTCTGCCCTTAGTATGGTCACAGTGTGCTGAAGAGAAAAGATAAATGAAAAGAGGTGATTGACATAGAAAGTTTAAACTGTCAATAACTAATACAAGCAAAACATGCCTTTAAAACCTCAAATCAAGCCGAATGTTTTGAGGAATGCTCAGTGGAGTTGAGGCAGTAGTAGTAGAATTCAGGGCAAGCTTAGGCTTATGGAGCAGACCCTTTTCAAAAAACAAATGAGTATCATAGGGATCCTAGTATGAAGAAAATAGGACCTAGCTTATTCTGAGAAACTATACTGCCATGACAGCCATTTCTAATAGGAACCATGCAGCACAACGCTTGGACCTGCAAGAGTATTTAAGATATATTGGGTCCAAGAGTTATCTCTGACATTGTAGAACTGTTTTTCATCAGGGAAAGTGATAAATGTTGCCCATATGTCCTATAAGGAACATAGGTGCTAAGTGGAGAGAAAACAAGGGCATATTTATGTCACTTGTGCAACAGCAATATTGTCCAGATTAGCATAGACTACATTGTTTTTTTGGTAATAAAAAGGAAGAGATAGGTGAAAACAGTGATAAAGGTGACAGATTGTGAACATAGAGGATGTTCAAGTGCTGACTTGACTTCTTATGCTTGAGCGACTAGGGCAGTAGTTTTGATATAAATTTGATACATCTTTTTTGATGTATCAAAGATTTGATACATCTTTATTACATGTGTGATGGAATGATACTGTTTGCCAGGCACTGTAGTAAATTCTAGGCTAATGATGAAATGCAAGAACAGAGTAGGCTTTTGATGACACACTCCCTAACCCTGTATATAGGACTGGCCTCAATGGCTTGTGCTTGCTAAGCAAGCACTTGACCTCTAAACTAGATTCCTAATCCCTAGGCATACCTTTGAAAGTCTTTTTGAGGAAGTAAGGATGCCTAGTATGGGAAAGATTTCTTAAGGGAAAATGTTGATATCACTCAACTTTGAAGTAAAGTACATAATCAATTTAGGGTAACCTTAACATAGTTTGAGGAACATAGTCTCAGGCTAGAGGTACATATATTGTATGGAACTAATTCACATTGGGTTTGTATTTGAAGCCATAAAAGTAATAGTAGTCTTTTGAGATAATGTAGAGAAGAACACAGTATTAATAACTGGTTCCAAGACTGTACCTGTAGAGCAGGGGAAGGAGAAGAGAAACAAGAAAATATACAGATGTCCTGTATAGTGGCAGACGTCTTTAATCCCAGGACTCCAGTGGCAGGCAGATCTCTTTGAATTCCAAGCCTGCCAGGGCTGCATAATCATACCCTTTCTCACCCCCCCATCCCAAAAAAAATAATTCAGCTGAAGACAAAAGGAAATAACTATGTAGTATCACTGCTATTGAGGGAGAGTTGTTGGTGGTTAAAACTCGAGAGATGATTCTTTTGAGAAAGTAAAGAATATGAAGTGACATCTAGCTTGTTAATCATAGGATTTTGTTCAATTTGGGTTTAAATTTCTATAGAGTTAGATAAAGCTGAATTATAATCAACAACTTAAAAATAGAAAGCATTGGGATTTTTTGAGGCAATAGGGAAGAAAAGCATTAGGAAATCAAATAGACAATTGGAGAGTTGGTGGTATGTTCTTATCACTATTCCCTCAATATAATAACTATTTACAGTATTCACATTGCACTAGGTACTTTATTTAGACATGGTTTAAGTTATATTCATTCATGTGTATCCTTTATAAGCAAATACTGCACAGTTTTGTAAGAGACTTAGTGTCCGTGGAATTTTGTATTCCTGAGTAGCAGGGCCTCATAGAATCCCAATTCCCCACAAGTACCAAGGGATAGCTGTAAGCAATTCCTTATTGTGGCATTTAGAAATTTACTTTTGGCATGGGGAAGGTAGTGTGCAGAATTTATTTAACCTTTGTGATAGCAAGTTACGAATCATCTGAGTGGAAGTGCTGAGAGGGAAGAAAGGAACATAAAAACTCTTGAGTCAGATGTTCTGCAGCATTAGCTGTATTTTTCACAAGACATCTTCAGCAGCAGGGTTACAGGAAGCAATACATAAAAGTGACTATAGGTAGCAAGACGGCTGATTAACTGTGGCTCAGGGTCCTATCAAGAATGTCATTTACTTAAAACTACATTTAAAACACTTGAGGTCATTGTTGATGAGATTCTTTGTCATGACATTTTTACCTGTTAGGCAAGCTTACAAATGAGCAATATTTTCTCAGATAACTATCATTTTAGACTTCTCTTTCAATACCTACATGCAGTTCTTTGACTAATTTATTAATTCTAAGCAGTGTTGAAATATAATTAACTAGTTATAGCTACTGTAAATCTCTTTGTAATACTCACACTGAGAATCCCCTAAAGTACATATTAATATAAACCAGTTTTCTATCTTGACAGTTGCATCTCTTCAATCATGTGAGTGTATGTGTGAATATTTTTTAGAATTGCCCATTAAATTAATCTGAGGATGGAATTAATAACTGAATAGTAGCTAGAAATTTATCCAAAGAGATGGGCTAAACAAAATGTTAAAACAATAAAAACAAATTTGAAGCCAAATACATATTTTTTTCCTTTATGAAATGTGAAAATTGAAATGATAGGTTGCGATTTCTATTTTTTTAAAGTACATGCCTTTAATCCTAGCACTTGGGAGGCAGAGGCAGGCAATCTCTATGAGTTCCAGGCCAGCCTGGTCTACAGAGTGAGTTCCAGGACAGCCAAAGTTAGAAGAGAAAAACCATGTCTCAGAAAAAAATAGAAAAAAAATTTTTAATTCATGTTTTTGCCAGATACTAACAATGAAGAACATATATAAACTATAAATATATATATTCACACAAATAAAAGTATTAAAGATTCTATCTAACTGGCTATCAAGTTTCATAGCTATCTTTCCCACACTGGTAAACTCTTTTGTTTAGTCTTAGCTCACAAGTCTGATATAAAGAAAGAAAAGCCTATCAGAAGCCAGTTCTATGCCAGCTTTCCTGTCGTCAGCCCTGCTCTCTACCACAGTTGTGTCATACTTTATTTATTACTTTCATTCATCACTAATTCATCTTATAGGGAATGAAACTTCTCTGTCTTCTGTGTACAACAGAGTAAGAATTTGCTCTTTTTCGTTTTGGAGACCTGCTAGTATGTGTGGTGTGTGTGGTATATGTTGTATATGGCTTCTTTTATTTTTATTTTTTTGAGATGAAGTCTTGTGTTGCTGGGATGGACTTTAACTTGTGGTCATCAGCCTAAGCCTCCCAGTTTGCTGGACTTGTAGTCACCTGGCTTTTCTTTCTATTACAATACTGCTGTAACTTTCAGAGTCTACTGCCTTAGGACTGCTCATTTGTTGTAGAACCATGAGTATAGTCATATAACTTTTAGGATTCCTAAGGTCAGTATTGAGTTCTACTGTTGTTTGATTAGCTGTTTGTTTGTAAGACAGTCTCACTCTATCCCAGGCTACCCTAGAACTCATTATGTAGCCCAGCCTGTCCTTGTCCTTACAACAGTCTTCCTGCTCAGCCTCCTACATGTCTTATGTTTAGTTGCATATGTTTGTATATATTTCAAGACTTTCTCCTCCTTTGAGTTGTTCTCAGATGTGTCTGGAAGCAGTCTCCACATCTCCAGATCTGTTGTCTTATGTTACTCCTCTGTGATGCTGAGTCCTCGTTTTCCATTTTCGTAGGTTCAACCTGTTGCTTTAGTCACCATTCTTGCATTCTGTTCACAGATTTTCTAGAAATGGTTCCTTAAAAAAGATTTTTGGCTTTATACTTCTAATCAGTATCTATTCTACTCTGCTTTGCATCTGGTAGTATCTATATTAACACATTAAAGCTGAAAATTTCACCTTTAAGTTTGATGATTCCATTCCAGTATTGTTCTTGAATGAAACATTCAGCAGCATCTTAATTCACGTTTTTGAGCATTGTGGGTTTTTTGATTGTTTTTTTTATCTGCTTTGTGTCTGGTCTTTATCTTAGTTTGGTTATAGTGAGTATCTTTTTCTTCATTGTATTATGCATTAGTATTTTTTCACTGTAATGTGTATTCTTAAAAGAATCATCCCACCATATACTGTAAAATGAGTCCCCTCCTTTTTATCCTTCAACCTGTCTTGCTGTCTGGAGTCAGCACAACATGAGCAAAATAAGTCTTGAAGGAATAATTATGACTTTATACTGGGATCCTCCTGGACAGACAATTTTGATCATAGTTTGTCTTTACTGGGTAAATTGCTTATTGCCCAACTTAATTGTTTTTAAGAACTAGTTGAAACCTCTCCTCCTACTCTGACTTTGTATCTAGGTTGTTATGCTTGTACTTCTTTTAAAAAGTGCTTCTCTTTTGCAAAAAGGACATCTAACTATTTAATTATTGCTTTTGAGAAAAGAGATAAAATGTACACAGCCAGTTCAGTGTGTTAAACTGGATGTCTTGGTAGTATTTAAGGAAAACTAAAGTCAGACTAATGTTTTTCCTTGCATTACTTGATCTTGTTAGTCTGTTGTAAATTTTTATTTAAAATGAGTTTGCTTTCTTAAGTTTTTTAAAGGGAGGTACAGTAAAGGTAACTTGGCTAACTCATAGCCATCTTATGTTGTTGTTCTCAGATAGCTTTCTAGACCTGACCACTTGCTTTCTCAGTTCTTTTTTGTTGCCTTATTCCTATTCATTTTCATTCTTGTCCCTACAACATCCATTCTTCCTCCCTCCCTTTCTCTCCTCTCTCTGACTCTATCTCTTGACAGTAATGGAGGTTGACCTATGGTTTCAGAGATGCTTGACAAGCACTTTAACTCTACCACTGAGTTATATCCTTGGCCCTCTGTTCACTTTTTTATTTTGAGACATGGTCTTAAATTCCCCAGGCAGGCTTTGAGCCTATGATCCTCCTGCCTCAGACTCCCAGGTAACCAGATTTATAGGTCTGCACTATCAGGATCAGCATCTCTTTTGTTCTTTATTTTTTTCTTTTGTTGTTACCTTTCTACTCTACTTTTACGTGAGCCTTCTCTATTTCCTTGCTATCATGCCCTTAATACTTCTCACTCTTGTTTTCATTCCCTCTCTGTGAACCCTGCATTCAGCTGCTGCTACATTAATTTTAATCTTGGCCTGCTGTGTTTTTGAGGGACTACTTCTTGGCCATGTTCAGGCTTCCTGTGCTTAGAATGAATCATGGCATTTTGCTTCCCTTTGTATTCTTCTGCACAGATTTGGAAATCTGGAGCTCTTGTAGATTGTTTTGAGTGTGCGACCACAGCCAGTATCTTATAAAAATTCCTTCTCTTCATGCCTATATATTACAGAATCTGTGGTAGATATTTTGTTGCCTAGTTTTTTGCTTTGTTTCTAAAGCTTCTGTATGTTTTTGATTTCTCCCTCAGTTGCTTTTTCTGTTTTTCTATATACATTCAGAGGAATTAAACTTTCTTCCATCTTCCTATAATCTTTCTGTCTTCTCCTTTGTGGCTTTCAATTCTATATGTTTATCTTTGGTTTATTTTTACTGTAAATTGTTCCTTGAGAGAAACCTAATTGTTTCACATAATTTCTTACTGAATAACATTCACTTATTGGGTATATGATCAGTACTGTTTGAATAGATCACCTTAAAGCAAGAGTACCAGTGCCAAAACTGATTCAGCATTAAGTTCCCACAGATAACATCTATCAAGTGCCAGGAATACAGTGATCTAATCTTTATATATGCTAGCCGTCTTTTTTTTTAACTTGCAAATTCATTTATCTTATAAAAACAAAAATAATAGAAAAAATGAAATAATTTGGATATTCTTTTTGTGTAGATGGTGTAGATTGAACAAATATCTATTCAAGGCACTGGGGTAGACTCTGAAGTTAAGTTTACCAGACATAGTCTTCAGAGTTATGGCCTTGATGCCTATGGGGAAACAGTTAAATAAACAGGTAGTTAGAATGTCATAACTACCACCAAATATGAGTATAAGGTAACTAACCTTTTACTGGAAGGGACGGGGGAAAGGATGCATCGTGTGCAATTTGAAGAGGAAAACTAGCTCCCTAGGGTCCCATTTAATTTTTTTTAAGGCACCAAACCATGCAGTGCTACAAAATAATATTTTGAGCTTGGGCAATATCTTCCATTATCTCAAAGTTAATATACTTAAGTTGTCATTTGGCCCACCAGAGAACAATTTTGTAGTTTGGTTTTTTATGATAAAATTCCAGCCTAACTGATGTAGGACCAAGTGACTCCACAAGAAATTGAGAAAGAGTTGGGAAGAAAATGCAGTGTCAGCATGAAAGTCATTTTTCATAATCTAAGTTTGCTTCACTTGGGAAAAACATCTGTCTGGATTTCATATGCGTATATATGTGTATTGAGAAATTAACTGTAAATTTATCTTAAGATGGAACTAGGCTAAAGGTAATATTTTTCTTTCTAGATCCTATACAGTGGTCCACAGACCAAGTCCTGCATTGGGTGGTTTGGGTAATGAAGGAGTTCAGCATGACTGATATAGACCTCACCACACTCAACATTTCTGGAAGAGAATTATGTAGTCTCAACCAAGAAGATTTTTTTCAGCGGGTCCCTCGGGGAGAAATTCTCTGGAGTCATCTGGAGCTTCTTCGAAAATGTATAAAATCAGAGTTATTATCTATATACATTGTAACTAAAGCTTAATTTTATTTTTTTGTAACTTTGTTTTCGTTTTATTAATTGTTAATAAGCAAACACTTGAGCTATAGTAATTAACATTTATCGTTATAGGTGGTGTGAAGAGTTCTTTGTGTATTATCTCAATTCCTATAGTAATACCATAAAGTATACTTTACTGATTTTTTTAGGTTTTTTTTTATTAGAATGTTTTTTAATTTTTCTTTCATATAGTATATTCCAATACCCTTCTACCCCCTCCCTTCACTCATACCAGCTACTCCCTCCCTCCAATCTTCCCAGGACTATCTCACCATCTTCCCACTCCGATGCTACCTCTCTCCCAAAAAAGAGAATTCTTTCCAGGGTTACTGCTCAAACATGGCACAATAAGATGGAACGGGATCAGGCACAATTCCCTACTTCAAGATTGGACTAGGCAACCCAGTAGAGGGAAAAGGTACTTAAGGGCAGGCAAGAGTTTCAGGGACATACACCAGAGCACCAGGCCAGACAACCTCAAAACATTTGAGGGATCCAGCAGGTTCCATGTCTGCTACTTCAGGCTCTGTGAACCTTTAAGAGTGTGGTCAGCTGATTCCGTGGGGTTTGTTCTCCTGGTGTCCTTGACCCCTTTGGTCCCAGCAATCCCTCCTGCACTTCTGCTGTGGGATTCCCCGAGCTCTGCATTTTGTTTGGCTGTGGACCTCTGCATCTGCTCCCTTCAGCTGCCATACGGAGCTTCTCTGTTGAGGACTGGGCTAGGCACTAATCTATGAGGAGAGCAAAATAACATTACAAGTCCTCTCCTGACTGCCCAGACTCTAGTTCCTGATGTGGCCTGGAGCATCAGTCATGGTTTCCCTCCTTTAGCATGGTGTTCTGACCTTCCATTGTCTCAGTGGATCCTGCAGGGAAGGATAGGCCATAGATTGAAGTTTTTGTGGCTGGAATGGTATCCCTGGCCCACCACTGAAAGACCTGCCTGGTTACAGGAGATGGCCTACTTAGGCTCACTATCCCCCATTACTAGAGGTCTTCACCATGGTTTCCGTTAATTCCAGTGAATTTCCATTGCACTAGGTTTCCCAATTCTTCCCTACATGTCCTCTAATTCTGTTTGTCTCTCCATGTATTCTCACTCTCCATCCCTCTCCTCTCCCCTGGTCCCTTCTCTTCTCATTCCCATCCTTCCCTGTCCCTCCTGCATCATCTGTTCTATTTCCCCTTTACCTAGGAGATCCCTCTGTCTCCCCTGGGACCCTCCTTTTTGCATAATCCCTGGGTTTGTGGATTGCAGCACCTTTGTTCTTTGCCACCTATAAGTGAATACATTTGTTGTCTTTCTGGGACTGAATTACCTCACTCAGAATGATTTTATTTTTTTAGTTCCAATTGCCTGAAAAAATCACGTAGTTTTTATTTTTTTTTAAATAGCTGAATAGTACTCCATTGTGTAAATGTGCCACAATTTCTTTATCCATTCTTCAGTTAAGGAGTGTCTAGTCAACTTCTGGCTATCATGAATAAAGTAGCCATGAACATAGTTGAGTAAGTGTCCTTCTGGTAGAATAGAGCATCTTTTGGGTATATGCCCAGAAGTGGTATAGCTGGGTCTCGAGGTAAGTTGATTTCCAGTTTCCTAAGGAATCACCATTTTGATTTCCATAGTGACTGTATAAGTTTGCATTCCTACCAGCAATGAAGGAGTGTTACTCTTGCTCCACATCCTCTCTAGCATAAGCTGTCCTTTGTGTTATTGACCTTAGCCATTCTGACAAGTGTAAGATGGGATCTCAGAGTAGTTTTAATTTGTGTTTCTTTGTTTAGATCTGCACCCCATTTTTTAATTGAGTTGCTTGTTTTGTTGATGTCTAGTTTCTTGAGTTCTTTATATATTTTGAATATTAGCTGGCTATCAGAAGTGCAGTTGTTGGTAAAGATCTTTTCCCATTCTATAGATTGCTGTTTTGTCTTATGGACAATGTCCTTTGCCTTAACAGAAACTTTTCAGTTTCATGAGGTCCCATTTATTAATCATTGAAGTTGTCTCCTGTGCCAATGCACTCAAGGCTATTCCCCACTTTCTCTTCTTGGGTTCATTCAGTGTATCTGGTTTTATGTTGAGCTCTTTGATCCGTTTGAATTTGAGTTTTGTGCATGATAATAGATACCGATCTATTTGCATTCTTCTATATGCGGATATCCAATTAGACCAGCAACATTTGTTAAAGATGCTTTCTTTTTTTCCATTGAAAAAAGTTCAGTAAGTTCTTTATCAAAGATTAGATGTCCATAGGTGTGTGGATTTATGTCTGGATCCTCAGGTCAGTTCCATTGATCCTCATGTCTGTTTTTTTGCCAATATCATGTGGCTTTTATTGCTATGACTCTGTAGTACAGCTTAAGATCAGTGATGTTGATACCTCCAGAAGTTCTTTTATATTTCGGGGTTATTTTAGATATTCTTGGTTTTTTGTTTTTCCATATGAAGTTGAGTATCGCCCTTTCAAGGTCTGTAAAGAATTGTATTGTGATTTTGATAGGGATTGTATTGAATTCATAGATTGCTTTTGGTAACGTGGCCATTTTTACTATGTTAATCCTACCTACCCAGGAGCATGAGAGATCTTTCCATCTTCTGAGATCTTCAATTTCCCTCTTCAAGGACTTAAAATTTTTGTCATACATGTCTTACCCCAAGATACCTTATGTTATTTGTGACTATTGGGAAGGGTGTTGTTTCTCCGATTTCTTTCTCTGTCCATTTGGGGTGTGTGTGTGTGTGTAAACATATATACACACATATACATATATATACATGTATATATGTATATATGTATGTATATATAGAGAGAGGTCTGCAGTTTTTTTTTTTTTTTTTTAGTTGATATAGCTAGCCACTTCACTGAAGTTGTTTATCAGCTGTAGAAGTTCCCTAGCTGAGTTTTTGGGATCACTCATATATATTATCATATCATCTGCAAATAAGGATACTTTGACTTCTTCCTTTCCAATTCCTATCCCCTTGATCTATCTCCTTCTATTGTTAGAACTTACAGAGAGAGGGAACAACCTTATCAATTGCTTTGAGCTTCTCTCCATTAAATTTGATGTTGGCTGTGGGCTTGCTGTAAATTGCCTTTATTATGTTTAGGTATAGCCCATGTATCACCAATCTCTCCAATACTGTGTCATGAAGGGATGTTCTCAGCATCTAGTGAGGTGATCATGTGTTTTTTTGTTTTTTGTTTTGTTTTGTTTTTCTTTCAGTTTGTTTATGTGGTAGATGACATTGACTGATTCTCAAATGCTGAACCATCCCTGCATCTCTGGGATGAAGCCTACTTGTTTGTGGTGGATGATCTTTTTAATGTGTTCTTTGATGGGGTTTACAAATATTTTATTTTATTGAGTATTTTTGCATCTGTGTTCATGAGGGAAATTGGCCTGTAATTCTCTTTTTCTGTTGAATCTTTGTGTGATTTGGGTATCATTGTCTGTGGCCTTGTAGAATGAGTTTTGCAGTGTTCCTTCTGTTTCTTTTGTTTGTGTAATAACTTGAGTATTGGTGTTAACTCTTCATTGAATGTCTGTTAGACTTCTGAGCTAAAACCATCTGGCCCTGGGCTGGGTTTTTTTCTTTTTTTCTTTTTTTTTTTTTTTTTTTTGGCTTGGGAGTTATAGATCTGTTCAAGTTGTTTATCTGATCTTGATTCACTTTTGGTAAGTGGTATTTATTGAGAAAATTCTCCGTTTCTTTTAGATTTTTCCAATGTTGCGGCATACAGGTTTTTAAAAGAATGATTTAATGATTCTTTGGATTTCCTTGGTGTCTGTAGTTATATCACCCTTCTCGTTTCTGATTTTGTTGGTTTGGATATTTTCTCTTTGTCTTTTAATTAGTTTGGCTAGGGGTTTGTCTATCTTGTTGATTTTGTCAAAGAACCAGCTCTTTGTTTCATTGATTCTTTGAGGTGTTCTCTTTGCTTATATTTTATTGATTTCAGCCCTCAGTTTATTTCTTGCCATCTATTTCTCTTGGGTGTGCTTGCTTCTTTTTGTTCTAGGACTTTCAGATGTGCTCTTAATTTGCTAGTATGTGAGCTCTCTACTCTTGGTAGGCACTTTGTACTATAAATTTTCTTCTTAGTACCACTTTTATTTTGTCCCCTAGGTTTAGGTATGTTGTAGAGTCATTTTCATTGAATTCGAGAAAATCTCTAATTTCTTTCTTTATTTCTGTCCTGACCTGGTTGTCATTTAATAGAAAGTTGTTCAGTTTACATGAATTTGTAGATCTTTCTCTGTTGCTGTTGTTGAATTCCAACTTTAATCCATGGTGGTCTTATAGGATGCAGCAGATTATTTCAGTTTTCGAGTACATATTGAGGCTTGCCTTGTGTCCAAGAATTGTGGTCAATTTTGGAGAAGGTTCTGTGAGATGATGAGGAAAAGGTATATACTTTTGTTTGGGGGTGAAATGTTCTATTAATATCTGTTAGGTACATTTGCTTTGTAACATCCATTAGTACCAGTATTACTCTGTTTAGTTCTTGTCTGGATAACCTGTCAGTTGATGAGAGTGAGGTATTGAAATCTCTCACTATCAGTGTGTGAGGGTCAGTGTGGGAGCCCTTGTGTTGGGAGCATGTTAAGAATTGAAATGTCCTCTTGTTGTTCCTTTGAGTATGTGGTGACCTTCCCTACCTCTTTTGATTAATTTTGGTTTGATACCTATTTTGTTGGATATTAAAATGGCTACACTGGCTTGTTTTTTAGGTTCATTTGCTTGGTAGACCTTTTCCCAACCTTTTACTCTGAGGTAATGTTTATCTTTGATGTTAAGGTGTGTTTCTTGTATGCAGCAGGAGGCTGGATTCTGTTTTCGAATACATTCTGTTAGTCTGTCTTTATTGAAGAATTGAGACCATTGCTCAGTCCTGTTACTTTGTAGTTGTATGTGTTTGTGTGTGTGTGTGTGTATCTCCTATTGATTATGGTGTGAGATTATTTATTTCCTGTGTTTTTCTGATTGTCGTTAGCCTCCTTGGGTTGGAGTTTTCTTTCTAGTACTTCTGTAGGACAGAATTTGTAGATAGGTATTGTTTGAATTTGGATTTATCATGAAATAGATTGTTTTCTCATCTTTGATAATTGAGAGTTTTGCTAGGTATAGTAGTCTGGGCTGGCATCTGTGTTCCCTTAGAATCTGTAGTACTTCTGTCCAGGCCCTTCTGGCTTTTAGGGTCTCCATTGAGAAGTAAGGTGAAATTCTAATAGGTTTGCCTTTGTATGTTACTTGTTTTTCTTTTGTAGCTTTTAGGATTCTTTCTTTGTTCTGTATATTTAGTGTTTTGATTATTATGTGGTGAGGGGAATTTCTTTTCTGGCCCAGTTTATTTGGTGTTCTATAAGCTTCTTGTACTTTTATAGGCATCTCTTTCTTTAGGTTTGGAAATTTTTCTTCAATGGTTTTGTTGAAAATACCTGGAACTCTTCTTCCTCTATTCCTATTATTCTTAGACTTGGTCTTTTCATGGTGTCCCAGATTTCCTAGATATTTTGTGTCAATAAGTTTTTTGATTTGATATTTTCCTTTATTGACATACCTCTTTTCGTCTGTAGTATCTTCAACTCCTGAGCTTCTCTCTTCCATCTCTTGTATTCTGTAGCTGTGGCTTGCTTCATTTCCAGGATTCCCTCGTTTTCGGTTTTCTTTATAGCTTTGCTTCTATTTTCAATTTCAGATCTTGGACAATTTTGCTCGTTTCCTTCCATTGTTTGTTTGCTTTTTCTTGGTTTTCTTTCAGGGATTTATTAATTTCTTCTAATTGTGTTTTCCTGTGTTTCTTTGAGTTTACTCAATTCCTCCAATTGTTTGTTTTTCTTTTTGATTATTTTGAGGAATTTATTCATTTCCTCTTTAAGGACTTCTACTACCTTCATAAGGTTGGTTGTAAGATCTTTTTCTTCTGCTTCATCTGTGTCAGAGTGTTCAGGAATTTTTGTAGGACAGTTGAACTCTGGTGGAACCATATTGCCCTGGTTGTTGATTATGTTCTTACGCTGGCATTTCAGCATTTGGGCTTTGGATGATTCTAGGTTTAGGTCCTAAATTCATGAGTTTTCTTTTATTGGATGAGTGTCTTATTCCTCGGTTTCTTTTTTCTCTCTGATCTTCTGTTCTTTGTGGCCCCTTGTCAAGCAGGGAGTCTCTGCCCAGGCTGTGGGCTGAGATACAGAACTTGCAGGCCTCCTGTCTGTTCTTCTGTCAGGCTGTCTCGTGTCCTTCTGGTGTGGGAGTATCTGGCCTAATTGGTATCTGGGACTTGGGTGGGTGGCAGTGAAGAGGGTTGATACGGGTAGTGGGAAGATAGTGGTAGGTTGAGTTTGGGGAGGGGGGCATAGACTGTTCTAGTGGGAAGGTTGAACAAGCAGATTACATACCTGTTCAGCTGGTTACCCCATTGCTCTCTTGTGTGGGAGATGTCTGCCAAAGTTGGTATGTGGGACTCCGGCCAGCTGAGCCAGGGAAGGGTGGGAGGGACCAGATGTGAGAAGAGTGCAGTGGATTTGGGTTTGAGGGGACAGACTGTTCTGATGGGAGGGTTATGCATGATTCTGTCTACCTTCTCTTCTGGTAGCTGGTAGTTGCAGTCTGGTGCAGAAGACTTCTTTTTTAGTTTTTATGTGAGAGACTGGGAGTGTAAGATCCCTACAGCATGTTAGACCTAGGGATTGTCCAAATAAAGATTCTAACCCAGGCTTATACTGTATTTAAAGATTTGTCTCTCTGTCCTCTTTCTCTCTCTCATCTTCTTCTCCTTCTTCTCCTTCTCCTCCTCCTTCTCTTCTTCCTTCTCCTTCCTTTTTTTCCTTCCTCCTCCTCCTTCCTTCTCTTCCTTCCTCCTCCTCCTTCCTTCTCTTGCTCCCCCCACCCTCTCTGTATGTCTCCTTTTTGACACAGGTCTTGCTGTCTAGCCTCAACTCATGGTCCTCTTGCTGCAGTTTCCCAGTGGCTGGAATTGCTGGTGCATGCCTGGCTTAAATCTCATTATGCTCCACTGTTTGCCCTTTTCATATATTATAACAATTACCTTCTCTTTTCCTACTCATTGCCTGCCTTTCTAGAAACATTAAGGTCATTTGATCATGGTAGATTTCCTTCCTAGTCTCTTACTTGTGGGAGTGGGCATTTTTAAATATTTTCACTAGTTGAATAAGATTTTAAAGAGAGCCACAGAGATTATGATCAAGGGACTGTGAGGAAAACCCTGGTTTTGGGCTACCTAGCTGACCAAAGAGTTCAAATAAATATAAATTTTTTGTTTAAAGAGTCCCATATTTTAATGACTTACAGCATCCATTAAGCCATCTTACCAACAACCCATCCCCCATACTGTTTTGTATGTTAACAATGCTAGCCAGACCTCCATAGTTTCTGTTCTTTTTGTTAGAGTTATGGATGGAAATGTCATGGCTCCTACATTTTTCTACTATATACCTGATAAGGAAAGAGGATCTTATATAGTAATCTGATGCTTAACATTTTCACTAAGGTTCATTTCTGCTATTGAGTAACAGATGAGCACTGGAAAGAAGCTCCACTTGTCTCCTCTTGAGTGGATTCTCAAAGATGCTTTTTAATGTGTGACTAAGAAACTGACATATTCATTGGTTTTATAGGCTTTACCAGCTTCAGTTTTTACGCATGTGTAAGTTGAATATCTTGGTTGTGGTTTCAGAGTCTCAACTGAATCGTATTAATTCAAACATTTTCTTGTTGGAATTCTTGAAACTACACCAATAATAGTACTCAGAGTAGTCTTCTCTGAAGTCATAGCTTTCTGAGTGTCTCCCAGAGCAACTCTTTCTTGTGTCTGTCACTTTCTGGTTCACCTGATATTTCTCAAGCTGTAAAAGTTATTACTCATTCTCTTTTCCTATTCAGGAGGCAAGGGTCTTTTTGCCCTTCCTTTTCCCTACAGTAGAATGAGTTTTCATCAGAGAAGCTCTGTACAGCCTCTGTAAATATCTCACAGAATTGCTTGCCTGTTCACCTTGGATATTTGCTCTGGTTTAGTCAGAAAATGACACTTGGTCTTAGACTCTAAGGCCCACCTCATCATGGAGAGAATAGAATGGGCATGGTGATCTATAAATAAGGCTGTTTCTGACAGACATTCCATAGCTCCTGAGTCTTTTCAGAACAGGGTTCTGTGAGCAGAAAGAAGAAAGGCCTATAGCGTAACTCTGGAAGGCACTGTTTCCTAGGACATAACTGTTATTGACCGTCTTGTTGCCTAGTTGGCCTTCATGATCTCTTGTGAAGCTGTCTGAAGAGAGAGAGCTCCTTTTGTACTTTGATTCCCACATAGCCCACTTGCATGGAGCACCTTAAATTTTCTTTCAGGTTCTTTTGTATTTAAGAAAAAAATAAATGTTTAGGGTATGCAAATTCTGCAGCATGCTTTTGATGTAAGCATTTTTCTGTCACCAAAGACCAAAGTCTTTATGGAAAAAAGTTGTTTCAGCTTAGGGCCTGATGTTTCCTCACAAATGGCTTCTGTGTTCTGCTTTTTATCTTGAGATCCCTAAGAACCATACCAAACTCATGTCTCTTAAGAATCTTAGTTTTGGAGCTGAATCTACAGATTGCCAGTGTCTAAACTGTCTAATGGCTCCTTTCTTTCTTGTCTCCTTTAAGGCTAAGCCACTTCTGTTCATTTAGTGACAGGTAGAATAATTTCAGTTTTAATGGCAACTTTTCCTCTTTTTAAAAATACTGAGGAAAAAAATCTACAAACACTTTTAATAGAGAACAGTTCTGTGGTAGAATGTTCAGAACTAGAGGTCTGAATAGAACATAATTTTCAGCTTACTGAAAAGTTAACTTTGTAGTGTGCTTCTTAAAAAGAGTTTTCTTTAACTTCACAGCAGCCTTGTGATGTGTGTGAGATCTCATTTAGATGTGACTAACTAATACCCAGAGGTTGAGATTTTACCCAAGTGGTGGTGATTGCTAAGATCTAAACCCATGTCACTCTGAATGTAGTCCCAAATAATTACCTCAATATTAGGAGCCCCAAAGAAAATTCCATCTGGTGGAGAGAATTCAGACCTCGTCTTAGTCTCCCAGCTCTTCTCAACTTTTGTATCTCAAACTGGACCCAGGCAGGAAATGTTTAGAGTCTTCTTGGGGTCTGAGTCCTATAACTCAGTCCCAAGATGATCACTGATTGGTTCAGTTTCAATGGGTAGGCATAGTTGTCTAAAGTGCTAAGAACTGGGATATGTTATGTGACAGGGTAAGAATACCATTTTGATATGGGAAGAGTGGCAAGTGATTAATGAATGCTTTTATAAAGGATTATGTTGGGTCCTGTGTTAGGGTTCTCTGCAGAACAGAACTGATAGAATAATATATGCCTGTAGAAAAATTCTTACATTGAGAGCAGTATTTTAAACATGACTGATTAATTTGTAGCACTTAGGACAGTTACAGTTTTACTGACATTTAAGTTTAGGAATACTGTAAAGTTAGGCAGGTTTATTCAAAAGTGAATGTTATAACTGAAACATCTCAAGAGGGCTTTTGCTTTTGTTTTATTATCCTACTAAGTGTAAGTTGTTTAGTATATATTTTGTTTATCTTACTAGTTTTGCTTTTAATTGAGGAGCTCTTTTAAAAGATCATGTTTGCTAAATTCAGTTTTACTGTATTAAGAATTATACTTTTGTCTTTAAATGAAGATGATTTTTTTTGTATGTGTTCTTCAGATGTTTTGGCAAGCCAAGAGCAACAGATGAATGAGATAGTTACAATTGACCAGCGTGAGTATTCACTCCCATAGAATTTGCCCATTTATCAGTAAGAAATGCTTCTATGTTTGATAACTTCAAGTTAAAGTTTTAAACATAACTTTCTGACAGATCTTTTAGTTTACAGAGGAATGAAGCATTATAACTAACTTCATGTAGACCAGGAGTAGAGCCTTGTATGGATTTGCTTACTTGAGATACCATTTTTCCCTCTCTAAATTAAGAACTGATTATTCTCAATTTTTCTCTCAATGTTTTTTTTTTCTACCAGCTATGCTACCATAAATATTCCATAGCTGTTATTCTGTGCATGCTTGAGACTTGTTATGTGGATCTTTGATAAGTTGTGTTATTATCACTTGTAAGACTTAGCTTTGTTGATAATTACAACTCCATTTCATTCATTTTGCACTGCTGAATAGCATTTCTAAAAATGCCACCAACATCACCAGATAAGTTTAAAACAGTGTCACAGTTTCTATTTCTACAATTTCAATTCCAGTGAGCACCAGCTTTTCTCACAGTGCTTGTGAGTGTATAGTCTTGTAGATGAATATGTGTTCTTAGTAGTCTAAATTTTTACCATCTTTTAAACCATTTTTGTAAACAAAACATAACTTTATCTTCTTCCTGAAGTCTGAAGTCTTTTCTTGACATAATTAGAAGGACATTAGTTTTATTGATTGCATTTAATTTCCTTAAAGAAAAATACATTTTCCTTTTTCCCTTCTTTAGCTGTACAAATTATTCCAGCATCAGTGCAGTCTGCTACACCAACTACGATTAAAGTTATAAACAGTAGTGCAAAGGCAGCCAAAGTACAGAGATCCCCGAGGATTTCAGGAGAAGATAGAAGCTCTCCTGGGAACAGAACAGGTATTTTTGCAGGACTTGGTATTATAAAACTTGTCAAATTATATATAAAAATATGAATATGGACTATCTCTCTGGCAATGTTTAGTTAATATTTATAAAATGAGAAGTTTGGTTTTGCCTTGGCTGAGATTGAGCCAAAGAATCTGTGTACTGCATTTGACCCGTGTTAGCTGCTAACATTATGACCGATGCTTATTCTGCTTATGGATTTAGGAAACAACGGTCAGATCCAACTGTGGCAATTTTTGCTAGAACTTCTCACTGACAAGGATGCTCGAGACTGTATTTCTTGGGTTGGTGATGAAGGTGAATTTAAGTTAAATCAGCCTGAATTGGTTGCACAAAAATGGGGACAACGTAAAAACAAGCCTACAATGAACTATGAGAAACTCAGCCGTGCATTACGGTAAGCATTTTGTTGTTGTTTCTAATATCAAACTTCTCTAAAATGTAGCTTCTCATTCTTGATATAAACCTGTTAGATAATATAATAGTAATATTATATAATAGTAATATAATAGTAATATTAAGATAATAGGATTTTTTTGTTTTTGTTGAGTGTGTGTGTGTGTGTGTGTGTTTATAAAAGAAAAAAAAGTATTGGTTGATGAGATGGCTCAGTGGATAAATGTTTACCACAAAGCCTGACCAGCCGAGTTCCCTCTCTGGATCCACATGGTAGGAGGGAGCCAGCTTCTGACACACATACACATGCAAACACACAGAATAAACAGAAAATATAATTTGAAAATGTTTTAAAACCTAAAACTTAGCCCGGCGGTGGTGGCACATGCCTTCAATCCCAGCATTCAGAAGGCAGAGGCAGGCAGATCTCTGTGAGTTTGAGGTCAGCCTGGTCTACAGAGTGAGTTCTAGGACAGCTAGAGTTACGACAGAGAAGCCCTATCTCAAAAAAATCAAAATAAATAAATACTAAAACTTTGTTCATTATCTTAAAAATTACTTTGAAGAGAATTTACTGATAATTTTGAGGTGTAAAGCTTTTTTAAAAGATTATTATAAGATTGTTTTATGTGTTTAAAAGCATATAATTCCCTGTCCAAAACCAACCTGCTTATTAATCTTTATTATTTTTTATAATTTGCGTTATAAATATAAATAAATTGCATACATAAATAATATGTAAATTCTCTTTACATACTAAATTGAGTGTACGTTGTATCAAGTATGTGACTGTTGTCTTCTATTTTACAATTATATTTACAGTTTTATCATTTTACATCTGCCTAATATGAATATCCAAAAGTAGAACTTGGAATGATTTTCTTAAGTACTATAAATAATCTTAATGAAAAGACCTCTACTACAGAGTGTTAGTGAGGCTATGGGTGTGCTTCCACTCTGGCCAGAGATACATCCTACAGAATTGAATCCAATGAGGAGTGGAACTTGTGCCCTGCTAAGTTACTGAATAACTTTTCTTTGTAGATCACAGAAATGTCTGAATGTCTACACACATACTTATAACATCCTAAATCAGAAATCACCCATGTCCATCAGCAGAAGAATGAGTAAACCAGTGTATATTCAAGTATTAAAGATGAACTACTGCCACAAATTATGATTCTGTGATGTTTAGGAAGGGATCTGGGTCCAAAGGACTATATAGTAACTATATAATATAGAATACTTAGTACAGTTTGATGAAATAGAAAAAGAAAACCACAGCATTTACGGATGTGCATTTAAGGAAAAACAAAAACAAAACAAAACAAAGAAAAGCAGTGAAATTAGTGTCTTAAAGCAAGCTTATGTTTTACGTTTTAGATGACAATTTGAAAATAACAGAGTGAGCTCTCTGTCTTAACAGAGTCTATTAGACCTGAGTGATAGCTAATGGAGAATTAGCATTTCTAATCACTGGACTGTTATCTTTTGTGTCTTATCTATTTATATGATATAGTTTAAAATTTTAAAGATTTTAAAAAATAGTTTCACAAAAGGGAAGGGGAGATTATGGTGAAACTATGAATACAGGGAGAAAACAAATTCAGTGCATGCTGCCATATGGTACCATGTGGCACATACACTAGACTGAAGAAAGGAAGTATTAGACACAGTTAAAGCCTATGTGTATGTCCTTTTTTCTTTTACAAGAAACGATATTTATACCAGTTCTAATTACATTCTAGAAAGATAAACCACTTTCTTTTTTTCCTTTTTCCAAGTGTCTATTTATCATATTTTTAAACTGCATGACAAGCAGTTTGGTGGTTTTTGTAAGCTGAGATTCAAATTCTTTATGATTGTGAAGTCTGGTGTACAAAGTAGCTATAAGCTCAGCTGCTCTGTCTCCATAGAAAGCATAGTAACATAGCCTGCTAGAGTGGACTGCAGGTCTGCTCTGCAGTTGTGCACTGAGCAGCTGTGATTCTTTATAATGCTCTTTACCTCTTTTCCTATAGCCTGTTTCTTCTGATCCTTATATTTATTCTTTTGAGACCCCTGATATTTTGGAGAATTTCTCCAAAAGTTGGGGAGCTTTTATATAATTAATGGCAAATGAAAGTATGTCTGTATTATATTAAATATATCAGATTTTATGTAAAACAAAAGAAATGGACCTTTCAAGTATCTGTAATTTTTTGTTATCTGGATTCTTATTAACATAGCTTATATTTTATAGAGAGTTAACTGGCAGTCCTTGTATACTAAGCATTTTAAAAGATTATTCCTTTACTCAACAATTCTGTAAGGGTAAGTACTGTTTTAACCTCATTTTACACATGAGGAATAAAGGATTAAAGGAAATAGGATGTTCCTGTGGTCACAAAGGCAGCAAGTTCAAGTGCGAGGCTTTGCAGTGTGGTCTTTACTTTAAAAACTCCTAGTTAGGTTCTGTTGCCATTTTCAAGGCTCTTTTGTTTTGTCTTCTTTTTAGTAATTATGTTGTATTCTAGGTGGTTCTTGGTTTTTTTGGTTTTTTTTTCCTTGAGACAGACTTCTCTGTGTAGCCTTGGCTATCCTGGAACTTGTAGACCAGGCTGGCCTCGAACTCAGAGATCTGCCTGAGGCTGCCTCCCCAATATTGGGATTAAAGGCATGTACCACCACCACCGTCACCCAGCTAATGGTAGTTTCTAAATCAATTTATTACCTCAGTCGTTAAAAATTTATTTTGAAAGTTTCATGTATAAGATTTTGGAGTAATTAGGATTAAAACTTTGGTAAGTAGTGTTCTGGAGTTTCAGTTGTGATGTTAAGTACATTGCATGATGTCATTAACAATTGTGCTGGGTCCAGAACTCCACTAGGGTTCTGTTTGTAGAAAAGTCTAAAACATAAAGAGTACAAACTTTATTTTTTACAAGGTCCTAATATGCTTTCCTTTTTTAAAGGTATTATTATGATGGGGACATGATTTGTAAAGTCCAAGGCAAGAGATTTGTGTACAAATTTGTTTGTGACTTGAAGACTCTTATTGGATACAGTGCAGCAGAACTGAACCGCTTGGTCACAGAATGTGAACAGAAGAAACTTGCAAAGATGCAACTCCATGGAATTGCCCAGCCAGTCACAGCTGTAGCCCTGGCTGCTGCCTCTCTACAAACAGAAAAGGACAATTGAGACTTGGACCTCCTGAGAGTCTAAGGCCTTTCTTAAATATTTAGAGCAAGCTTTGCTCTTAACCTTTATTACTGAATTTGAATCTTATTTCTAGACTGTACAATCTGATGCATGATTTTTTTATAAATATTTCATACTCTTGTGAATTTGGATCTTTTTACTTTAAGCATATATTTTAGAAAATGTATGTTAAAGTATCACCACGATGCCTGCAGTGCGAGAGCAGGTTCATCGTGGGGTAGTTTGCTAACAGTCAGGAAAGCTAAACTGGTCAGTATTAATGTCTAGCCGTACCAAAAACAGCCAGTAGCATCTGAAGATGGAAGTTAGAAAGCATCTCCCAGAAACAGCCTGTGTAACCATTGCTAGAGTGAGTGTAGCTGTTTCCTCTCTGCTGCTTTACATGGAGCCCCAAAACGGAAGTTCTCAGCTAAAGCATGTGTGCCTGTTTCACCTAATCAAGCAGAGCTAAATGTTTGTATCAAATAAAATTATATTGATAATTACTAAACTATCAGGTTATTAATTTATATATTTGCAAGTAAAGAATAAGTTACCTGGCAGAAGAGAGTGTTGAATGAAACCCAAGTTTAAAGCTGGCTTAACTCAAGCCATTATTAATGGTTTTCTGTATAGATTATTCATTATGTCAGGCCAAGGACTTAAATTATTTTGAGAGAGGCATTTAATTCTAATAAACCAGCTGTTGCAAAAATTCCAAAATGATATCATTCTTTATCTCAAATTTTAAAAAGTATACCTCAGAAAATAAAATTTGGTTTAGTTTGTTATTTCTCTCTCTCTCTCTCTCCCTCTCCCCCCCTCTTTAAAATTAATCTATAATACCAGATTATTCTACAACACCATTTATATATTCATTTCTGTGTTTCTGGTGAAATGAAGACTTTAGATCAGACAAAAGTACTTAACCTTTGAAGATGTTAGTAAATTACTGTAAATACAAAAGGATATTTGACTTGGCGCTGTAGGTGATCTCTTTAAATAGTTTACCATTTGTTTCTTCTTTTTTCCTTTTGAATATTGCATATATGTCTCTAAAAATGTACATGGCCAGCTAACCACTTTTTACATATATGAAGACATGAATATATTCAAAAGGGAGCTTATTGTTTCTAAAATCTTTAATAAATCTTACATGAAAATGCCTTACTGCTTGCTAACACTAAGAAGAAATGGCTAGAAAAATCTTTGTTTTAAAGTATTATGCATAAATCATGATATGAGAGACTAGCAAATAGTTTTCAAAGCAGAAAGGTGTTCCTCAGAACAGCATAAAGGTTTCTTTATACATCTCTCATTTTTTTTTTCCTTTCAATTCATGCCCAGAAACTACTTTAGAAGAACTCATTTGATGTTGACTAGGAGGGAGAAAGCCCATGTGATCACAACCTGATGGCAGTGCCATGGCTAAACAGTGACTTGAAGTATTTGAGGCAAGAAAGAAGGGTCGCTTACCTCCTACATCATAATTTCCAGTGCTGTACTATCAGACTATCAGCAGGTATTGTTAGTTTGTTTATATTAAGTCCTTTAAAATTCTACAGTATATACTTAAAAACAATTAAATTGTATCTTTATTTTTGCCTGTTTTTTTTTTTTTTTTTTTTTTAACAAACAGTAGCCTGGCACATTATCAGTACAATTTGATTGCCATGATTTTAAGAATATCTGAGTATAAAAACAAGCTTGAGGCCCTGACTTCAAATAACAAATAAGTAGACATAAAGGCTTTCCCTTATCTTACTTGGGGAGCCATAAGTCACTTACTGTTCCAAAACAGGATATTTCCTTAGTACATTGAGAGCTTGAGAATCTTTCTTAGATTTAAAATGTTTTGGAGACATGATGTTAAAGTTTTAGACAAGAATACAGACTTTACGTCTCCTTTGTATAAATGTATGTTTCTTAAGGAAAGGAATATCCATATTTCCTCTAGGTCGCTAAAATCAAATTAAGCATTTCCAAATGCTTAAAAAAAAAATGGAGAAGAAAGAAAGGAAAACAAACCTATATTCTGTAGATTTTCTTTCTTTGCTAGCTTCTGTTTTATTC